>CAMXCT020000646.1:0-195000 GCA_947184155.2 Cladocopium goreaui | reverse complement strand
TTATCAGAATAGTATAAAGATGTATAGTTATGCCGTATGAATCCATAGATAAATATTTATATATAAATGTATATACATGTAACAGAATATGTTTATGTGTGTTAATAGTAACCCCACAGATAGAAAAGAGAGTGGGTCAGTGACTGACAGAACCGTTTGAATTTGCCACCACCTTCGTAGGATTTTCCTTTTCTGTCTTTGGGGTGGGTGCTATATAAGCAGCTGTTGGCTTTCTTTCGTTTGCACACTAGGATTCTTATTGCGTTTAGCAGCGAATTTAGCATCATTTACAGTATCTTGATCGTTATCATTTACACAAATGGAATACATAATACAGGCACGCAACAGCACTTTCATCATGATGACCGTCATTGTCATCGTTATCATCACTGCCCTCCTCCTCCTCATGACCATCATCATCCTCATCACTGTATGCAGACATTCTAGAGTTATTAAAGCAACTCTACTCAACTTAGGCCTTAGGTAACTTAACATAGCTATTGGATGAAGGTTGCCTATTTCTGGATTGTGTAATAACAAATGGTGATTATCCATAGCTATTCTTAAAATTGCTGACAGGTACCTGGAGGGTAGCCATTGCTTGGCCGTCCAGGCCGCGGGACGAGCAGCACTATGTGAGTTTTTGCAGGCGAACCATGTGCCTCTGGCCGTGGGGAGCCTACCATTTGGGGATGGTTTGTGGCATCCATTTATCGTGATGCCACGGGGATGGTTGAATGTGTGGTTTGCCACAGTAGACCCTAAAAGAATCAGCTATTGTGACAACAGTCAACAGTAACACCTATTTCATGATGGGGTCATCATGTTAAGGGATGATGTTGATTATGAATCCATCAGGATGAACCACCAACCCTTGGTTTGTTCAGCTCAACTGGTGAACAAAAAAGGTCGATTAGGAACATCAGAATCTTCACCCTGGCGATGGACGATGATCATTCCAATCTCCGATCGATTTTCCATGGCTGTCCTTAAATTGCCACAAGTATCCAAAAGTGGCTTTCTATCACAACATCAGTGGAGTTCCCTGGGCCCACATGTATTCATACGGCCAAACACCTCGATTTGCCCGCGCTTGTCGGCGGCCATCTTCGTATGTGCTGAAAACGTGGTAAAAAAAGAAGTTTTTTGCATCATGGCTAACTTCATGTTCTATATCGGCACGCACAGCATAGGGACCTGTGCGAGTCTCTTACGCATCATCATCATCATCATCACCATCATCATCATCATCAAACCCTTATTGAAGATCTTCAATGACTGTAGAAGTTTAACGCGAGTGGGAGAATTAAACCCTCATTGAAGATCTTCCATGAATGTAGAAGTTTGACGGGGGTGGGAGAATTAAACCCTTTTTGAAGATCTTCAATGAATGTAGAAGTTTAACGGGGGTGGGAAAATTAATTCCTTATTGAAGATCTTCAATGAATGTAGAAGTTTAACGGGGGTGGGAGAATTAAACCCTTATTGAAGATCTTCAGTGTAGACGTTGAAGGGGGGTGGGAGAATTAAACCCTTATTGAAGACCTTCAATGAATGTAGAAGTTTAACGGGAGTAGGAGAATTAAACCCCTATTGAAGATTTTCAATGAATGTAGAAGTTTAACGGGGGTGGGAGAATTAAACCCTTATTGAAGATCTTCAATGAATGTAGAAGTTTAACGGGGGTGGGAAAATTAGTTCCTTATTGAAGATCTTCTATGAATGTAGAAGTTTAACGGGGGTGGGAGAATTAAACCCTTATTGAAGATCTTCAATGAATGTAGACGTTTAACGCGAGTGGGAGAATTAAACCCTCATTGAAGATCTTCAATGAATGTAGAAGTTTGATTGGGGTAGGAGAATTAAACCCTTATTGAAGAAATTCAATGAATGTAGAAGTTTAACGGGGGTGGGAAAATTAAACCCTTATTGAAGATCTTCAATGAATGTAGGAGTTTAAGGGGGGTGGGAGAATTAAACCCTTATTGAAGATCTTCAATGAATGTAAAGTTTAACGGGGGTGGGTAATTTATATTCCCTAAATACCCTTGTTGATCTCCCCAATTGAATGTAAAGTCTAACGTTTGGTATCCCCAAGTGTACAGCATAGAAGGGGTGTGGGCGAATCGGGGTGTTTGCGCGTATTCATACTATTTCATACTTTCCTTTCAAATAGACTCTCCCTTTATAAAAATTATAAAACTGTTGAACCTACACGCCCAATCAAACCACCAAAAACCAGAATTTGAGAATACACCATGGGGGTTACACCCATCAATAACTGCGGTGGAGAATTGTCCTCTTTCATGAGGGGACCCAACGCCTAAGGACAGCGATAGGAACCTCTGCACTTCGCATGAGGTGCAAAATGAGCTTTCCAGGGAGCGTCCCTGGTGGTGAATGGTTGGATGATCCTCCAAGCATTTGGTGGAGCTGTTAGGAACTCTGGTTGCATCCATCCATCTGTTGTTGAGCAAAGGAAGATCATCTCGTGCCAAAGGATGAAACGACCATGGATGATCAAGATATACAGCACATCCGCATGGTGAAATTTGGTTAAATGCCCAGCGCGTAAGCTGCTTTGAATTAGTTGAATAGTTGACTCATTTGGTTGGGCAAATGACAAACTGTTTGTCAGTTGCAATATCTGCATGTTTCTTGTTGAAATACCCTTAATTGTTGCCGTGAAATTCCGATAATGATCCATATCCATCCTAATTTTCACCAGACATGGATTGTACAAACATGTGCAAACCATCCCGCTTGAAGGTTTTTATGCGTGTTTATTGTATTTTATTGTTGGCTTTGCGGCATTTTCCACCAAATTCCACCATTTTTCCTCCTGCTTGGTTGAGGAACCCCATCCCTGGGAATCACAGGCTGCCCCTGCACTATCCTGGCGGAGCTGGGAATTGCAGGAGCGGTGACGGCTTGATGTTCCCAATTTTGAAAGCTTTGTGGCAGCCATGCAATATCATGCAATATCTAGATTCTACATACTGTATAATATATATATATATATTTACACATATATTTTGAATATAATATATATATATAGACACATATGTATATAAATATGCATATGCATATATTGCTATTCATTATTTATACATATATATATATATACATGTATGTATATATGTATGTATCAATGTATATCAATGATGGCCATTAATCATAATGTTTAAAAGATACCTATGCATATTTTGTTTTTTTGTGTGTATTTGCTCGTCAGGTTCTTAAAATTTTTCAAATTGGAGACGACTCCACGTGCAAAAATCATCAGCCACCGCTCAGGATCAGCTCGAGGAACCCGGCAAAGCCTACATGTTGGAGTGGGTGCCCTATCTGATGCTGCTTGATCTTGGGTCACCCCATTGGCAGCTATGTCGTTTCGGCGAAAGGCACAAACACGTCGTAGCCAAAGCGTTTGGAAAATGTGAAGGACATCCCAATCTGGTTTGTGGTTTGGAACATGAATTTTATTTTTCCATATGTATGTATGGGAATAATACTCCCATTTGACTAATATTTTTCAGAGGGGTCGGTCGACCACCAAGCAGCAATAGTTGAAACACCATGGTAAACCCATTGAGGACACATAGCATGCCTCAGGTCCACCGGAAAAGGTCGATGCCTTCCGGAACTAGGCTGGGTCTGGGGAGGTTCATTGATCAAAGAAAGGGGCGATTGATTTCAGAAAAACAAGGATTTAAGAAGAAAAAATAGAAAAACATGGGATCTAAGCAATAAAAGATAGAGATTCAACCAGTGAGACTTTTGTTTTGCAAATAACAAAAGCAGAGGATTTCTTGGCGACTGTCGGATTTCACCAACAACACAAAGGGCACATACTGTTTGGTGTTTACCAAGCGGGTGGGTAGATAGACCAAGCAGATCTTGGATATGACCCAATGATAACCATTGAAACTAAATGATGCCACCCCAAAATTGCCAGCATATCCATTTTATTTGGGACGGTTCAAGTAACTTTTCAAGAGAATGGCCTGGTAGCGATTTATCTTGTTTTTAGTTTTGTTTAAGCCATTTTAAGCCCTATTTTGTGGGGGCATCCAGGGGCATACATATGCATAATGTATTTATAATAGTGATACATATTGATTAGTCAATATTGAATCGATATTATATGATGCACCTATGCATAACCTA
This sequence comes from Cladocopium goreaui, assembly GCA_947184155.2. Taxonomy (NCBI): domain Eukaryota; class Dinophyceae; order Suessiales; family Symbiodiniaceae; genus Cladocopium; species Cladocopium goreaui. The sequence goes on along the minus strand of CAMXCT020000646.1, from coordinate 190,830 downwards.
CGCATATATAATCATATATATATATATATATACACAAATATGTACATATATGGTATGTATATACATATATAATTATATGTATATATATATATGCATATATGTATATATATATGCATATGTATATATATATATATAGATGTATAATTCATAATATGTATATATATATGCATATATGTATATATGTATATATGTATCTATGTATATATATGTATATATGTATATATGTATATATGTATATATGTATATATGTATATATGTATATATGTATATATGTATATATGTATATATGTATATATGTATATATGTATATATATATATGTATATATGTAAATATGTATATATGTGTGTATATGTGTAAATGTGTATATGTGTATATGTATATATGTTTATATGTTTATATGTATATATGTATATATGTATATATGTATATATGTATATATGTATATATGTATATATGTATATATGTATATATGTATTTACATATTATTGTTTATATGTATTTATAATACATATGTATTTATATACATGTAGATGTATATGCATATCTATAAATATGTTTATCTATATATCTATGTATGTCTTATGTCTATACACATTGAAATTACTATCCCGTAGCCATAACTAGTCTCTGCTGCAACTGAAATGTCATGTCACTCAGAGGTCACCCCTGAGTTTCATGATGTTTGCTTCCTCTAATCTAAGCCTTGACCAATCACACACTTGTGACATGAATCAATGCACTAATTACATCAAATTACATCAATAAATCAAAAGGGTATACGACTATGCGAGAGCAATTTCAGGAATTTCTGATCACCTGCCCCTTCAAATGTTGGTTTAGAGCATATGCTTGAAAGCCATTTTTTGAACAGTGAAGTGTTGAAATCACTGTGCCATCTCTAGAACAATTTGGTTTGACTGTTGCAAAACCACTTCCAACTGGTGAAGACTGGGATCTAAGAATCAGGACTTCCTACCATGGCCATGGCTTACCATGGCCTGCCATGACCTCAGCCATGGCCTCAAGGTTTTTGCGAATGCTTCCCACCCTATCGCGGAAGATACTGCGAGAACGAACAGCCCGGCAAGAAGGTACTGGGGGACGTTGAGACCCCAAAGCCACCAAGCCACCAAAAAAGGGGCAACCTTCTCCAATTATAGGAGTGATATGACTTTGTTGTTTCTACCCCTCCATTCGATGAAAAGCAGCAAGGGGACGGGAGTGTAGGAACATGACTAGGGGATGTCAACCAGAAAATGATGGTTTGCTGACGCAAGCCCTCGTATGCGCTCGCCATGTCAGAAGGCCCAAGTCACCTAGTGCTGATCTCATGCGTAGGATGCACAAAGACCCTACAAAGCGGTGTTGCACTACCTGGTGGGCCGGGTCCCTCAGAGGTAAGGCCTCCAAGAGGGTTGATGAAATGGATTGAAATGGTACCCTCTGGTGATTTGTTGCATAGCTATTGAACATGGCCACAGAAATAGTTGATTTACTCACTAAAAAGGTGATTTTCCATATCGTTTTTTTGGTATGTTTACCGGAGGGTAAATGTTCCATGAAATCGACCTTCACGCCACCAAGCACCGGCAAGTCAGTGCCATGTTTCAGTACCACCCAACCGGAGGAGACGTATGCACCAAAACCCAATGGATTATCGTTTTCACTTTAAAATCGCCTACTTTGCGGGGTATACCTAATTTTATTCCATATATATATATATGTGGGGTTGCTGAATGATTTCCAATTGGTGAAATGGTTTATTCTCAATTAAAATCCGATGGGTCATCCCCAGCAAAAAATCTAATCCAAGTGACAATCATTGAATCCAGCTGGGTGATTGTCACCCGCCCCCCCAAAAAAACTGTGGGTACTACTGTAAGACTGATAGGTAGGGTACCCGGACTTGCTGAAAGTATCTTTAAAGTCACATTCAATCCTGGTAAAACCTTCTGGTGAATGGTTGGCAGCTGGGTGCTGGGCTGGTCGGTGAATGTCCGAGTTCTGTTTTCGGATTTTTCTCCACCTATAACACTTATAAAAAAGATAGTGAACTATTGTTTTTATCATGTTGTGTCCACGTCCAATGCATTCTTGTTTACGTGATATCAAGTCAGAATCACACTGATATTTTTTGTACCATATAGTGACGTATAGTACTACTGTATGCAAAATTCCAGTGTAAATAGTTCTAATGTTTATCTTATTCGCAGCCCTCAGCATCAACTTTTCTCAACCTAAGGTTTAGTGACTAGTGGAACGCTTGCAGGAACATGCATTTTTTTCACAGGGAGAAAAATATGTTTTGTTAAGATTTTCCCAACTGAATCCATGTGACTGACCAAGGGCTCTCAACTTTTGCGAAATTCACCGGACCCATGCTATGGGCCCCTGGCGAATCCTGGCGGTGGGATGTTCCCATACTCCAGTTTTTGGGAACGTGTTTCTTGGATGGTGTATATGATTTTTAGCACTTGAATTTCCAGGCGTTGCACTTTTCTATCTATGACTTGGGCCAAAAAAAACCGGCAACGTTGTCCTAAGGCGATCGCGAGAAGCTCCTTAGCGACTTCCAGAGAACTCTGCCCATTTTGTGGCAGAGGTGATCTCTGAGATTCTGCAAGGGAATGAAGTACAAACATGGCGATGTAACCATAAAAATTGGGAATTTCCATGATTTTACCATCAATTGGTGGGGACTTGCAGATATATTAGCAGATATTTGACATTGAATGGGTTGATTCAAGGGATAGATTTTTTGGTTACAGCATATAATATGCTTTTGACCCAAAAATTCACTGGGTTTCCCTGCAAGATGTCCCAACAATTCCTGAGAACTATATGATCCAGGTCAGCAGGGATGATGTGCTTGGAGACAGCCATCCTATGGTAATTTCATATGGATACCGTTGGATACCTATGCAGTCTACTTTCCACAAACATGAAAACTCATTCCTGTTGCAAAGAGATGCTGATTTACTGATTTACTTCTCTTCTTGGTATTGGTTTAAGGGAAAATCTACTGGAACCAATGTTTTTTTCCTATGAAATATGTGCGTTTTTCGTGTAATATTTTTTCCCTTAAACAGCCATTGATTTCTATCCTTCTTGCTATTTGGGCCTGAACAAAACGTGCAGGTTCAATGAGCGTGAAGACTACCCTGTGGTCGTTTTCCACGATGGGTTGTCCAAAGCCAGTGTGAGGCTAAGTTTGAATCAACCTGAGTGTTGAATAGCACCAATGGCTAGCCCTGGTGATTGTTGAATAGCTCTACTGTTTTCCCCCATGGCCAATAATTGGTGATGTTTTTTTTTGGGCCCGTGGCCCTGAATAGCTAGCTGAACAGCACCAATTGTTTCACCACCCCAAGAAATTCCCCAGGATGAATTTGGGGATCTTTCCGTGGCCAATGTTAGACACCATTTCTGTTACTAATTCAATACGCTATGTCATGTATATCATACTGTATATCGAATTCATTGTGATTTCATATAATGTATGGTTATAATTGGTTATATATGATTATATAATAATATATGTTTAAGCTTGCCAATAGTTATACAAATAATTGCGTAAAATCATGTATAAGAATCATCAATCGTAGATGAATATATGCGTGTTTCTTGGGACACATCTCTTTGGACACATATCTTTGGCCGTTTTTGAGGAAAGCGCAACGGGGTGGAGCGGTTCCGAAAACTGATCGTTTGATATATGGCCAACACATAACAGTGCCGAGTCAATGTTGGAGTTCCTGTATTCCAGGCATATGGACCATACTTGAAAAGCTAGAACAGGATGGGGGAACCTCCAGTCTGTGGTCCGTTGGTGTTTTTTTTCTCCATATAATATATACTGGATATATATATATATATATAAACTACTTGTCAATCTTCTGTCATAGAATTATTAAGTGCATTTTCAACAAACATCCGAAAGGATAAATAGATACGTAAAATCCTGCTAAGACAGCAGTAAACGCAACCTTCTTTATCTGTCTCTCACCCGCACTCTCGTTTCTACCCGTGGGCGTTATTACCATAAACAATCATCAATTACCGTACATGTTCAAACATGGCAATGGAAAATCCTTCGTCTAGTTCAATTATTTACTATTGTTTGCCCATCAAAACCTGTTAAAACTTATGTTTTTGTTATTCTTGGAGGTTCTTGTCATTTTCCCATATTTTCATATATTTTCCCATTGAAACCAATGGTGCCCATGATTTTCCAATGGATTTTGCCATTAAAAAAACCCATGATTTTCGGTTGCCCATCACAGACCGTTGGATCATCCCGTTTTCGAGGCCGGCAGCGAATCCTGGAGGCGAAGCGTGCGAAGCTTCATTGCACACATCCAATATGATTTACCCTCTATGGAAAATCACCATTTTTAATGGGTAAATCCACTATTTCTATGGCCATTTTCAATAGCTATGTTAAATTACCAAAGGGTATATGTAGTTTATATATCATATATATCACATATATATTATAATGCGGGTATAGTTTACACGCATATATATATATATGATTATATATATATATATATGATTACAGTATATTTGCAATTATATATAGTTTACGTATAAATATTGTTCAACCCAGTAAGTGGGTCAAATCCCAGTTAAAATTGAACAGACCCTTTAATAAGCCTACGTATACCTGGTGCCAACCTGAGACCCGCGGCAGGCGTCTCCCAATCGAATTTGGCCCTAAACTCAGCAGTTGAGTAACGCCACAACTGGCCGGACCCTGGGTGGCTCAGGAGGGGAAAACGAGATCCCAACATATAGGGGTAAAATTGGAGATCACACGGCCCCACCCAAAAAAATCCAAAATTCATATAGATGATGGGGTTACGGTTCTAAGGTGTATAGATATGGTTTCCCATATCGAACATATCACTATTTGGCAAACGCTTGGCCATGCCCCACGGGGGTATCGTTTAGCCAATCTTTGCATATCCCAATGGATACACACAGGATGTTGCAAATTCAGATGCATTTTGTTGCAATGGCGCCATTTGAGGTCCATTCCTTCATATATGCATTGCAAAATTGATAATCCTCTCTCCCTATTACAAGAACACCCCCCCAAATGGTAAACACGGTGATCTATTTTTATTATTAGGGGATATTTTGTATTAGGGTGCCCTAATATTCCAATGAAAACCCTAATAAAAATAAAAAACTCAATTTCAAATTTGATTAAATCCCCTATTCAAATCTATAATTGTAAGATGTTGCCAAAAACTGGATTTCGAAGCTTTCCCCTAATATTCCAATGAAAACCTGAATAATAAAAATGCAAAAGAAAACTTGTGAGATGGGACCCTAAGAAAAAACCTCCAGGTGGCAATCTATTTTTATTCATAGGGGGTTGAACCCATTGCTTCACCATCCTGTTCTCCTATGATTCTCAATTACCACAATTAAGAATCCAATTGTGCCCAACAAAAAAAAAACGGAAGTACCACACCAACCTTTTTTTTTTAAATGGGTGTTTTAGTAATAGGAAGAAGGGATTATGCCTTTGGCCAAAGTTGACTTCTCCCTCGTTTTCATATCATAACGCTATTTGATCCACTAAAGCCGGGCAAACAAGACATGTCTGCAGCTGAGATACGCGTAGGTCAGAATTTGGGCCCCCAAAAATTGTTCCGATTTGGTGTGTGCCGATGATTCTGGTGTGTGTGTGTGGCTCCCAGATCTGCTTCTCTTCTATTGTCAATGCAATCGGTTAATAGAAGAACATGGCGCATCCCTTTCGAGGTTTGCCTATGTCGTGGGCTACAAGTCTGTCCCCGCATATTTGGCAGTACCTTGGCGGCAAATCTACGAGCAGTAAATCAAGGGGTTGTCTGAAAATAGGGTACCAGTACCCCCGAGTTATGGCCATTCAATTTCGGAAAATATATGGGAAGATGATGGAACATGATATAAAATGATGGTCGGATATAATCCATGGGTTAGTGGGTCCCCTTTCAGACACATCACTTTTCATACTTTTTCAAAAGAACACCATGGGGATGAAGCACGATCCCTTCCCCAGCCATCCTAGCCGTCGGCCTGGTGTATCAAAACATATCAGGCCTCGAATCACCCCAGGAATCTCCTGGAAACTCACACTGCACACATTCCAAGGAAGGGAAATTATCCAAAATGTATTGACAGTGAACTTAGTATGGGATTCCCGCGGCAAAAACTGCGAAGCCCCATTTCAGTCCATTTCAACTGAGTCCGGAAGATGGTTTTCCATGGTTTTCCTCATTTCAACTGTGTGCATCCCGAGTTTGTTCGATTCCAGTTATATGGGTTACATGTGGGAGATGCCCCAGGTCATGAACCACAAAAAAGACCGTCCTTGGTCACCCTAGCGGAGCTAGGTAGTGTTGATCTCTTGTCAGGACCGCATGGAACTCCAACTCGGTGGCTACGGTGTGGGCTACCGTGGCATGTGCCGCTTTAGGTGCCCCGGTCAACTGCAGCACCCAGAAGTTTCCGGAAAATTCCATAAATCGTGTAGGATTTGTGCATATAAAGAAGCAGGCCAGCAACTAAACTTGTCCGCATGGAGGGCGCAGCGGCGCAGGCAAACTAAATCATGTAGCATTGGAGCACATATAACATATGCATGGATAGTTTTTTTTTTTTTTAATGTGTATATATGAATGAATATATATATATATTTGCGTGACATGTATCTTTAGATGTATGGACTTGTATGGGCTGAGACGCAAAAACAAAACACTCACATCTCGCGCCAGAGAATTTGACACCAGACAGCTCCATGGCCGAGGTCAGGCCCCATTTTCATGCAGCCAGTCATGCAGGGCTTCGACTATGCGGCTCAGCGCAGCACGCATCGCTGCGGTACGAGATGTATGAGAATGTGGCACTGCAAAGAAAGGGATGGGCTATTTGCGTCTGGAAATGGGGTATATCCCAAGTAAAAACTACGATTTCAACACTGAAAATGACAATAATCCGTTGGAATTGGGAGATGAGATAACCTATGTAGTTTCAGACAAATCCATTCGTGTTTCATTCTTTGCCGGGCTTGTCCATCTAGTAATCTACTAATTGTCCAACCATCAAAGCTTTTGGGGCAGTTTATTTCTCAGGACTGCCATTGTTGTTTGCATGTCTCTTTTGATGGTTGCCTCGCAAGGTGACATAGATACCAGAGACATGAATGTACAGGCTTGCAATCAAAAAGGAGTTTGTGAATAAATACATGTACACACGCATATATGATATACTGTAATATAATGCATATATATATATTGCATGCTTTTGTGATTTACAGTAGTGACTATAATGCACATATAGATGTAGACATAGATATAGATAGGTATAGATAGATAGATATAGATAGATAGATAGATAGAAATCCAAATCTGTTTGTCTCTCCCGAGATTCTCGATGTCTTTAGTAGGATCCCTGGTCAATGGTTATAGCATAATTACGGGTAATTCACAAACATAGAGATTAATTCATCGCCTATACATTCACTATCAATGGTAATTCATACTAATCACTACGGATCCAAATGCTACCTAAGAAGGTACTTCACCCCTAAAGCAATCTAAGCCAACCCCCAGTCATACTTCCTTAGATGGTACGGCTGGATCCATAGGGAATATCAACTCGTCTTCAGGCATGGACCAGGCAGTTTAATATTGATGTTAGATAGATAGATACTTACTCATACTAGCATCAAGATATTGATATTTCTAGATTTAAACGGCCATTTCAGGTACCGTTTGATTGGAGGTGCCTAGGATATATATATATATTATTATTATTATTATTATTATTATATTATATATTATATATAAGGGGATATGCCCAAAAATATGACGTTCTTTGCTACAGTACCTCCATTTTAGGGTCCTAAAATGTCCGATTGAACATCTTGATATCATTCGCCTAATATACATGATGTTGAACTTCGCATATCTTGATTATCTTATAGATAGTATATACGCAATATGTTGAACTATGCATATCTTAGATATCAATAGTTACATAGTTCATAAGTAGATTTAGACAAACATGATCATTTCGTATAGGTAAACCATCTATTTCTATGGGCCATTTTCCATGGCTATGTTAAATAACCAGATAATTAACCATCATTAACCATCATTAATCACCATTAACCACCATTCATCACCATATTTAGACATATTACCTTTGATATTTGCATACCATGGCTGCCATGGCTATGATTTCATCGACCCCCAAGGCCTGGACCTTAGACACCGACGGCTACTTCCCCGCTGACCTGGCCAGAGATCCGGTCGAAAGGCGCCAGCGATGATCTGGGGACTTTTCGGCATCTTTTTTTTTTTTTTGGGGGGGGTGGCTACCCTCTGGTTATGACTAACAGTTCGCCATGGAAAATCACCATGCGATGAAAAAAGGTAAACCATCTATTTCTATGGACCATCTATACCATGGCTATGTTAAATAATCAGATGGTATACAAAAATGACAAATGTAGAAGTGTGAAGATAACTTAGGAGAATTGTGGGGTTGAAAAACTCTTCAAGCATCTTTAATTTGGGAGAATGAGTTGGTTTATGGATAGATAGCTGGGATTGTTCCCGTATTTGTTTCAACAATTGAAGGTAGCTTGGGATTTGTTGATGGAATGCTACCCACCAAATTTGTGGGGAAACATTTGGTACGTAAGTGGATAGATGATAATTGGTCTAACTGCGGGTCAACCATCCATAGACTTGTAACTCGCTATAGGGGGATGCAGTACTCCCCATGAGATTTGGGGACAACATGGGATAACCATCCAATTTAATCCTAATGATGGGTAATTTGAGTATGATCTTCAACAATCTATTCAGCCAAACAAAACATAGCTGCGACATTTTCATGTTTAAAGGAAGAAAACATCTGAATAGATTTGATTTAGATTGATTAATATGGAGGCTTCCTGAAATGGGGGTACCCCCAGATCATCCAAAACATCAGACGATTTTAGTATTGAAACCCACGGTGACTTGGGGATTTAGCATTTCAAGCAACCTGACTATTGGCCATCATGAAATCAGGATGAAATCAAAAGCCAAATGGTGGGTTTTCCATATCTACCCTGCACTGCCATAATTTCACATAGCTGGACAGTTGCTCATTTATAGATGATGTACATTTTAAACTTGTGATTGTCCGTGGCCATCATGTTGAACTCCCACAAAAATCCCAGTGATTTTCTGGTGAAACACCCATTTTGGATGGTTAACACACCAATTGACTGTAATATTAGCCACAAGGATGTTGAATTCCCATGTCGTCCAATCGGAGCGATGATCAAATCCGTGGCCTCTATGAACTCATCATTAGCCTTCACTTCTAAGTATACAGTACATGTTTTAGCCATATATATATATATACACAGACACAGTATATGATTTATATAAAACTTTCAACAGGTAAGATTTCACGAGAGTATATTAGTATATTAATTATTGATTTTACGTATGTACTGTATGTATATATATATATATATTTTTTCGATATGCATACATGTTTGCGTAATGCATATGCAGTTTTTTTTTTCAAAAAATACAGACCTTCCGGACACAATAGCGATATACATTTATACACAGCTCACACACCTTATGCACATGGAGGGCTTGTGGGTAGGGTCTATAATTAGCCATTTCCCACTGGGAGCGTAGCTCAGTCAGGATGTGGCGTGAAGACAAGGCGAGGATTGATTAATGCCGATCAATGCAGTTGATGAGTCTTGCCTATCTGCTGTTTATCACACTGCTTGAATATTGTTGACATTTACGGTGGCTTCCATGATTTGTTCCATACAGACTTGCAGATTTGCTCATGGTTTCACAAGACAAACACGGGAGCCTATTATGTTTTCCATCGTTTGATCAGTTTACCCTAGACAAGCCAAGAAGTCTGGGATAAGTCTGGGAGAAACCTGTCGTTTATCAACATCTTCCCTGCTAAAATGCATTTAGAGATATATTTTGTTTCTAAAAAGAAACCGCAACTTCAAAAATACCCTCAATCATTTGAGACTAACACAAGTTCCCTTGGTTCCTCAGTTTTCACAAAACTCCCCGGTTTTGATGGAAACCAATCCATTGAATAGCATAATTCTGCTGACACCTCTAATTTCAGTGGAACACATGGGTAAATTAAATTCACCAGTTTTGACAGAAAGCAGCAATCTGATAACAGGGAAACGTCATATATTCCTGGTTGGTGGTTTGGAACAATTTGGAACATATTTTATTTTTCCATATGTTGGGAATCATAATCTCAACTGACTAATAATTTTCAGAGGGGTTGAAACCACCAACCGGATTCCCAACGCAAAACGTGATTTTTTCCCCCATGTCTGGGCGATTTTGCTGCAGGTCTATGGCTACTCGCACGTGTCACGTGACCAGGCTTCGGCGGTTCCTTGGACGAGGAAATCGGTCAATGGATTGGCTTTATTGGGAACATCTCATCCGGAAACCATGTTTCCCCCCCCGAATTGAAAGATTCTGGGGTACTGATATGATATATCATTCGAAATCGTGGTTTCTTGTGAAAGATCTGATCAATCGAGATGTAAGTTTGCACTCAAAAAAATGTGGTTTTTTATGGGCAAACATAGTGAGTTCAGCGGTGAACAAGTCGAAATTTAGGGATCGAACCATCAAGATGGGAGATTTTTGGGTCACAAGAGACCCCTTGGTCACCCAGTTCACCATCCCTGAGACGTAGCAGGAAGGCGGTCCCAGGCGGTCGTACGAAGCGGAAGATTGTTCCCATTGGCTCAAGCGAATTCAACTTTTGCGACCTTTGATGTTTGGCCATGAGGCAGGTTTGCACTGAAGGCACGGGAGAGAAACCACTTGAGAAACCACTTAAGGCAACAACAGCTCGAACATGACCACTGTGGAAGAGAATGTCTTTATCCGTGGAACCAGAGTTGGTATCAAATCCATCTTCAATAGGGTTGACAGTTGAAGGCAATTTCAACCTCAAGCCAGGCCTCCGGTTTCTTTGGAGCAGCAAGGTATCCGCCAGCACACACACACAAACGCAGAAAATCTGAGACAACCTAGGTCTTGATCTAGCCACCCTTACTGACATGATGCCTAGTGTCAGTTCATGCCTACTAAGTGGTTTAGATCAGCACAAGACCATTCCCTTTTGTTGTTTGTTTTCGGACTCTGTTCCTTTATCTTTTTGATTTTGTTCGCTTCATCAAATGGAACTTGTTGAGAAAAAATGCCATGGATCACATCTTCATAGATGTTCTCAACTGAGACTGTTGTCCCAACTTTTTACTTGGTTTTATGTATTTTTATGTGATGTTCATCAGATTTCTCAATATTTCTCATAGATGTTCCACATTTTTTTTGAGATTATCATCCAGATTTCCACAGATTTTCCCAGGTTTTTATGAGGAAAAAGCCTCCATCCATCGCCACGCGCCATGCTGCGCCTCGTGGCACTGGGCCTCGTCGCCGGCGCTGACCTGGGCGACCCGGGCGACCCGGGCGACCTGGTGGCGGCGGAGCACTCTTCGGAGACTCGGCAGCGTTTTGAGTGGATGGAAGTAATCCACCAGTTGATGGTTTATCCCATTTTATCCCATATTATTTGCTGGTTCAACTATGTTCAACTGATTTTTAGGGGATATTTTTGGGGATTTTTAGGGATTTATAGGGGATATAATGGGGATTACCCTCTGGTAAACTAACAGTTAGCTATTGAAAATGCCATAGAAGGTTCGTTGATTTACCCATTGAAGATGGTGACTATCTACAGCTATGTTAGTTTACCAGAGGGTATAGGGTTTCAACATGGTTCAACCATCCTTTTGCTGGTGCAGGATTTCGCAACCATCCACAGTAGTACTGTATATGTACATCTAGATATACATACACATACTAAAAGTACAACTACATTAACTAATCTATATCATTATCTATGATGTGTATACTGCTGGCATCTGGTATCTGTGTATATATATATATATAAATATGGTGAACTATATGTCTTTATGATATGTATATAATATCCGTACAGTTAGTCAACTACCCCCATGGCTATGATATCGAACATACCTATATGATGTGGATATGCTGTGCATATCTCCTTAGGTCCTTGGAGACGGGGATATGGTTCAAGCCTGAGACTCGGTAACTTCAAAACATCGCCCGAAAGAACAAGAACACATAGAAAATACCGATGATATAAACATAATTAAAGAACCGTCCCAACTTTATCCAACTTCCAAGTTTACAGAAACATAATTAAACACAACTTCCAGTAACTTCCACGGCACTTGCTCCAGCGGTTTCCGCAGATTTTTGTTGGAGGCGGATATGCTGGGAGACCCACAGCTATTCGCCCAGCCAGAGGAGTGGATAAGAAGTGGGGAGCTGTTCGCCCGATGTGGTTCATCCTGTTTGGGAGCAAAAAACAGGGCATTTGGAACAGGTGTTCTTCTTTGGGTTGATTCCATGGCCTCTGTGAGATTGCTGAACAAACAGTGTCTAACTGCTTTATCATGGATTTTCCTTTGACAGTGGCATCATTGGCCAAAACTGGAGGGTATACCGAACGGACATCATCGGATGAACCCGGCGACCCATCGTTGTTCCCGCAGGAAGAACTGGGTCCCAGTGATGTGCAGGCAGCTGTGGCTCCAGACGTAGCGAGTCTCAGGATGGACTGGAAGCCTTGTCCATCACTTGCTTGAAGAGAAAATGTGTTGCATATGTGTTGCATGTGTCCATATATTGGGGCCATTGGGGCATTCCCCATCAGTGAGCAGTCCAAAAACGAAAAAACGGTCTTTTCTTTTTGTGGGTCTGTATGCCGGTTGATATAGGAGGACTTTACATTGCTACCCTTGTTGGCAGAGGGCAATGGGTTTGGACGCCATGTTTGGACGGTTCTTTCCCCATCGGACATGTCCACTTTTTTTGCAATTTCATATTTGTTGCAGGGACAAGACCCCATCTGGAATGATTTTGATACTGCCCATTATTTCCTGACAGTCAGTTGAAGACCTGCCTATCTTAGTCGAAGGATTCTTGGGGTGTAGAAGCATGCCCTCACTCAAAGCGGACCAGGACAGTTGAACACATTCTTATCTGACTGGAGCCCAATCTGCTCAGTTTTAAACTGGTGTTCTGGAAAATAACTGGGCGTTTCCAAAAGCTTGTGACCCCGTGATCCACAGAAATAATCCACTGGATTTTAACAACTATTGACATGAATGTACTGGACATCATTCATCCTGATGCATGTTGAACTATTTAATGACCCATTGTGGCACACTCCAATAATGGCATTGCACAATATCCTTCCAATGTTTGTTGCTTATATATCCGCATTTGGTTTCCTTATGTATCACTACATCTCTCAATGTGTGTTTAACATATTGATTTGATTGAAAATGGGGCCTCTCCCCTAGTGGCATTTTTTGGAACATGGCTCGTTTATAAGCATGGGAGTTTGGGGGGGTAATTTTGTCAGACAAATCCATTATGTTATAATAAAGCAATAATAAACCACCAGTGTTTTGATGGTTTATACATGTTTATGCAACCCATTCATTTATGGCAAATTTGGGTATGGTTGATTGTTGCTTTACTACCATTATCATCCATTATCAATAGTTGTCGCCAACAAAAAACAAATTCTGCTGAGGTTGTTCTGAGCCCAACCAGCTCCCCAGAACTTTGTGAGGTGCGCAACTGAAACCGAGCTTATATGATATCCTGATACTTATATACATACATATATGTATTAATGTATATAATATTATATATACATATATACATATATATATATATATATGTATACTGTATACATATATATGTCGGCGTTGCATGAACTTATTGTTAATTATATATATCCCAATTCTAACCCAATAATATCCCACTAAAGATATCGAAGGTTAACCACGGAAATGATCTCTGTGGAAGATCGCATTGAGACCCTGGCAACTCTTCCCGGAGGGGATGTCAGTTTTCCAGTGGCAAATGTTCAGCTTACCCTCTGGTAAACTTTCACATAACTATGGAAAATCACCATTTTCAATGGGAAAATCCACTATTTCTATGGTGATTTTCAATAGCTATGCAACAAATTACCAGAGGGTAAAGTCAACGATTACCAAGGCTAGACCCAACTTGAAGCTCCATGGAGTGCCGCAGGACGTGTATCGCTTCCACCAGCAGCTGCTGGAAACATCGCCCTTCCTGCGTTACGTGAAGCACTTTGACCGCTGGCTCTCGGAAAGCCCCTACCAGGCGCACCGAATTCCGAGGACTGAGGAATTCTTAGACCCTGCGCATGTTGACGAGTTGGATGCCACTTTCAGTATGTTAAAGAAATCTAGTTAAGCATCAATTAGTTAATGTACCCCTACCATATCTATTCAATTCAATTTCTATATATATATATATATATGTATATTTGTATATATGTATATATTGGATCTCCTAGGGGGTACAGCCTGAGTTGATCCACTAGGCCAGCATCGCAGTGGGAGCCTTATTGTGTGGCGGGCTGTGCTCCTGGAACGGGCCCAAGTGCCTGAGCATTCGGGAGTTGAGGATGATGTGGGGGGGGTTTCAGGTGCCAAACCCTTCCAAGAAAAGATGCAAAAGATTGGAAAAGTATAAAATCCTACGCTAATTGAGTGATAAAAACCATGGCAATGGGATTACTATGGGATTACCATTTCAATGACATTGGGGATTACATACTATGGGATTACTAGGCCCATCCTGTGTTGACAGGCCAGTTGCACGGATCATTTTGGATCCTAATGGGTATGTCCAGTTAGGTGTGGGTCATTACCGATGGATTTTACGGGTTTGAACATATGTAATTCATGATTCATCTATTTAACTGGTTGGTGGTTTGGAACATGTTTTATTTTTCCATATATTGGGAAGAATGATCACAATTGACTTTCATATTTTTCAGAGGGGTTGAAACCACCAACCAGAAAATAAAATAAAAATACAATCATGATAATATATAATATGACTATACCGTAGCTACTAGATGGGATGATCGAGCTGTGTTCAGCAAGTCTAAGCGGTACCAGGTTGTGACATGGCCAAGCGGATTCTCTAACTGAAAAAAGTTGGGGAGAAGCGATGTGATCATGCATAAACCATGGACCACTTGATTCACTTGGCATGACGTGGGTCCCATGAATATATTCCTAGATGTGTGGTCCCATTTCCAGATCACATATCATGGTTATCTACCATGAATAATTATATCACATAGTCCCATTTCCAGGTTGGAGTCTGCCACATAGAGTTATAACCATGAATATCAGCCGAGGGCTGGAAATGGGACTATGACCATAACCCATGATGTGACAGATGGTCAGCAGATACACAACGATACACGTATCGCATTATGTTATGCTGGGGATACCGGAAAAGAGCAGGATGTCAGCCTATCATATCCATAGCCTGCATAGCCTACCTGCGTATGGCTGAAGCTACTGCCCAGCCGCTAGATGACATGATTTCACCATGAGACAACGGCAATGGAGCCCCGTAACCCCGTAGAGTTCGATGGTTTTCCCATTGAAATGCCTGTTGAGTTTGGGGTTTCTGATTCCCAGGTTATGGGAGCTGATCGTCATCACCTGCTTTTCACTCAGTGCTGTTTGGCTGGTACGATTTGAGGCCGGCAGCAACAGCACCTTGAGGGACGGATAAGTTTGATGTTTGATGGACCTTTGACTTTTGAATATTGCCAAGAGATACTAAAAATCAAAAACTAAGAACTTCTAAGACTCTAAGAGCATATTTTGGAGTTCAGATGCTCCAGGGCTCCTTGGGGTGAAATTCAACGCAATCCCCCTTCCTTGGAGGTTTGGTATGATGGTTTTGTTTGTTTCGAGGGAAATCTGTCAAGGTTGGGGCTTTTGCTTTATGATTTGACACATCGAAGTGGTGCAAAATAGACCCTTATTATGGACGATCCTGATGCTGTTCCAAGCCGGAAAACGGCCATGTCAGGATAATTATATAGTCAAATATCGCAGCGATTTGCTTTTGACCATTGATTCATGCATCGTTCGCGTGATAATACCCATCAACCGTTTTTTTTGGCTCCTTCGTCTGTACAGTAAAAGATCCGGTGGATTTTGCTCATTGTGGGGGCCCATCGGTGAGTGTTGTTACTTTGTTGCTTAGTCATGAATGCAATGCTCATTGTTTTTGTAAGTATCATGTTTTTTCTTTGTGTCACCAGATGTTTATAAATATACCATTCAGCGTACGTATCTGATATCCATAACAGAGCCAATGATGCACGTAGGTACGGAGGTACAACCATTGTGGGGCCCGGGATGGGTAGCATGGCGGCTCTGCGCCAGTGACGGCGCATGTTGTCTCAAGCGAATATAAGGATTGTAATGCGAACAGCGACACTGGTGTCAAAAGTTATCATGAGATATCATAAGTGGTAGGACTATAGTTATAGCTATACACATATATAATCATATATATATATATATATAATTTTATATCTATATAATTGTATGTATATATATATCATATCCTTCATATATATATATATGCATATATGTGCGTGTATATGTATATCTATGGTTCACATTATGTATACACATATCATCTCACAAATCATCATCCAAAATCACGGGGCCAGGCAGAGCGGAGGCAGCTGGCGCCAAATTGGCTGGCTGAGATCCTTCTGATGGCCGTGACAGGCGGACCCGGTGGGAGATGAGTGACAGGCTGTGATATGCTGGGTATATCATGGTGTATCTATCCTCATATATCCTGATGGTTGATATAGCGAGGATATTAACTATAACCATATAATAAGCTATAGGTCTACAATCCTCTATGTCTATCTATGTTTAAGATCAGGCAAGGCAACAAAACTTGGGCGATTTTATGGTTGCATGACCTGAGTCTAACTCTCGGATCATGTCTGGGGTGGTCCAACAGCATCCTACAAGAGATATGAAGGCTGCCACTGCACAAAGTCCCCATGTTTCTTGTGCAACACCGGGTAGCCGCTAGCCCGCCAGCATTCTGCAAGGTTGTACCGTCGCCTTGTCTGTGCATAGTGGCTTTGAAGGTTCACAGGCGCAGCATGGGGAGTGCCCTATGAAACCTCACTAGATACCAGGGAGGATACTCTCCGATAATTTGACAATTTGCAGGCAGTTTGCTATGAAAAATGGCCCAATGTAATTCCATTTATAGATGATCTATTGATCTATTATAGTTAGTTGGGTACTGCCTGTTATTTGAGACAATCATCGTCAGAATGCACAGTCCAGAATTAGTATGCACATATGCATGCATGATTCAGATGCATCATTTGTCTATATCTACCTACCATTGTCTACCTGTAGACGCATACATATGCATCCACTCATTGCAAGTAAAAGTCATGATGCAGAATCAGTTGTGATTATACTTGTCAGGAAGCACGATCATGGCCGTCAAGTGATGTGCGCTCCAAACATGATATCATAACCATCATCCCCAAGGGTAAAGGTCCAGAAGTGGGTAAACCGTGAAATTGTTTCTAGTAAAAACTATCCTGAAGTAGCTAGAATATTGTAGGACTTTCAATCATATTCCCGTTTTTCTTGGTGATTTTTTAAAATGTCCGTATTCTATCTACTCCAGGATGACAATAAACCTTGATTCTTGTCAACTTCCAACATTCATTTGCACACAAGCCAGAAATTGCGTGCATATATTACTGCATATGTATATTTAAATGCATTTAGACCTCGAGCCTCGAACGTTATCCCCATTTTATACATCCATTTCAATCCCAGTGATGCTGTACCAGGTACCAGATCATACCTTGACATGTCCATCGTTTGAATTTCCATTTTTTTAAAACATAATTAATTATACTGTGAAAGTGGCCATACGGGGGATTTATTCACATCAAACAAATCCATATCAAATCAAGTTGGTTCTACAGCCTCCATTTTGTCAGTTAAATCCCCATGAGATCCGTATTACATCCCCAATTTTAGTGGTTGTATCAAAACTATATCATTGTTCCCCATATTGTTGTTATCCCCATATATCATTACTGCATTTATATATAAACATATATATCATCAAGTATTACATCCCCATATTGTATCACCATTCTTCATGAGAGATATATATATATACCTCAGTATGAAATCATACGACCTATTAAATCACATTTATATATATATCCGATGATATTCTCATGTTGTTTCCCCACTAAATCATAATGATATTTTATTACCATCAGTGTACCTCTCAATGCCTTGGAACTTCAGGTGCTCATTGGATCAGTATTGGGCTTTCTGGCGGCGGTGACACGGTCGTTGAAGAGCGGTAATTTTCTGTTGAAGCGAGTTCAATGGAAGAACATGGAATTTCAAGGGAATACCATGGAAATTCTATGGGAAAGTGGGGGTTAGTAATAACTATGTGGGACTTCTGTGCTTCATTTACGGGGAACACATGGGTATCGGACTGTTAGTTGTGTATGAGTGGGCATGAAGCACCAGAGTTCAACCATCAAAAATATTGCGATGTACTGTAATTGATAAATTAGAGTTGGTTTGTTATGTTGTGGATTGTGGAAAAAAACATGTTGCAAGGATTTGATTTGATAGTTGCCCAGCCAGTCTCTCATAG
Organism: Cladocopium goreaui; assembly: GCA_947184155.2. NCBI lineage: Eukaryota > Dinophyceae > Suessiales > Symbiodiniaceae > Cladocopium > Cladocopium goreaui. The sequence goes on along the minus strand of CAMXCT020000646.1, from coordinate 172,122 downwards.
GAAGGGAAGACGAGTACCGTTTCTGGAATTTTGGTCACCAAAAGTCCACTAGTTAATGGCATGATTCCAGGATGACTTTTATGATTCTATTCTATAGTCATCCAGTTAATTTTTTCCACTCGTTTTTATGATTCTAATGGAAAAAAAAACGCAGGGCATGCTCTTCAAGATCTCAAAACTGGCTGATTTGGATAACCCGACTTGGGATGATCCAAGGTCTACTGTGGCGTGGCCAACTTGACACAAGCCGCGGGATTTCTGCACGGCATGACCCTGACCTGGTAGCTCAGCATATGGCCGGACTTGTCGTATCAGAATTGCTGGGAAAATGGAGAGGAAAGCCCCAGATTTACCCTCTGGTAAACTAACATAGCTAGTATTCGGGCTGCTACCCGTGCAAAATGATGCAAATATGTAACATAGACATTTACATAGATGTAGATATGGCACCCCTTACCAAGAAACAGCCACCATTTAGATTTGATTTTTGGTTCTGGATTCTTACATGGCTTTTGGGTACACGCTGGGGATTTGTTTCCTCCCAACATGTGTGTATCAGAAATGAACAAGGACACAACACTTTGGCCCACAGGCTTGCATCGTCAGGTTTTTCCGGAATGCCTTCCAGGCTCGTTCTGCTTGTTCTGCGTCGAAAGGAAAGGCTCCTGAAGAGAGCCTGTTGCCGTCCTGGAAGCCGGGAGAAGGTGGAGCCCCTGGGTTTTTCGGAGCTGTGTCGCCATGCAAAACGCCAACAGACTCCTCACCATGAATAAGGCAATTCAAAATTGGAGACCATCTCATGGTAACTCCTGTCACCCCCAATACCCGCAATGATATCCCAAATAGTCCTTAATATTTAATAGTTAAAAATCATTCAATTTTCCCCGTGTTACCAAGTTTATCACTACCATTACTACCTCCATGATATCAGGGGATAGTCCAAATAATGGGGCTAAATACATCCTAATACCATATCCAGGATAAACTAGGAATCTATCTCAGCATAGAAATGCTCAGGCGAAGATACGGCTTTTCACCAGGTAATTTTGCAAATGAAGCCCTGTTCACTACCCCACTATCTATCCAATCCAGGTACACAATACCATTGGTAAATTACCAAAAATACAACGAATTCAAGGATTCCCAGGTACAGGACCCCAGGTCAAGATAGACTCGACAAGTTGATTTATAACTACTGGACATGCGAACATTTGGACATTTTGAGATATATCATGAGAAAGGGGTATGATGGCGGTGACATTATATATATAATGTATATATATATATGACATTGACATTGACACATGGCAATGACGTTGACAGATGGCATTGACATAGACAAATGGAATTGAGAGATAGATAAGAGGTAGGTAAGAGCTAGGTTGTAGGGGGTTTACCATCCATATACATATAATGCCAACACCGGATTAATAACCCCCCCCAGAAGGTAGGGGGGGTACCTTCTGGTTAGTTTCTTGACCACCCCTTAATAATAAGCAACTCTGAACCATAAAAATTTGGATATGGCTTACGTCAATTAGACCTTAGTAGACTTCTATTGGATTTGTTGAAATCTCATGGATCAGAAAGGTGGTTGATTAATCAGGGGCAAACCATGGTTATTATTAATGGGGGACATGGGCTCATGGGGGGTACCCTTTGGGAGCAATCCAAACTGATGATTTTTATAAAGATTTTAATTAGAAATCGATCATTTGGGGAATAGTCGTTTTTTGAAATTTTCAATGATCAACTTAAACCTTAAGTATATAACAATGATGATAAAAAAAAAAAGGTAAAACCAAATTGGAAATAAATAGAATTGGAAATAAACATTGTTGGATAAAAAATGGATTTCAGCACTGGTGGGTTTTTAATCGGGGGGGTTTATTAATCTGGGGGGACCACCTGTTTTTAAATTACATTTTTTTTTGGGGCAGTGGTGGTTGATTAATCGGGAGGGGTTTATTAATCCTCACTTGACATTACAGTATATGATATATATATATATATATACATGCAGATGCACAAAAAAACAACACCATGTTTGGATCATTTCCGAACGAGAACCCCATGGATTTCCATCGCAATTTCTGAGAAAAACCCATCATTTCAGGTAGCCTCCAGTAAAGTACTAAGGTATTCTCACATGTTTTGTGGGGGATACTGGATACTACAGATATTTTTAAATGTGTATTCCACGTGATGAATCATCCATTTATATCCATTTTTGTTAGGGATTGGTGGTGGGGATCCCAGATCTTAGGTACCTCACCGGCAGCGCCTTTGGCGTTTGGGTTTTCACTGCCTGGCGCCAACCTCTGCTGGCCACTCTGGCACCCTTGAGCGGCAGTGTCTGGGCAGAGGACCATTTAGGAGATGGTTACCGCATTAATGTTGGGAATCATCATATGATATGAGATGGGTTAATAATGTTTAATACAGATGAATATATAATAATTATAATTATATAATAATTATAATTATATATATAAAATATAGATTATATAATATAGTAGAATTATGGGATCATGTTGTATATATATATGCTGTACTACTATGGCATGGTGTTGGGATTCAATCTGCGGCGAGCGGGCACCACCTTGAAGGATGGCTACAAGCCACTTAAGTGATGAAACGGCTGTAATTTGACCAACTAAATCGTCAACTAATTCATATAAATGCAGCCAACAGTTGGGGATTGCATGACTTGACCCCCGGCGAAATGATGACAAACTGAGCGATAGCAAGGTTCATATCAAGGGTTAGGTATGATTCCAGCCCCTCGGGGTCGACGGAATTGGAAATCTACACTAGGCGTGTTTAGCATCAAGCTCTTACAGTTATAGTCAAACAGTATCAATCACGTTTCTGTGAATTCTTAAATGTTCGATGAAATGGCCGAACTCCTACACATGGTATCAATCAGTGGGTTGGTGGGCTAAAAACTACCCCTGTAACCGTACCATTGGCTGGTTGGTTTGCTCTCATATGTTGGTTGATGAAATCAGTAGCACCATTTCCCATTCAGATTCAGCCTTCTTCATCTAATTTTACTGAACCAAGACGTCCAAGAAGCCATTGTTCTACTGTCAAGTGCATCTTCCTGTGTCAAGACCTTCCGGATCATTGGAATCCCTACGTCCAATGACTTGCCGCAGACTTGCCAATTTCGTGATGACCTGCCTCAAGCAGTTCGTTGTTTACCAGTGTAGATGGTCATAGTTTTTCGGACGTCCCAGGTTATTTGGTGGTCGTGGGCCTTGGCTTTTTGATGGCCAAGGGCTTCCATTCCTCGCTGCTACCAAGACATGATGAAACTTGGCTGCAGCGCAACCAGAAATGGGATGTTGGGTGGGAATGTGGATGTTGCATCCTGGTTGCTGGTTGGGGGTTTTACCCTCTGGTAAACTAACACAACTATGGAAAATCACCAGTTTCAATGGGTAAATCCACTATAAATGGCCATTTTCAATAGCTATGTTAAATTACCAAAGGGTAAATCTGTTACACCTGTTTACACTCGACAAATGCGAGGATGCTGAATTGACATGAATTGACTGACATTTATAGCTTTGCAACAGTGATGATTCGGCTTACTACTTCCCGCCACCTAGACGGACCAATGAACTTTAAAGCATTTACCAGTGCCTGCCCCACAATTACTGTAAACACCATGGTTTCCCAGATGTTTCCAACAAATCAATTTATCAACCCCTCATAACAACAGTATAGCACAATGACAGTAGACCCTATATAGTTGACCTAGGTAGAATCCATTGTACTGGTTAAATCATCAACCTACCAAAATATGCGTAATATGTCCTGTGAAATCCGAAATCTTCATTTCCACCATTCTTGACTTTTAAAGTTCCCCCATTCAGCACGCTTAAGGAACCCTGGTCCTCCGCCGCGCTGGTTCTTCTAGGACCTCTAGGCTGGGATGAACAGTTTTTTTTTTTGGCGATGAATGGTATGACGGGTTTGGGTGTACATTTAGTAACAAAACGCCACATGGATGTGGGTCAAAATGGAAGACCTAGGGGACCACAGATGTTAGTCTAGTTTAGTATTCACCATCCAATTAATGGGGTACCTAATTTTGACCCATACCCACATACTAAATGCGCACATACACGCATATATATATATATGTGTTTGCAATTATATTTCATACATGCGTATGCATATATAGTTCAGGATGCATGTTTGGTAGGTTTCAATGAGTCCAAAGTTGAAGCCAGGACGCCAGTTGGGTTTGAGTCCAAAGCTGAAAAGTCACGGCTGTCATGGAATGCAATATACCGGGAATTCTTTTCAAGGCGGTCTGCACATGTGTTAGCTACGAGTTGTGGGAGGTCAAACCCAAAGGTTTATGTGAAATTCGATGTGTGACATGTTCTTGACCCCTAAGCCCTAAGCTAAAATAAGGTAAATATATAGATGTAAATAGGTACTCGTACCTTACCGTATTGGCTTTGAAATGGGTTCCTCAAAAGTATGATGTCCTGGGACGACCTTACTACACTGTCCTGGTCCTGTTGTATTCTACGACACGCATAATGCATTACTGGTTGGTGGTTTCAAACATTTTTTTCCATAATATATGGGATATTCCTTCCCATTGACTATTATTTTTCAAGATGGTTAAAACCACCAACCAGATTACGTACTGTTTACAGCTGTTTTTTTCCCATGAAAACCATGAATTTCCCATGGCTCTGCTAGGCTTGCATTCACTTCCATGGCATGGGGCCTGCGCACTGCTGGCGGCATCCCTGCAGCTTTCTCGAACAGCGGAAAGTGGCCATGTTTCACAGGAAAAACATGGGATGACATGGTTCATTTTCCAGATAAATACCTAGGTAAATACCAGATAAATACCTAGGTAAATTACCAGATAAATACCAGATAAATTCATGTTCCAGATGTTGAATTACCAGATAAATAACTAGGTAAACTGAGCCATTTCTCCGTATTTCTCCCCGTGTAGCTATGACCACCTGCTCTGCAGGGGTTGGTCATTGTTCCATTTGTCCCATTTTGGGGAATTCAAACATCACCCTCAGGCCAACTACTACAGTGGTGTGGAAAAATTGTGTGGACATGTGTAGAGCCAACTAGTGTTTTTGTTGGTTTTTGTTGGTGATTCCCCTATTAGTTGGGTCATTCGGCATTTGGATGCATTTGGATCACTCTGATCCTGGATCAAAGTACGACTCCGGGATCTAAGCCTGATTTTAATCTGTCTCACGTAGCCTCCGGTATTGTTTTTGCAATCTGCTATGGACAATTGCCAATCTTTTCATGATATATGATATACTGATATATGATATATACTGATATATATATATATACTGATATATATATATATATACTGACTGTACCTATTAAGCATGGTGACAGTGATTTTCAATCGCTATCACTGCCAGAGAGTATCCCAGTTGATCAGCCCTGGGTCCATCCAAACGGTGGCTGAGGCACCGCTGCAGACGTCAAATCTTCGCGGTGTTGGTGCTGGTGGCCTACGTGATTTTAGTGGCTGGCCGCAGGGGTTACAGTAGTGACTGCAACCCTTGGGGGCATATCAAAGCCATGTTGTTTGAGGGTGTCAAGAAGTTCTTGGCTCCAAATTCAATAAACGTGACCAAATTGGGGGATAACCCTGCGGGGGGGCAGCCTGAAACTTCCATGAAGAAATTAGTTCGATTGGGAATCATGCTGGAAATTGTTTAAGAAACCTGTCCAGTTGGCCCCCAACCATAGAGATCCGAGACAATGGTAAACCGGAGGTTCGAGGAAATGTGATGAACTGGGTAGATGTTCATGCTATGTGTTGTTTCTCTAGAAGGAATTAAAAGGTGAAAGAGTCCACGGGGATATGTTCATATATGTTAGGGGTTGTCAAATATGATGATTCCCCCCAACAAGTGGCACCCCACTGGAACCGCAGAATTTCGCAGGTTGCCTTGGGCGCCTTAGTTGCCGGGCTGGACTGTAAGAGTGATGGATGCTGGACATGGGATGTGGGGCTCTCCTGGATAACCTGGATGGAATGGTAGGTGATGGATGGTGATGGGCTATCAACAGATCCTGAGACTCAGTGATTTACAGATCTTTACGACGACAAGTGTCGTCTTCCAACCATCTCCAAATGGCACATTCTGTGTTGGTTGGAGGGTAAGTGTTTGGCATCTTTGAAACTTCGACCAAATGGAGGAGTATGTTCTCCATGGTTCTCCGGCTCGATGTTTTTCGTGCATGAGATCATTCTTGGCCGCCCAGGAAAGCGTTCTGATGGAACAGACTGTCCACAAGCGCTCGTTCCTCGTCAGGGGGACCTGCAGAGGCTATGGTCATGGAGGTTTCTGATTGAATTGTTTGAACAGTTGACTTGACAAATTTGGATCTGAACCAAGAGTTTACATGAGTTTACCGTTTACCATGTATTGCCCAACAATGGCACCCTATTTTCCTGTTTTTTTTCCCGAAGTAAAAGCAACAAAACCCATCCTACCTTGGATGATAATCATCGGGTTCCAGGAGGCAAAGTGATGTTGCACTTCCCAGCGCAAGTCCGCATGCGGCTATAGCCCTGCCAGCCATACTTGCATTACATAGTAATAAATATATATATATAAGTAATATTGTGTGGGTTTTACTTATTTACATATTCAGTACAACATGTGTTATATACATATTATGTGTATATATATCTATATATGTGTGTGTATATAGTCTCTTCCGCTAATTACCATCATTTGGTAAGGCGAAGGGGGTATTTTTTTACGGGGGTTGCACTCCACAACCTTTCCGGGTTCCCATGGATGCTGTGGGCTAAGGCAGTTCCAGGCAAATGGCAATGGCAACTGTTGGGCTGCTCCCTGTGGGCTGTGCTGGCCGCCTGGTCTGGCTATCGCCAACTTTCTGCCCTGACGCTGGGTTTTTGAACCTCATTTTTTTCTCCTAACATTGGATGATTCTACCAGTTGAATGGTGGAACCAATGCTATATTTCTTATATATATATATTTCTCCTCTCCATCCGCATCCTGTTAAAAAAATTAGATGACAGTCTACCCTCAGGTCATTTATATAAGATCGTTATCACCACCTTAGGGAACCATCGAACTAAATGGGCCATAGCTATGTTGAGGGTCTTACATCATGTGGTGGCCGGGCAGCCCAGGAAAAATGCTCCACGAAGATCTGGCCGATACATGCGCCTAGACTGGGTCCAGTGAGATCACAATTCCAGATGCAAAATTGCTATCACAGCTGGTAGCAATACCGGTGCAGATCATGCAACATCGCCAAAAATCCCAAGAAACTGTCAATCAGAAAGCACAAAAAGATACAAAAAGGGACAATTCTGGAGGAAACCCCGTCCACATGGAAAAACGCTGGGATTGCTGTGGCTTTCGTTGGACCAAGATGGACTAAGGCCCGTCGACGAGGACATCTTGGAATCTCAGGCTGTGGGGGTTGGATGCGTCCATGTTAAGCCAACATTGATTAACAGCCCCCCAGTTTACGAAAAATGGAATGGTACCAATTTTGATAAACGACTATAGTTTATCCCTTTTTTGAGGCTACCCCGAATTAATCAACAGGCTTTAGATGTTTAGAGAATCCTAGGTTGAGACTATTCCTCAGTTTTTGCAACTCTAAATGCTAAAGCAGCTTTGTATTGAGGCATTTTTTAGTTGAGAGTCGCACGTCTGAAATTTCACATGGAACTCAGAGGATACCCGTACCACTTTCTACAGGAAAAATCGGGAACATATGTTTTCAATCGCTTCGTTGGGTTCCATGTTTGTTTCCCCAGTGTGGACTTTCCCAGGTTGTGGAAAGTACCCTCCAGATCACTTCAGTAGACTTAGACGGGCAATGAATCCACTATTTCATGAGTAAATCATCTACCTTAAGATGGATATGTCAGTGCCAGGTTGAAGTACCTCAACGGATAAGATGGAACCAAGCATATTCATCATCGCCAAGCCTTTAGCTGAATGTTTGCCCAGTTCAGTTCAATCCCATTTTTGATGTTCCAAAGGTTCAACAGCCCAGGTGCCTCCCGCAGCCACACGACTGCCGCAGCCGGATCCCTATGTCACGCGACTGCCACAGGGCTATGGGCCGCAGATGTATCAGCCAGGAGGGCTCTACAAATACGTCGCTTAGCTTGCAGTGAGCAGAGGCAGCATTACCCAGTGCTAGGGCAGTTTTGGGGGATCTTCTGATTTTGGGAAGGTGTGGTCAGGGTAAGACATCACGATTGGGACCCCAGGGACATATTTTTTACAGTAAATATTTTTTAGGTGCAAGGGTTGCAGCACCTTGTTGAGGTTCAAGCCCAAGTGGATTTGGTATGCAAGGTATGACATATTGTTGGGGCATGATAATGGGCTGTTCTACGGGGCAGGGGAAAGATTAGAGGCATCAAGTCTTATCAGTCCCTACCCTCCTGCCGAAAATATGCATATTGGCTCAGATCTAGAACCTAGAAATCTAGTAGTCGAAATTGGCTGCTGGGATGGTGGGGACTGGGAAGATTAATCTACATGACTCTGTGAGTCTGTGTGACGTTCTTGGGATGAGAGTGTTCAGCCACTGGTCGCTATAGTCAGTCTCATTGCACTTACAGTGGTGTTTGTTCTGGCCATTGTCATTGGTGGTCCCAGCAATCCATGCTGGCTTTTGCATCAGCATTGTTCTTGGTCATACTCATCAGATCTCATCAGTGTTGTTGCTCCGTTTTTGTTCTGTATGCTGATGCGATCTTATACCACAAACTTGGTTTCCACGACAACATATAGAAGCGATGAAACCTGTGATGCAAGTCAATGCGATGCAGCCAACATTTACCACTATTTTGTATAGGTTTATTCTATTATTGCGGCCTCTCCACAAGGAAACACAACAACAATGGTGGTGCTTCTGGCAAATCATTGAAACAAAAACCGATCCAACTTTCTAAACCCAACAATCAACATACATTTTTCCATAATTTTCCAGGGTTTTACCGGTACCGTTTTCACCATTTCTGGTGAATTTTCCAGGATGATTCAGGGCAACCGACACCGTTCGCCAGGTGAAGTCTCGACACTGAAACACAAACTGACGTCGCCAGCGTTGCCAGGGACACATCCTATGATGATGATACCCAGTGAATTATTTGTTTAGGCGGAACCAGCAGCTACTAGATGCTGTTGTGTTGAATTTTGATTTGCGTTGGCAGTTAAAGTTTCAGGCACTCTGAAGAGCTAATGAACGCAGATATCGACACCGGCCATTTGCGGATAATTTCTTGTGGAAACATGTGGAAACCATGGATTTACCACTTTACGTTACTTTGGTACGTGCCAGGTTGATTCGGCTGTGTTGCACCGATCCAACCTGCTGAGCAAAGGATGTCCCAAAAGAGCCAGCGGAATACTGCGGCAAAGACCGCTTCCATTCCGACTATGTGAGTGACAAGAGCAGCAAGTGAACAAAAATCCGCGGTAAAAAATTATGATATAACTATAGTATAACTATAGATAACTAACATTTACCATGGCAAAATCCTAGAATTGCCCTTAAGTTAATGTGTTATGTTCCCATTGGCTAATCTACCATGTGGATCCACTTGGAAAATCTACTGGGAACTATATATGTATATTACCAGTAGAACTATGTTTTATCTATATATTGATTGGGAAAATATATCTATATATCTTATCTACTGGAATATATTTTATTTGATTTTTGTTTACTGCCCCCTAAGCCACTAGAAGAATTGCATCTCAATCTGTCAATCGTAATCGTGCGTGAGTGGTGGATTTCCCATCCGCTATTTTTTCACGTGGCAAGGAAAAAATCAACGAGAGAGACTTTTGGATGATCGACTTATACTGGTTGGTGGTTTCAAACATTTTTTATTTTCCATATATGGGATAATCCTTCCCATTGACTAATATTTTTCAAGATGGTTAAAACCACCAACCAGTATACGATTGGCACACGGGGATTTTCCAGGCACTGTAAATTCCCAGAGGGGTAACAGCCATTCACTCCTTAAGATCGTGACAGAAACGAAGCGAGATGGGATTCCCCAACTTCCAGTGTGCCTGCATGTGCATACTTATAGAACTCTATAGTAATCAATGAATTCAAATGTATACAACATGGGCACACAGACACACACACATACATAATCATACATATGAAACCAATGACTCATCATTGGAGCTCACCTCGAGATTATATAATATTTATATATATATATAAATGGCCATATATATCTATATAGTTAGTTATTATGTACATATCATACGTGTATATATATATATATATATATGGGATCTTAATCAGTTGCCCTTGCATCACAACTGGCCTCGCCGAGGTTCAGCACTTCTGGGAGTTCTGCCGGTTGTACATCGAGCTTCTGGGCAGATGCTAATGGTTGGGAGCGAATGAAAGAGATCTTGGTGCAAGGAAACTAGGACACCGATTAGTAAAGCTTAATAAGGCTTAATAGTATACCAATAAATCATTCCCAATTTGACCACAAGTGGCTAGTATAAACCATCAAACTATGGGTGGTTGAGAATCTTCGCGAACATTCCAACGGCAACGAACAAACATTGGTGGCCAAGCGGAATCGTTCCCATCCGCCAGGTCCAAAGGCATCGACCCAAAAGGTACAAAAATGATGCGACGACTCACGGCAAGGGCAGCCCAGGTCAAAAGCCTTGAGGTTGAGGGATCAGAGCTGGAGGGTTTATGGGAAAACCATGGAAAACCCATTGAAATTGATGATTTGGGGAAAAAAAACCATTTATGGAAAGCCTCACATATATGGATACATACATCCATACATGCATGCATGTATGCATACATACATACATACATATATATATATATATATATCTATATCATATATCTATATGATATCAAAATGCACTTAAATACGTATATGCACATTTAAGACACATAGATTTATGATTGATCCCACATGATGCCACTAGCAGTGCTCTTCCAATGCTGAGGATGCACTGGTTCTTCGGGACACCTACTGGCATGAATGGAATCGAGTCCTCTTCATGTGAGAGCCCGAGAGCTGTCGGACATGCAGCCATAGAGATCCAAATCACCCGAAGAACCATGCTAGCCTCCATCACTGTCTCCCGCAATATAGATATGTAGAACAGTTATTTTTTGACATAAAACTGGAGAAACAATTTGATTTGTGCAAATCCATGCACTCTGGAGGCATTTAGGCAACACGGCTACACCAACTCAGATTCGTGTCTTGTTAGGGAACCACCTCTGGTCGGATACCGCCACTTATCGCCGTCAATTCAGTCTGAAAATCGTGATATTGGAATATTAAACATGAATAAACTATATTGGATTCTCATCTGCCATCATCTAAAAGATTGAGATGTGCCGTTATAAACTATGATATATAAACCATGATAAAACTATCACTAAACCATTCAAAAATGTACATCTAAAAACATGTTTTCCTCCGGGTACCGGCCTCCGCTGGCCGTGAAGGAACGACATCGAGATCACCAAGCTCTCGTGGTTCCAAAGCCCCAAATATCAGGACTCCATACGTTGAAACGCCTTGTTTTTTGAAGATTTCAGCAAGAATTGCTGAATATATGTGATATGATATAGCAATATATAGCACATAATGTACATAATGTACAATACATAATGCATGATGTATAGTGTATTTTATGTGTGTATACGTGTTTTAATGCATGATGTATAATGTATTTTATGTGTGTATAAGTGTTTTAAGGGCAGGACTTCGGACTTCGTTTCTGAACGCAATTTCTGCTTGTTTTTTACATCCCCCCTATTGCCCCCCTATTGCCCCCCTCTGGACCTATACGGGGGTCAGTTATATATCTGTGTATGTACATGTGTGTGTGCGTGAATTAACCGAAACAAGTGTAGCTGGAATAGATAGCTTCCTACATCTTCCTACAAGGATATTCTGGAACAAGGAGAGGAGGGGTCACTTTCTAAGAGATACGCAATTGAAACAACGGCAAGGCTTAAACTTGTCATTTGCTTAGTGATCGTAGTGGCTTTAAACAACCAATAAGTCACATTTTTTCCAATGGCATTGGGTGTAAGACCCAGTTGGCAGTTTCCATCTTGGACTGAGCTCAGATGTTCGGGATGGGTGGCAGATGTGGAATGATGTGGAAACCCATCATTTGTGGATCATTTTTCTCGGAAAACCATAAGGTTTCCACATCTATGTTTGTTTACCCTGAGGTCGTATTCCCATGATTCTTGGATAATAAGAGTTGATTTTCTCCCTGATCATTCCCGAATTTGCATGACTTATGATGACCCTTATGTTTTGTTTTGAGGTTAAAATCATCTTTTTGAATGTGCCTTGGGGGGCCGCTGCCGCAGGACTTCTTCACTTTCTTGGATTCCGTGGGTGGGTCTGGGACATCCAGGGGATCTGGTCATCGCTTGGATGTCCATCCAAGTTAGCATGTGGTCGGTACTCATGGTGTTCAGGTTCGTTGTGTTGTAGTGTTATCCTGTGAGCTGCTGGGAAAACTCCAACTTATCAGCGGGGTCATTCGCCATCCGTGTCTGTCATTTCCAGGCTAATCATTGCGGCTAATCCTATGTTTGTTATCGATTGGATCCTGCATTTTTCAATGCTTCAAACTGCATACATCTATAATGAAGGGAATTTACCTCTGTAGAACAAGTTTCATAGAGTTCATAGATTTTACTTCGGAATCGGCTTACTTTAGCGTTGGGAATGGTTGTTCTAGATAGCCCCAAAACAATGTTTGGTCCATTCTGGTCCCTCTGAAACTATGAATGCAATAGTTTGTGGTAGCACAACCACCTCACCAATACTTCCCCGGTTGGTTTTTCCCGGTAAATGTCCCTTGATTTGATCCATTTGTCGACCATATTCTGATTTTTCGTTGATAGAGTTTTCGATATCCCATTGTAGCTAGTTAGATAACTATGTTAAACCATACTAATACTATACTAATACTTAATTAGTTAAACTATTCCTACTCACATGTGCCATGGTCATCCCCACCAGGAACAGCTAATATACCCTCTGGCAATTGAGTTGGGTGATTTTTCAGCCACATTTGATTCCCAGGGCGATCATCATTATATTACAACATCCATTGTGCCATGTGGCCATATATATATATAATATGTATATAATATATAATATATAATATATAATATGTATATAATATATATTGTATATAAAATATATACAATATGTATATAATATATATATATGTATGTATAATATACAATATATATAATATATATGTATATATAATATATAATTAGATGATTTTCGCTTTACATTCCCATGATATTCCCATCAAAATCCATTGATATCCCATTTATTGTCTATCCAAGGGATGTGACCCAGGTTCTGGCTATACCGCTGGGGCGACCATGCGGAGCCTTGGCTGTTAGATTTGGGCAATTTTTGACCCCCAAAAAATTGCCTTACTGCAGGCTGAATGATCAATTTATGTCAATTTATATCAATTTATATCAATTGTAGCCCTGCAACAATCCAAGGCAATGGACAATCTGATCATCTGAACTTCATTTTTCATTTCGCATCTGAAAAAGGGACAGTTTAGCAGGGATTGATGTTGTTGGGCCCAGCGGCTCACCGGTGCTTCTGGTATCGGTGGATGTTGCTGGTTCAATTATTTATAATACCCTAACTGGAACAATTAAGGACTAACTGGATTTAATAACCCTGAGGTGGATGTTGGTATATCAAACTGTTCATGGACTAACTGGATTTAGTAACTTAGTACACCCACTTGATTTTTGGTGTGTTGTGATTACCCCCAACCATTGATACCATTGAATCTTGGTACTGGGTGGTTCGCCCCAGTTAGGAAGTGGGTTGTAACCCCAGTAGGGTAAGTAGCGCAAGTAGGGGGCAATGTCCAGTAACAAAACTGTGGTGTTGACCCGCTTACCATTCCTGGGGCTTTCACCCACCAAGAAACAAGAAGTGTACACTATTAAGTGTAAACTATTGGTATTGTTAATTGTTTGTTTTCATAAGTCATAAGCACTATATAATTTAAGTGGAATATTTAATTATACTATTACTATATTTATAGTGGGTGGTGCCCCCCCATGTTTTACAAATGATGGTGATGGTACTCTCACTCTTTTGTTTTTGTTGAATCACTGGGGATATTCACCAACTATTAATATTACATAATGTGGGGTAAACCATCATAGATGCGGATTTATTTTGACCCGCGCAACATGATCTACAATTATATATGTGGGATTTGCACATCTATGTTAGTTTACAGGAGGGTCAACTAATATGTAACATAATATATATATATATTTATGTATAATATATATATATAACACCTAGATAATTTATAATATGCATATACTGTCAGCTAAACAAAAGTTTGACTAACATATATATATATAATTATATATAATTATAATTATATATATATATATATCAGTGTGTGAGTGTCTTTCTATTTATGTATATATTTATAGGTCAATATATTTTGGTGCCCCCACTATTAATAAACAGGGGACCTTCAACAATCCTTGGTACCCTCACTAAGGTGCGGACCATTGCCATTGCGCTGTTCTTGGATCCCACAAAACTCATGAGGTCGGAGCAGAATACCGTTTAAGTCTCCAAGCAGGATATGATATCATATTTGTTTTTAATGTTATATTATTGGAATGTCGTAGGCTATGATAGAATAATGATAACATGATAGCTTTTGGTTGAATATATTTGAGAATGATTGAAAATTCGGGATACATAGTGGTATACATATACTATATTACTATGGCATTTCATATGGTGTATAATCATAAATTAACAAGACATCAAGATTCAAATTTCAATGTGGTGCAGCCGGAATCACAGTATTTTAGTGACTTTGCAACACAACAAACGCTCGGGGGCACCTTCTATTGTTTACATCAGCCAATACATAGGAGGTCGATCCTTTTTAATGTGCAATTAGGATACAATGGGAATATAATGGAGCTATACGAAACACATTGACCATATTGGCAATACAAATGTATAGATCTTAGCTACTCATGGGGTGAATTATTTTTTTCAGGATGTTCCTGGCCTCCCAAAAGATGGTCGCAAGCGGCGATGGCAAAAAAACGATGTTCACGGGGTAGCAACAAACAGTTTACATGTGTTTTTTTTTAAACAGGAACACTGATATAATCAGGGATGATGAGATATATGCCAATCATACTATATATATAATCTACACCAAGTGTACATGTATTTTGATCACATTAATCATTGCAATCAACTAGCCAACGGACCTGGTTTTGCGACATGGAATTCCATGGTCCACTTTCATGCAGATCTCGATGGAAATCTGTGCCCCGTCACTGAACACAATCTCCTAGGGGTAGCTGTTTTCGGCCTTAGCCTCTGGCAAACTAACACAAAAAACGATGGAACATCACAATTTTCAATGGGTAAATCAACGAATGGCCATTTTCAGTAGCTGAATCAAATTACCAGTGGGTAATTTTTCATGATTCTTCACCACCATCACCTGGCGCCGGGGTGACCTTGGTCAGGATGCGTGTGCCGTACGGGCATCAAAATACCTGTCGATGTGCCTGGACGCAGTGCGCGGTAGCGACCTGGACAATCACCAGTTTGAAGTTCGGGAAATCACCTGTAATCATCTGTAAATGGTCATTTACATTATTTTGTTAAATTACCGGAGGGTGTATATATATATATATGTATATGTATATGTATTCATATGTGTATATATATATGTATTCATATATGTATATATATATATATGTATTCATATATATATATATATACATACATATTATATGATTACATTAGTCTATGTGCCTTGTGTACAATTACCAGTGTACCGCACAAGGCGATGGCGGAAGGTGGTTGGAGTTGTATTTGTTGGAACCAACTTCACTATGCTGAACTACCTGGTGATCCCGAAGCTTTCCGGTATCATCCAATGATGGTATAAACAAACTAAACTCAAACCAACTGGAGAAACGGGGGGAGCACTTGATATCTTTTATACACATGAATTAAATATAAAGCATTCATCCACTATCACCGGCCCCTTGGGCACTGATAACTGCGAAAAAAAACATTACTTGGGAGAGCGGTCCCCACGAATCGTAAATGGGTGAAAAAAACAGTTGGATTCATGGAATATCCCCTAGTTATGTATATAACATGATTATAGCAAATAATCCACTTTTACCTAAAGTCCCATGGATATCTATTGATATTTACATATGGTGTAATTATTATGGATCCACTTTTGGTTATAGACTAAATGGATTATAGTCAATTATAGTGTGTATATGGCTCATAAACCACGAATCCTCAGTGGGGCCAGCACATCGATGCAATGGGTGCAGTGGACCTCACCACAACTGCTGGAGGTACTGTGGTGTAGTGAAGCTGCAGTTGTAGTTGTAGTGTAGTGGAGTTGCATTTGTGGTGTAGTGTAATTAGTGTAGTGTAGTTCAGTTGCATTTGTGGTGGTGTAATGAGCGTAGTGTAATGTAATGTAGGGTAGTGTAGTGTAGTGTAAAGTAGCGTAGTTGTAGCTGTAGTTGTAGTTTGTGTAGTGTAGTGTGGTGTGGCGTGGTGTAGAGTAGTGTAGAGTAGAGTAGAGTGGAGTAGTGTTATGTAGTGTAGTTGTAGTTGTAGTTGCAGTTGCAGTTGTAGTTGTAGCTTTAGTTAGTGTGGTGTAGTGTAATGTAGTGTAGTGTAGTGTAATGTAAAGTAGTGTAGTGTACTAGCGTAGTGTAGTTGTAGTTGTAGTTGTAGTTGTAGTTGTAGTTAGTGTAGTGTAGTGTAGTGTAATGTAGTGTAGTGTAATGTAAAGTGGTGTGGTGTACTGTAATTAGTGCAGTGTAGAACCTAGCTGTAGTTGTCGTTTTAGCTGTAGTGTAGTGTAACTGAGTCTAGTGTAGTGAAGTGTAGTGTACTGTAATTAGTGTAGTGTAGTGTAGTGAAATGTAGGGTAGTTGTAGTTGTAGTTAGTTTCGTGTAGTGTAATTGAGTGTAGTCAAGTGTAGTGTAGTGTAATGTAATTAGTGTAGTGTAGTGTAATGTAATTAGTGTAGCGTAGTGTAGTGTAATATAGTGTAATATAGTGGTACTTGTAGTTTTAGTTGTAGTTGTGGCTGTAGTGTAGCGCAGTGTAGTGTAGTGAGTGTAGTGTAGTGTAGTGGTGGTTGTAGCTGAAACTGCTACAAAAGCCTCACATTTTGCTCACTTTTGACAAGGTGTACAACCCCTGCGCCTGACACGCAAAACGACATCTGAACGTCCAAAAATGCTCCAAACCCTCAGTTTTTCCTTTAGCGAGCCTACTTTTCGACCCTCCGGAGCCACAAATCATTGGAAAAACACAGTGTTTCGCGAGTTTTCTACCTTTTCGCGCACCTGCATCTTCTTTCTTCTGACTCTTTCTCTTCTCTGACCTTTTCTCTTCTGCTCTTCTCTTCTGCTTTTCCATTTGTCCATATTGTCGGAAGTTTGACTTCTAAAACTTCCTTCGGTGGTCTGTGCTGATACTTATATGGGTGTGGGTCAAAATGGAAGACCTAGGGGACCACAGATGTTAGATGATGTTAGTCTAGTTTAGTATTCACCATCCAATTATTGGGGTACCTAATTTTGACCCATACCCATATATATATATATTTGAGATATAACAATAATATATATATATATATAAATATACGTGTAAATTTGAATAGCAGGAATGTTACTTTTTGACTAGATCTGAATATTCACACACACATACATACATACATATATATATATATCTTAGCTAAACCCAAAAGGTCGCTGCGGCCTGTTTTTGAAGTTATTTAGACGTATTGAACGTGGGGGGGCGTACGGCCATCTGAGCGAGGGTACGGCGGGCGAACGGGGGGGGAACGGGGGGGCGAACGGGGGGACGAACCGGGGGGCGAACGGGGGGGCGAACGCACACATGCACACACGTACGCACATACGTACGCACAGACGTACGCACGTACGTTCGCACGTATGCACGTACGTAGGTACCATGTTCAGACCCATGTTCAAGCCCATGTTCAGACCCATGTTCAGAAATAAGGTTACCTTTGAAAAGTGACCTCCTAATACTAAATATGCTTTAGGAGGCTTAGGGTCGTACAGAAATAAGGTTACCTTTTATATAAAAGGTAACCTTAAAGGTAACCTTATTTCTGAACATGCATGTGAACGTGCGTGCGTACATGCACATGAACGTGCGTGCGTGCATGCGTACGTACGTGCGTACATGCGTATGTGCGACCCCTTCGTGCGACCCCTTAATGCGCCCTCAAGGGGGTGGGCCCGCCCTCAAAATTGCACGGGTTTCGAATACCAACAACTTTGTACCAGTATTCTTGGGTTGTATAAGTAGGTGTAAAATAATTTCGGCACAGGTTGACTGTACTAATTATCACCAGGCAAAACAAGACTAGTCGAATCGTTCGCCCATCCGCTCGCCCCCCCGCTCGCCCCCCCGCTCGCTCGTGCGGGCGACGTTCGTCCACCCGTTCGCCCGCATGTTCGCCCCTACGTTCGCCCCCCCGCTAACTCTTCGTGCGGTTTTCAACATATCCACGGCAGCGAGTTTTTGAGTTTAGCTAATATATATATATATATATCTCTCTCTCTCTCTGGACATGTAGTCCTTCATACATCTTCATTTGCATACAACTGTGAACAATCTTCAGCCACATTCTTGGCTGCTGCATCACCCGAAATTGATTGAAATTGGTTCAGAATGCAGATTCAGACGCGTTTGGAAGTCATAGTTTTGGTTGTCAAACCACATGTTTGAGACCTTTTCAGGCCGCTTTTTGTTGGTTTTTGTTAATTCAAAATTTCGAATGACCACTTGAAACCACGTTGCGACCTGCTTCGTGACTCCTTTGTTTGGGACCCATCCTGGGTTGAGAGGATCAATCAAAGATTTGGGGATGCTTCGGTTCGATGTCACTTTTGATACTCTCGAGATCTCCGAGGTGAAAATCCTAATTACAGTTATTCCCCCCCGAAGTATTTTGCTCGCGTTTTAAATATCCGTTGGGTGCAGTGCCAATCTGTATCTTAACTGAGGTGGGGATGAAAACGTGGAGCAAGTCTGCGTGAGGTCTTCCTCCTTCGATTGGTGCCAGGGGGCCAGTGGAGATGGTCGATGGGGTCAACCTTGGGCACTTTACGACTTTCCTAACCACCTAACAAAAATGCAAGGTATCTCGGATAGGCCATCCAATAAGGGGAATATTCATCAGCAAAAACCAGGATTTTATCAGTAAAAATGG
Source organism: Cladocopium goreaui (assembly GCA_947184155.2). Taxonomy (NCBI): domain Eukaryota; class Dinophyceae; order Suessiales; family Symbiodiniaceae; genus Cladocopium; species Cladocopium goreaui. The sequence continues at coordinate 152,722 of CAMXCT020000646.1, read as the reverse complement.
AATTGCAGTCAGTTGCACAGCGGATCCACGGGCAACAAAACGGAGTTTGAGTGGCCAGAAACTACAAATGGCCTAGGGCCAATTTGGGAAAACATATGTCAAAATTCCATAAAATTCTTTGTTTTGCCACCCAACTTTTCAGGGTTTGAAATCCATAGCCCGGTGCCTGTTACCACCAGGGTGTTTTTTTTGCAAGAATGGCAGTCGCATCAGTTCTCCCAAGGATAAAAATTGGGTAAACTACCCAGTGGGAGCAGTATTTTGAGCAGGCCGCCCCCCAGTCCGAAGATTGTTGCTGGTAGGGTGAGCACACAAACTGACACGCATATGTTTTGTAATGGGATGCTCAACCAGAAACCAGAGAGCATCAGTGGATGCGTCTTCAAGCATTGTTGCATTAAGAGAGAACACGCCTGCTTTTGGTGGTGAATGGCCCAAAGGTCCTCATGTGCAAGCAACTCATTGAAATTTGCCTGGCCCAAAATGGAACAGAGTGATCGGAACTTTGAAATGCGATCCGTTCTTGCGCCATTTCTTTGAGTGAGTCTTTCAGCCATTTTTTGGGGAATTGGCTGAGGGGAAATTAAAAGGGAACCGCATGTTGTGGGCTCAAAACTCAAAACCATGGTTTCAATCGCATGTTTTTTTGAACCGCTCCATTGCGTTTCATTTTTTTTGGTTAATTTCCGAGCATTTCTTCATGTTCATGCCAAAATCGAAAAACCATGTTAATTCCCACAAATTCACCATCTTCATGTTAAGATCGCCAATTTTTGTTGGTCAATTTCCCATAGTTTCAGATATTTTCCCTCCCTTGATCATTTTTTTCGCTCGGTTCCGTGTCGAAGGACATGGGTGTGTAGCTGGCCGAGCGTTTTCTCAGAACATTTTCCATTGTACATATTGTCCATTCAGCATGCTGAAACGTTTTTCCCTTCCCCATGTTTACTGGTTGGTGGTCTGGAACATTTTTTTTTTGGGAATCATCATCCCAACTGACGAACTCATATTTTTCAGAGTAGGTCAACCACCAACCAGTTAAGACCCTTCATTTTTATGGTTGAATCCCCACCGCCGTAGGTGGCGATGCATCCATCAGGCCGAGGTGAAGGACTTGCCAGCAGGTTGCGGGGGGGTGGGAAGCGCGTGGTGATGGTTGTGGCCTTGGAGGATCATCCCAGGCCTCTTGGTTAAGATAACTACGGGAAAATATTGGAGAATATCTATATAATTATATATAAGTATATTTAATGATATATAACTAATGATATGTAATTAATGATATATCCTGTAATTATATATATAAAGATATATAGAGATATGTGTCTAATAATTTTATGATCTCTCAATGGGCCATGTCTTGCATATATGTTAAATTGCCGGTGTGTCGGTGTGTAGTCTATAAGTGGTTAAAAAGCCTAGTGAAGAAGTCCCCATCCAGGGGCTTCTCCCTCATATTTAAGGATGGTCATCAACCCATTCGTAGAAATTCATAGGCATACCACATATCATCTCCCCAGGTTTGGTACACAACGCTGCATATGTATATATATATAATATATATATATGTATGCCTATATATCATCTTGATCCATTTGGTCGTCTTTTGTCACCATTAAAAAATGATAGTTTGGCCATCAAACCCCGTAGATTTCCATGACATTTTCGCCACTATGGATCCAACTACTAGAAGCTACGGCTGGATCTCGTAGGGCATAGGGCACATATGTGACGGGATGGCACATATGTATCATATGTTGGGAAGACAATGGGGTGATTTCCTATTTCTTACCATGTTTCCATATACTTCCCATATACTTCCAGATATATTCCCACATATACAGTACCTACTAAGTGATTCCAATACATATTATTATATGCATATATCCCTGTCGGTCCAAGTCCTCACTAAACTAGGCCTTTGCTAAAGGCATCTAAAGGCCTGGTTAAACTGACGGCCTTTAGGACAGGTTTTCTTTATGTTATTATTTTTGAGGTCGTATTTTTTTTGTATTTTGGTGAGGCTTAGCCGAGCAAGGTCCCACCCCCAAAGATATGAAGAAAAGAGGGCACAACTTCGAGATTTACGAAAATAGTGACACCGTGAAAAAACCGTGAAATGGCCATGAAAAGCCAGTGAAAACCCCGTGAAAAGGCCATGCAAAACCCGCAAAATCAGGTTTGTGCAAAAAAATGCCAAAAAAATGGTTTTGCGATTTTGTGACCAATTTTTCTCATGAGTGCTCCCGCTCTATGTGGCTGCTGCTGATCTTGTGGTGCGGATTTTTTTTTTCAAGGTATGAGTCTTTTGAGGCCTTTAGTCATTTAGGTCCTTTACTCTAACGGCCGCGTTAAGCTCCTCCTTTGGATTGACTGGGTAAATACTTTTATATATTTGTATATAATGATATATATATATACACATAATATGTATATTCCCTTCATGTGTCGGAGAAGTCGCGGTTCGTTCGCGTTTGGTGCCAGGAAGCATCGTGGCCACGGGAGACGTGGAGACCGTGAAGGAAGAGATCCTCTTCGGCGAGAGCTGAGCCTTCGAGCGACGAGTCCGAAAAGACTGCCTGAAGGGACGATGGGATGAGGTCGAGGATGGGAAATCCCCCAGGCCATGGAGGTTTTAATGGGAAAATGTATCTCTAAAATAATGCCTCTCATATGGTTTAACAATGTTAAATGTAGGGATAGTAATCGGATATGAATGGACTAGTCATGGGATAAGAGTGGGATACTTTCTGGTGTCATCAAACATGGCTTGCTGGAAAATCCAACATTGATAGATGATTTTTCCCATTAAAACCTCCATGTATACAGGATTTCCTTGCTTGCCACGTTTGAATACCCGAGGGAAAAAACTCACAAGACACAGCATCACCTCACCTCGCCCAGCAAAATGGTTGTAGAGAGGGGGTCCAGGTAGAACCTTGCCATTCGTGGGAGATATTCACTGGTATACATTCATAATTCTTAATAGAAGAAGCATTAATAGAAACAGCATTAAGAACCTTTCACTGATAATGATATTCATGCTAGTCGCGGAAAAACAAAACAAAGCATCACATTGGGAAGGCTTGCTATCTTTGAGCCCGGTCAAGATTCGGCCTTGGTCTCGTCCCATTTGGGTTGCCTCTCAAACTTCATGAAATTTCCATCGGTGGACATCGTTCAAAACCACAGATTCAAAACTGGATCAATGTCTCAACACAGTGAAACCTTTTTTTATGATCCCCACCCCCTTGGGCACCTTTTTAGGGGGAGGGGGTCAAAAAATGTAAGTTACAAAAAATTGGGGGGGACCCCCCCGTCAAAAAATGTAACTTACATTTTCGCGACCCCCTAACTTACATTTTTTGACCCCCCCCTCCCCCCAATGAAAAAATTAAAAATGGGGGGTCAAAACATGTAACCTACAATTTGTGACCCCCCCCTCATTTTTTAAAAATTCACGTTTTTTTCTATTTTCCAGGGGGGGGGGGCACGGGGGGGGACGTGCAGATCGAATCATCTCAAAATACCCCGAGCAATTTTTAATGATAAAATATGAAGTAATATGAAATAATATGAAAACCACTACTATTATTCTTGCTGCTATTATATACTCTATTACTACTATTAATTCGTATTAATATTGCTGCTACGAGTACTACTAGTACTACTAGTACTACTAGTACTACTAGTACTACTAGCACTACTATTTGGTACTATCTTGTGCTACCTTATTCTGTTTCTATTCATTTTTATCCTATCTTCTGCTGTTCCCGGTTTGTTTGGATCATGCACCATCTGCAAGATTGCCTGCAATATTGTTGCTGATGCTGTTTGCATCTGCTTGCTAGATTTCATAAGCGCTTACCTTAAGGTCACGGTCTTCATGTGTTTTTGCAGAAATTTGGAAAACTCCCCTGCAGCTACTTACATTTTTTCATACCAGGCAATCCCAGGCAAAGTGCGCAATGTAACATATTGTAACATCGGATCTTACATTTTCTTGCAAGATCTTGCGTCAACTTACATGTTTCACGCTTAAATAGGGAGCATCAAGAAACCACTGGAAACCATAAGAAACTTCAAGAAACTATATATTATATAACTATCAAAGGAACTTGTCAATATTTGTGAATGTCGGTGGTGAACCCATACCAATCTTAGTCATCTACAGTGATCTAGGTGCCCCATGTCGTTCTCAGCAGATGCTCCTTCAGGTGCAGTGCCAGCCTAGGCAGGCAGAAAAATGTTTTTGCAAACTTTCTGCCAGCGGCACCTTCTGCTACATAACTTTCTGCTAGCGGAGCCTTCTGCTACATATATTTCTGCTAGGGGAGCCTTCTGCTAGATAACTTTCTGCTAGCGGAGGCTTCTGCTACATAACTTTCTGCTAGGGGAGCCTTCTGCTACATAACTTTCTGCTAGGGGAGCCTTCTGCTACATAACTTTGTGCTAAGGGGAAGCCTTCTGCCACATTTTCTGCTCCTTCAGGTGCAGTGCCAGCCTAGGCAGGCAGAAACATGGTTTGCAAGATATGTCACATTATGACACAATAGCAGACAATATGTCACCTTGTGACATAATGTGGGAATCAGATGGCGTAAGATAGAATAAGAACAAGAAGTAGTAATTAAAATGTAAGTTTGACAGTGTGGACATGGAGATCTCCTGCAAAACACCATCATTTTCAACACCTAAAGCAGCCTAGCTTACATTTACAAAAAACGCCGCCCTTCACCAGTCAATTCCAGGCAAACTGCACAATGATACGCACATATGCAATCACATGCACAAAAAATGAACATAGAATATCATCCTAGCCATCCAGAATCTACAGTGATCTAGGTGCCCCACATCGTTCACAGCAGATGCTCCCTCAGGTGCACTGCCAGCCTAGGCAAGCAGCAAAATGCTTTGCAAGATAGGCCACATTATGATACAATAATATACAACCTGTCACCTTATGATGCCTTATGACATAATGTGGGAATAAGATGAATAAGAAGTAGTAATTAAAATGTAAGTTTGACTTTGTGGACATGGGCATCCTCTGGAAAACACCATCATTTTCAACACCTAAAGTAATCTAGCTTACATTTTTCAAGAAACACTACCACTCACCAGGCAATTCCAGGCAAAGTGCACGATGATGCGCACATATGCACAAAAAATGACATAACATATCATGAAATGACCAAAGGTGATCTCATCTATGCGACGCAAACATGTAAGCTGAAAGCAATAGGGGGGCCAGAATCCCTGCAGCCCACAACACTATCTCAAACACCCTCCCCCAAACAGCTTACTATATAGGCATTATATGGTAATATAATGTAACATCGCATCTTACATTTTCTTGCATGATCCTGCATCAACTTACATCTTTCACGCATAGATAGGAAGCATCAAGAAACCACTGGAAACCATAAGAAACTTCAAGAAACTATATAACCACCAAATGAACTTGTCAATATTTTTTTGAATGTCCGTGAGCCCATGCCAATCCTAGTTATCTACACTGATCTGGTGTCCCACGTCGTTTTCAGCAAATTCTCCCTCTCGTGCACTTCCACCCTACGCAACCACTAAAATGCTTTGCAAGATATGCCACATTATGATACAATAATAAACAATATGTCACCTTATGACATAATGTGAGAATAAGATTGAATAAGAAGTAGAAAGAAAATGTAAGGTTGACTGTGTGGACATTGGCATCCTCTGCAAAACACCATCATGTCCAACACCTAAAGTAGTCTAGCTTACATGTTTCAAAAACCACCACCATTCACACCTGGCAATCCCAGGCAAACTGCACAAATGTAAGCTGAAAGCAATGGGGGGGGGCACAATCCATGCAGCCCACCACTATCTCAAACACCCTCCCCCAAACTGCTCACCATAAATATATATATATATATAATACAGGATCTTGCTTTTTCTTGCATGATCTTGCATCAACTTACATCTTTCACGCTTAAATACGGAGCATCAAGAAATCACTGGAAACCATAAGAAACTGCAAGAAACTATATATTATATAACTATCAAAGGAACTTGTCAATATTTGTGGATGTCGGTGAGCCCATGCCAATCTTAGTCACCACAGTGATCTGGGTGTCCCACGTCGTTTTCAGCAAATGCTCCCTCAGGTGCAGTGCCAGCCTAGGCAGGCAGAAAAATACTTTCCAAGATATGTCCCATTATGATTCAATATGTCACCCTATGGCATAATGTCGGAATTAGATCGAATAAAAAGTAATAAGAAAATGTAAGCTTGACTGTTTGGACATGGGAATCTTCTGCAAAACACCATCATTTCCAACACCTAAAGTAGTCTAGCTTACATTTTTCAAAAACTTCCGCCATTATGATTCAATATGTCACCCTATGACATAATGTGGGAATAAGATGGGATAAGAAGTAATAAGAAAATGTAAGCTTGACTGTTTGGACATGGAGATCTTCTGCAAAACACCATCATTTCCAACACCTAAAGCAGTCTAGCTTACATTTTTCAAAAACCTCCGCCATTCACACCAGGCAATCCCAGGCAAACTGCACAAATGTAAGCTGAAAGCAATGGGGGGGCAGAATCCATGCAGCCCACCACTATCTCAAACACCCTCCCCCAAACTGCTCACCTTATATATATATATAAAATATAGGATCTTGCTTTTTCTTGCGTGATCTTGCATCAACTTACATCTTTCGCGCTTAAATAGGGAGCATCAAGAAACCACTGGAAACCATAAGAGACTTCAAGAAACTATATAACTATCAAAGGACCTTGCCAATATTTGTGAATGTCGGTGAGCCCATGCCAATCTTAGTCATCTACAGTGATCTGGGCGTCCCACGTCGTTTTCAGCAAATGCTCCCTCAGGTGCAATGCCAGCCTAGGCAAGCAGAAAAATGCGTTGCAAGATATGTCGCATTATGATTCAATATGTCGCCTTATGACATAATGTGGGAATAAGATGGAATAAGAAGTAGTAAGAAAATGTAAGCTTGACTGTTTGGACATGGGGATCTTCTGCAAAACACCATCATTTTCAACACCTAAAGCAGTCTAGCTTACATTTTGCAAAAACACCACCATTCACCAGGCAATTCATGCCAATTCCAGGCAAAGTGCACGAAAAATACTGTATTAAAAAATGACAATATATGACATAGGGTATTATCTCAGTCATCTATAGTCATTGAGGTGCCCAACGTGGTTCTCAGCCGATGCATGCCTAGGTGCAGCGTCAGCCTAGGCAAGCAGAAAGATGCTTTGCAAAAGATGCCGTGTTGTGACATCACTTACGTAGAAATAAGCAAAATGAAACTTGTACACACCTGGACATGGAAATCTGTTGCAAACCACCATTTTTTTATCACCTCAAGCAGTCCAGCTTACATTTTCAGAAACACCACCATGCACCACTGAAAATGATTGAAAGCTGGGTCCCAAACTTCGGCGTCCAATGCCCCCCAACAGGCGTCCTCAGAATCCGGCAGCATCCGGTATCATCTGGTAACTTGATGCGAAAGTATGCAAAAGTATACATGCCAAAATATGCCAAAATGCAGCCTACATGAAAGGACATGTTTTAAACATTACTAATTACTAAACCAGATCATGTGTCAGATTGCGGCAAGCATGCGACGAGCGCTTTGATTTTTGCACTCTCTAGCTATCTCTAGCCTTCTCTAACCCATCTCGACTCCTCACATCTAAAGTAACTTTGCCACAGCGCAGTTCTATTCTGTACACACCCTTGCTGGCAGATCGAATCGAATTGATTGATACCACAAACTGGCAAATGACACTGTAGGCACTTGTTGGCCCTACAGGGATTTCACAGAAACATCTAATTGAAACCTGCCTTGATTTTTTTTCATACCTTTTCATATCCTTTCATGTCAACTCTGCGTTGCGCTGCCAAACTCAAATCATCTGAATCCCAGACATTCTCAGACCAAATGAATCGCCAGTAGCAGCCGGCATCATCCAGCATCCTGTGTGAGCTGAGTTTGTCACTGTAACCTATGATGGATCCAGCACAATCCATCATAAACCACGCAGTGCGTTGGCTTTTACCGACTTGCCCGCACTATCCCAGCCCCAATGGTAGCCATTGGTGACGAACTGGAGTTCTATGGCATTCTTGCATCTGGTCAAAGCATATCTAATACTACGAGCACTGCTAATACTATTACGCTACTACTACTACTACTACTACTCCTACTGCTACTGCTACTGCTACTGCTACTGCTACTGCTAATAATAATATAGAAAAAATAATATACATATATATCTATAACTATATATTCAATAAACAATTACAGGGTCAAAAAATGTAACTTACATTTTTTGAGCAAATGTAACTTACATTTTTTGACCACCCCCCTAGTTTTTCACGTTTTCCCTCAAAAAATGTAAGTTACATTTTCTGAGGAAATTGCAAAAATGTAAAATTATCTTCTTGACCCCCTCAACCCTATTTTTTTGTAACTTACATTTTTTGACCCCCCCCTAGCTTAATAGGTGGGGATTTTTTATGCCTTAAGCAACTGTTTTTTGTAGTTATTGGTGCCAAGCACATGGGGGGGATGTAACCCAGTGGGGAATCTCAGCTGTCCGCTCGCTCCCCGTTGGTTTGCGATATGGTGCCCTGTGAAGAACCTTGAAATGTACACATGGGAACTATGAATAGTAGATAGGAAAGATTACTCTATCACTGAAGGTCTGGTCGACTTTCTATTTGTAAGATCTTTTGGGTCAGGATTGGTTAGCAATGAGCTTTTTGATTGTTCATTCTATTCTAAGCAGTTCACTTTTCATAGTCCTGGCAGGCATCTCGCACTTACGTTACTCACCACATCCCAGCCGGTAGTTTCTACCGTCTGGTGGCCGGTAACATTGCTGACATAGCTATGGAAGATCACCATTTTGAATAGGAAAATCACCATATCTGGCTGGTGGTTTGGAGCATTTTTTTTATTTCTCCATAATATATTGGGAATAATAACCCCAACTGACTGATATTTTTCAGCGGGGTTGAAACCACCAACCAGATATATATATTATATATATATATATGATATTGTATACGGGAGTTTTCTTTTGCCATGTTTGATTCGCAGAGGGTTTGTCTTCGAGTTGGGTAAATCATCTGACTGGCGCGTTTGAAACTGTTGAATTATCTTAGGTAGATTTCGAAAATACTTGGACAAATTGTTTGCTATGCACCTTAAATCATTGAACAATCACAGGGCCTCGCATATCAACCTCACTGAGGAACCTGAAAATCATGATCCATCAGGAGAATATGGGGAACTATGCCATATAGTTTTAAAACACATATATGATGTACCTACTGTAATATATATATATGTAATTATAAGGATAGCTGGATAGATGGATAGATGAATAGTTACATAGATGGATTAGATAGATTACAATAGATTGGATAGATAGATAGGTGGATAGATAGATAGTAGATGGATAGATAGTTAGATAGATGGATAGATAGGATAGATAGGATAGATAGGATAGATAGGGTAGATAGGATAGATAGAATAGATAGATAGGATAGATAGAATAGATAGATAGGATAGCTAGAATGGATAGAATTGATAGAATCGATAGAATAGACAGAATAGATAGAATAGATAGACTACATAAATTAGATAGATTAGATAAATTAGATAGATTAGATAGATTGGATAGATTAGATAGATTAGATAGATTAGATAGATTAGACAGATTAGACAGATTGGATAGATTAGATAGATTAGACAGATTAGATAGATTAGACAGATTAGATAGATTAGATAGATTACATAGATTAGAACGATTAGATTGATTAGATTGATTAGATACATTAGATAGATTAGATACATAGATAGATAGATGGATGGATAGATGGATAGATAGATAGATGGATAGATTGATAGATGGATATATAGATGGATAGATAAATAGATAGGTAGATAGGTAGATAGGTAGATTAGACAGATTAGATAGATTAGATGAATTAGATAGATTAGATAGATTTGATGGATTCGATAGGTTCGATAGATTAGATAGATTACATAGATCATATAGATTATGGTTCGATAGATTAGATAGATTTGATAGACCAGATGGATGGATGGATAGATAGTTAGATAGATAGATAGATAAATAGATAGATAGATAGATAGATTAGATCAATCGATCGATAGATAGATAGTAATTGTTCAACAGGGAAAAAACTTTAAACACCTTAAACCACCAATAGTAATTTGCCTAGTGCCTAGATTGAAATAGGAATACTGTTGCAGTACTGGACAGTTTCTAGTTTTGGTATATATTATTTAAATATATATATATGCGTATAGGTATTTAAGATATTTAAAGTGTCTAGATATACCTATGTTGCTTCAGAGAATTTGCCCCGTTTCAGATTTTCTGAGGTGCGCAGGGAAGCTGTGCGGACAAGCAACGGGTGTTGACAGGTTTTTGACCATCTAACACGGAGAATCTCCTGAGAATCTCTTGAGAATCTTCCCTTCCACCCAGACCGGAATAGATAAGAAAAAACGATAAACAGCATCCGCGGATGATGAAGTGTGACCATATGGACCATATGGTTTTGTCTCAAAACAATGTGATTATCCTAAATCTCAAAATGACTCTCTTGAGGTATACCCCATCCTCAGACACACCCACATCCCATTATATATATATATACATATATATTGTCTCCGCACTCCACACCATCCCCCACCGGACCGTGGCCATGGCGCCATGGAATCTAATGAAGATTCCGAATCGCTGATTTCGCAGGCACTGCGTGGGGTGGAGAATTCATAGCCAAGTGGCTGGTTTGGTCATGTTTGGCTTGTGGTTTCACTTGTGCTTTACATAGTTTTACCATGTTTTACCTATTTCTAGCCATCCCAACACTAGCCTGGGACTAGCAACACGACGTGATTCTTGGGGATAATTTGATGAACCCAATAGACCACAATAAACCATCCCGAATATGACCATCAACCATGGTCCCCACTGTGGCAGGTCCTCCTTTCAGGCCTTGTCGGCGTCACACCATGACCAATGACTTCACTAGTAAAATACTAGTGAGAGAGGAACCTGAAACCTCCAAAAAATGGAAAATTACCCACCCAAAGAAGTTGGTTTTTCGACTTTTCCATCCATTTTTAACCAGCAGAGAGTACACGACTCCACGCAAACATGAAACCCACCCACACTGGAGAATCATGTAAATATATGCAAACATAAAGATGCAAAGGCTGCAGTGGTTTTAAATATACATTTTCATTCAAACCATTTTTTGTTATTTCCCATATGTTCCATTGTACGGCAAAATTACCACATGACTGGGAATTTTGTGGACATGTTATCAAACCAATGTCATAAAAATCAAAGTGTGCCTTCCCTTCCCAAATAGAAGTTTAATAAGCTCCTAATACGTGTTTACTGTGGTAATTAATCCCAAAAGATAAGGCCTTACTTGTTGACGTCCCTAGATTTCCACGAATCTTGTGTGTATATAATCCCTTCTCCCCAATATTCAATACCCCCGTAACAAAACCCTGGTTTGGTATTCAATTTGTTTATTTCTGGTGCCACAGGGGCGGGGCATATTTCATATTTATTATCAATGGGATGTGATTGTACCAGAGAAGTGGGGCATATGGTACCCCATTTTCAGAAGCGTCCAAATCATCGTGTTTCTTATACATTGTTATGCATCCATCTTATCCTCATGTTATCATTGTTGGCAGTTGTAATCACTAGTATCCATTGTTCGTTGACTGTTTTTTTTTTACAGTTAACTTCGATGTTTTCCCATTGAAAAAAGGGATTCATTTCCCATGAATCCCCATGTTACAAACATTACCCTCTGATAATGACTAACATAAGCTTTGACAATTGCCATTTATAGTTGAATTACCCATTCCATTCAAAATGGTGTTTTTTCCATAGCTATGCTAGTTTACCGGAGGGTAATACTCAGGATAGTAAGTATTCACCATGCACATGCCCTTTCAATTAAGCCATTAAATGCTATTATGAATATATCGACAATGACCATTAATTCTTGGGTTCCCCCAATTATATCCCCATCAATGTGGTACACCCAATTTCATACTTAGTATTCCTATTTACCATGAATTAACCATAATTGGCATTGACCATTCATCATTAGTATTCACCATTATATCCCCATGATACGCCCATGATGCTTATGGCACCCATGATTAACCATTATCAACTATATCCCCATGATACAAACATCAGCACAATTGGATCATGAGAACATTATGAACCATGAGCATTTCACCAGTCAATTAAGCCATCATTGATGATATGTATGCCATGATTGATCATATTCAACCACTGGTTGGTGGTTTGGAACATTTTTTATTTTCCATAATATATGGGATAATCATCCCAACTGACTAATATTAAGAAAACTCCCAACTGACTTTCATATTTTTCTGAGGGGTTCAAACCACCAACCAGAACCTTTCTTTATTCCATAGCCTCAGCCATCTCTCGTCTTCCCAATGGCCCGTCCGTAGGACCTGGATGAGTTCTTTGAGCCGCAGCCGTTCGATCGCTTTCTGGCGGAGCTGCTTGGGGAGGAGCCTGTGAGTTGACCCGAAAAATGGGTAGTTTTAACCACGAAGCAATCACTATGGGACATGGGAAATGGATGGACAATGGATGGACAATGGATGGACAATGGCATTTAAGTTTTTTTTTCAAGGATTTTGATGGAGTAGGAATTTTGATACACGGATACCAATGGGAAGATCCTGGGAAAATCATTGATAAATGGGGATGCCGGGATGCCATGGATTTTCATGGTGATTCCTCTGGTAAACAAACACGGCTGGCTGGTAGATCACTTACAAATGGACGTGTTTTTTAAATGGGAAAATTGTCGAACAATGGAGGATTTTTTTAGCAAACCATGTTTGATTACCAGAAGGTAGTCAGCGAAAATGGGGCTATAAACGTCAATCACTGGGATATGTTTGGTGTTTTTTGATGGAACATATACAGTAACCAATTTATATGTTTGTTTGCGAACTGGAATAGGATAATAGGTTTATCATCGAACATTGTTATGCACCATTTTTTCATACTAAATGGAGAGGAACTATGAGAAAAACACCGAAACATCAGCAAACAATAGGTTATTTAAGAATCAAACATGGTGAGTTGAGCATCAGAAATGATACAGTAAGTGAACATGAACAATCATTAGTTCAGTATCAAACCTAGAGGATTTAACCATCCATAGTGGTGGGTTTATTTATCAACACACCTATGTGGACTATATTATGAACATATATATATATTATATTATATACAAACAAGTAGAAACAGCTAAGATTTGCTAAGACATGGGTTTTGACCGACAACAATATGGATTTGACACGATTTAACCTACAAGACTATTCATGACTGTGCGATGAGATGGTGAGAAAAACGATGATGAGAAACATGAACAGTGTTGCTACAGCCAATCATAGGTATAATCAGGTAAATTATAGCCACAACGGGGAGCGTTGAAAATTGTTCCTTGTTATCTTCCACCGTCCCTCCTTGTATGGAGTGTTCAGCGTTTTTTCCCATATCGGCTTATCTGACATATGGTGTGTGGACGGGGGAGGGTTTAGAGGGTGCAACAACATTCACTAGCAGTCGCACACATACTTGATACTACACTACTTGAAGTTCACTTGTTCTTGCATACATGCATGGGGCTCGAAGTTCCCTAGCAATTGCGCACGTACATGACGCTACACTACTTGAGGTTCACTTGCACTTGCACACAAACATGATGCTACACTACTTGAAGTTCACATGTACACATGCATGATGCTAGGCTACTTTGAAGTTCACTTGGGGGGGTTTGGGGGTATGTAGGCCTCACTGCATGCATGAGAGCATATATTGTCGACACATGCATCAGTATATACATCAGTCGACCTGTCCATACACATTGTAAAAGCATGTAAACACAAATGTTGAAGCAGGCACTAGAATGGAACCGGAGATTACATATGTCAGCCGAGTATCAGTGTATTGTCAGCACATTCCTCGCTACGTGCATTTTTCATATGTCCATGTCAGCCCCTATGCCAGCGTGACAGTCAATACTTGTCCATATGTCAGCCCCAGATTTTATAGATGCCCAATCCATGTGTCACCCAAATTCACCAAATACGTCAGGTGATTTGTCACTTCTTTCCTGCTTGCCCTATAACTTAGCAAACCCAAAATTTTAAGAAATGGAAACCTGGGCCTGGATATATAAATATCATCTGTACCATTTTGGAACAACTTTTCTCCTCTTTTATTGGGGGGTTTTTCTACTGTATATACCAATTCATTCTTAGAGTGCGGACAGCACGCGCTTATTGGTCGTTTGAAACAAGTGATTCTTGAACCGTGGGCGTATCTGGGAATGATGCAACACAGAATATTGCCACAGGTCCACATATAATCACACACTTGCTCACACATATATATATAATATGCACATCCCCGTGTCATACTTCTTACTGTTGCTGATCCTCATCCTGTTTACCAGTTGCTCGTATTGATTCAGTTTCACTGCATGTTTGCACTGCCTACACTGCCTACAGCCTGGAACTGAAGCCCAACTTCCAATGGATCCATGGTATTTCAGGATCATCCATGGGAGGAGCCACTTCATCCCCAACGGAATTTGGAATGGATTGGAATACCTGGACACCCTACAATTTTCCAACATGGACCGATTTCACAGGAGAAAATTGGAGTGTTTCCAGGGTTGAGCAGGACGAAAGCAGGGTTCCGGAGCTGGCGTTGCAGTTTCAAAGAACAGCCAGGTGGCCCAGAGAATCTTACGTTTCGCACCTTAGGACCTTGCCAAAGATGGCAGCATCCGCCTAAGATGGAGGGATCTACCAACAACCCAACAACTATGGTGATCATTCTCATCCACAAAGCTGATGTTTTCTTCGGAAGGAGGGTATGATCAAGAAAGAGATGGTGATGACATGGAGGATTTCTTCATCAACCAAGATGGGGAGTCATGCGCCAATAAAAGGGATTAACAGCCTATGACAAGCGGTGAAGAGATGGTAATATGAGCTTACTATTGCCGAAATCCAGTTTCAACATGTTTCAACTCTGCTGAGATATGAACATGTTAAAACCACGCACTGGTAGATATTTTTTGGGTGGCTTACTGTAAAGATCTACGTAAAGTATAGTGGATATATATGTGGATATGTTTGCAATCCATTTTGGAAGCCCCCATCAACATCAACCAATTTCCGGGGGATGGCATCACCAAGGCCCGCGAAGCAGCCGAAGGAGCCGAAGGAGAAGATTCTTCCGACGGGAGGTGTGTGGGTTGTCTTGTGGTGAACATGGTGAACAATGATACCCACAAGGCCCAAAAAGATAGAGCTGTATTTGTGTCATATTCAAGGTAACCCGGTCCAAATTCGAGGTAGGTGGGTCTCAAAGGGTCAAAATGATAGATGATATTTGTGTCCCTTTCATGATTTCCAGGATAATAGATGATGTTTTTCTTACCATTGCAAGGTTTTCAACTGTCCGAAGGCTTTTGGGCTGCTATACCCTCCAGAAAATCAACAAATTGATATGGAATACCGGAATAGCGTGGAATACCGTTCTATGTAATTTTTCTCTGCAAACCAATGGGTTTCCATATCTATGTGAAGTTTATGTGCACATATATCTATATCTATATCCATATCGCTATCTATATCTATATATGATTCTATATTTATATGATTTTATATGCAATTATATGCACACTATGATACAACTACGTGATTTTTGCCAGTGGCATCTCACGCCTGGGCCTGGACGCCGAAAAATCTATTCTTTATGTTTCCTGAGAGACCAGGGCCGCCGAATCGCGAAGCTGAATACAATGTTGCCATATGGCCATATGGGTTAAGAATTAGCCATGGCTTAAAAATCTGGCCATTAGCCATCTGGCCATTGTATTGCGAAGCCCAATTTTCCATATGGGAGTGTCTGAAAAATAGATTGTACCACCGACTAACCATATTTACAATTTAATAACTTCTTGAACAGTATGATCAACGAGTTGATTTTGAGGTGCCCGACTTTCACATAAACCCACAATCATGGAACAGGGGGATGTCCCGCCCCGAAAACCAATATATTGTAGACCTCGAAAGTCATACAATCAAGCCAAGGGCATTTAATGTGTGATTTGGATTTTCTGGGGTTAACTAAGTAACTAGATTGCCAAAACCGCAAAGGACAATTTGCATGGTAAAACCAGGGTTTCGGGCAGAATTTCCTTTCACAATCCATTAATGTAGGGCCTATAGGCCTAGGCACTCAACGAGTTTCGCCCGGGCAGAGGCGGCAAAAGTGGAATTCAGAGGAGGAGGAGGAGGAGGAGGACCTACCAGAGGCGCCACCTGGATGTTTTGATCTTGTCCATGTGGGCCATCCAAAAAAACGCCTAGATGATTGGTTATTGAATGGAATATCATGGAATATCAATGATAATGATTATTGGTTAATGATGATTGGTTAAGGGTGATTTATCAATGATGATTGGTTATTAATAGCATGGTTATTTATATAATGATGTCTTAAGTGGGAATATCATTGATAATGATGGTTGAATGGTTATGAAGTGAGGAGTTATATTAGCCGTTAATTGGGGCTTATTACCGCGAACCCATATGAATGGGAAACCTCTTCACCAACTAGTATTTCATTCATGAGATGGGATGAGTCATGTTTGTTTTGTATGTGCTTCTTTGAATTAACACATGGCTTTTACAATTGATTACCCATTTCCATACCCAATGGCCATTAAGTAACTGTCCCGCACCACGAAATGCATTTTTTGGATGATGTGTTATTTGTTTGCCCTCGGCTTAGGGTGATTTACTGCATTGCCTCCTTTTGTGTCTGATACTTGGGGATGCTTTAGGGACATTGTAGATTCTAGATCCCATATTCGACCCATAGCCATCCATATCGGCATTCAATCCCTTTTCTATCCTCATAAATTGGTTGGTTTGATGCCGTCATGGAAATGTATGTATGTAAAATAATACTATATATATAGTATATGAAAATTGACCAACCAAAAAGAGAACCACACATCATCCAAAATCTGACCAGTTACAGGGGGGAAACCAATGGTTTAAGGGTACCCATCTCATGGGTATCCCAATTTCAAGAAATCACCACTAATGCTGGTTATAGACCCCGATTTGCGACCCCAGTTGATGGCTTCAGCTGATTTCCCGTAGCTAATATCCCCACATATCCCCATATATATATATGCATTTATATATCAAATTATATTCCCGCTACGCCCTATCCCGGTAATCATATGTAATGAATCCCATTGCTCTTGGTCAACCCCAAGAAGATTGTTGATATGCATAATATTTCCACGCATCCCCATTACACCCCCAAATTATGGGTAGATTGGAACATGTGGAACATGAACATAAATTGCGACCTTACTGTCACTGGAATGATGGTTCATAGGGGGCAACTATCCCCAATGCCAAGCAGGTCTGTTTAGGAGTTTGGGTCTGGTTGCCGAATATGACAGAGTCTTCGCAGCTAACGGCCCCTTCTTCGCACCTGCAGGGAATCAATGATCCTTATTACAGGTTGGCAAATTGCTACACAATGTATCCAAAATTCCCATTAGCTATACTCCATTATGTCCCTGTTATAATACAGTACTGATTAAACCATGTCAAGCCATGAAAAGTACCCCCGCAGGTACCCTTCGAGACCAAAGACGTCCGCGAGCCGACGCAGCCACGGTGCGGTGTCCATTGTGGTTTTGGTGGAGCCCTGGGCGTCTCGTGACAGGTTGGTGGAGAGGTGTACCTTTCACTTGCGTTGATAGACTCAAAACTATCACCTTGTTAGTGCGTCACCAGTCCTGACCAGGCCAATTCTGATATCCTTAACGCCACTGTCAAACATCAAACCAGACTAGACCGCATACTCAAGCTTTGTTTTCCCCGTTTGCTGGCTTTGATGGCACTTTTGCTCGAGCGACCGTAAACGAAATCCACAGCATTGGGGGTGTCTAGGCCAGGTCTTTCCACGACAACTTATCCACAGTCTGTCCACGTTCATGTTTTTGCTTTATTTGAAGCAGGCATGAATCTGGCGTACTCAAGCTTGAATTTCCCATGTCAATGTGGGTCTCCAATCAATCTCACAGCTTGTGGTGGACATCAGTGTTTGAGCCCATTCTGGTGTCAACCAATCAAGTTCCCAATGGAATTTTAGTATTTGTCCGAGTGTATCATTTGTAGCTACCTACAAATGTAGGTCGACCTTACAAATTAGGTTGAGACGAACATCTATAGTGGAAGTACCGGTTTGTATGCTTGGATACTTCAACTGGTAATTTGGCCAGTTTGGGAGTAGGATATCAAAGTTTGCGCCATGCTCAGCAGGTGCCTTCCAAATTACAAGGATAGCTCGCCAGATTTTGAACATCAGAAATCACAAGGTGGCAAAATCCGGTACTCCGCCGCCAGGTTTGAACTGCGGCTGTTGCCGTATTCGGTGCCCTTCGACCCAGAAGATGTTCCTGATCCCTTGGGTCCTTTAGGTGCCGGGACAGGGTAAAGGTGGAGAAGTTTGCCAGAAAAATAGGACTGATCTCTGGTTGGTGGTTTGGAACATGATTCTTTTCCATATATTGGGAATAATCATCCCAACTGACTCAAATTTTTCAGAGGGGTTGAAACCACCAACCAGTTATGATTGATATGATGGGCATTCATGCAAATAGCAAGCATGAGAGATTGGCACATGTAATATACGGAGATCCCAGTAGATCCCTCCATATCCTTCCTTTTTCAGGATTTGATTTTCGGGAACCTTGCTAGATTTCGCGAGAGGGTTCTGGAACGGTGTGTGGTTTCAAATCCCCTTTTCATCCTGTTTTGAGCCGGAAGATTTACGAGCTAGCTACAGTAACTCATTTGCCTGCGCAGAAGTCCAGCATTTTAAAGTTTTGGAGACGGTCTCTGTCGTTTCAGACTTCCAAGCACTTTATGGACGGTGACTCCGAACATTTTGTCCAGCGTCTGGAGATGGTAATCCGTCATTGGCTGACCGTCCTATACATTCCATGGCGATATCTTGGGACAATCTTACAGATCTATATAGTGCTCTTTTGCGATGGGTGATGCATATTATATATAGATTAATATACTGTATATATAATAATGTATATACAATATGATATATATATAAATATATTTAGATTATCAATTTATTATCAATTTCTTATCAATTTATATCATACTATATCCCTTTTCACGGTTAGCACCCTTGTTGCGGACATATCATGCTACGTCCATATCTCCAGAAATTACCCATACATATGCTCCATGGTGCTTGTTCATTTCCCTAGATGACTGGGTGATTTCTTGTGGCAAATGTTGGTTTCAAATTCCAGCACTATGATGCACCATGGAGCATGTGGATGATGTTGGTTTTTTCCGGTTGAAGCCGGAACTAGTTGAGCCACGTTCAAAACCCAGTTGTTCATTTGTAGTAAGGGAGAGGCAATAAGGACCTCGCGTAAGCAAAACCCTGGTATGCGAAGGGGCCGCGTAACCATCCTGCGTGTAAGCTAAAACCATGTACGGGTCAGCAGTGCGGAAGCTCCAGCGTAAGCATTCCCTTAGCGCCTTCAGAAAGACAAGACCTTTTGACCACAGCTCAGTTGGTGGTTCAAAATAACATTTTCCTATAAACATCTATAAACATCTATAAACATCTATAAACATCTATAAACATCTATAAACATCTTATAAACATCTATAAACATCTATAAACATCTCTATCTATAAACATCTGCATCTATAAACATCTTTAAACATCTATAAACACCTATAGACATCTTTAAACATCTATAAACATCTATAAACATCTATAAACATCTATAAACATCTATAAGCATCTATAATCATCTATAAACATCTTTAAACATCTATCAACATCTATAAACATCTATAGACATCTATAAACATCTATAGACATCTATAAACATCTATAGACATCTATAAACATCTGTAAACATCTAAAAACATCTATAGACATCTATAAACATCTATAGACATCTATAAACATCTATAAACATCTGTAAACATCTGTAAACATCTGTAAACATCTATAAACATCTATCAACATCTATAAACATCTATCAACATCTATAAACATCTATAAACATCTATAAACATCTCCATCTATAAACATCTATAAACATCTATAGACATCTATAAACATCTATAAACATCTGTAAACATCTGTAAACATCTGTAAACATCTATAAACATCTATCAACATCTATAAACATCTATAAACATCTATAAACATCTATAAACATCTTCAAACATCTATAAACATCTATAAACATCTATAAACATCTATAAACATCTATAAACATCTATAAACATCTATAAGCATCTATAAACATCTATAAACATCTATAGACATCTATAAACATCTATAAACATCTATAAACATAGACATCTATAAACATCTATAGACATCTATAAACATCTGTAAACATCTAAAAACATCTATAGACATCTATAAACATCTATAGGCATCTATATCTATAAACATCAATAAGCATCTATAATCATCTATAAACATCTTTAAACATCTATCAACATCTATAAACATCTAGAAACATCTATGAACATCTATAAACATCTATAAACATCTCTATCTATAAACACCAATAAATATCTATAAACATCTATAAACATCTATAAACATCTCTAAACATCTATAAACATCTATAAACATCTATAGACATCTATAAACATCTATAAACATCTATAAACATCTAAAAACATCTATAAACATCTATAAACATCTATAGACATCTATAAACATCTATAGACATCTATAAACATCTATAGACATCTATAAACATCTATAAACATCTATAAACATCTACATATATCTATAAACATCTATAAAAATCTATAAACCCTACCAGAACAGAAGGGGGACTGATCCAAACTGACGAGCACATTTCTCAGAGGGCACCTGGATTCATGACCACCAGACCGCCTTTGTGGCCGATCCCAAAAAATGTTGCAGGCGTCAGCCTCACGGCTTCCCAGTTTCTGGGCGGGATTTTGCAGATCAGCAACAAAACTGGGAATTTTTGCCTGAGCTCAACCATTTTTGGGGGGATTTTGATTTGACATGATTTATGATTTAACGTCAGGAAGAAGTGTCAAAATGAATCCACGATTCAGCATCGAATTTGGCGCCTTCGCCCAGGTTAGGTCTCCTTTCTCAGACCCAAAGTTTTCGTAGGCGCAGTGGGCGTTGTTGCGACCCCAAGATGGGAAATCCATGGAAATCCTGCAATGATGCCATGTAAAAGACGAGCGATTGATCGAAAAGCAGGGGACTTTGAATCGCCACGGAGACTGTGTTCAGCACTGTTGGTGAAAGAATTGACTCACAGCTTGGTATTTTTGTTTCAACCGAAACTCTTGGAAACTCTTGGAAATCAAGTTCGTTAGTCGTCGACATACTTTGACTTACAGTAGCCGCCCGCAATAGCCAGCATATGCCAGCAACTCAAAAACCAAGAAAAAAGCGGTTGGCATTTTATTTTTTTGACAGAGCCACCACAGACGCAAATGATTGCAGCCACGCTCGCAGGTCAGGGACTGTGCCTGGCATGACCCTAGCCTCACAGGTGCCTGCCTGGTGAGGCATTTTTTTCTCATGGGGTAAGGTATGTCAAAAATGTACATCACTAGATGACATAGTTACATACACATACACACACACATACATACATACATACATACATACATACATACATACATACATACATACATATACATACACATACATACACATACATACACATACATACACATACATACACATACATACACATACATACACATACATACACATACATACACATACATACACATACATACACATACATACACATACATACACATACATACATACACATACATACACATACATACACATACATACACATACATACACATACATACACATACATACACATACATACACATACATACACATACATACACATACATACACATACATACACATACATACACATACATACACATACATACACATACATACACATACATACACATACACATACATACACATACATACACATACATACACATACATACACATACATACACATACATACACATACATACACATACATACACATACATACATACATACACATACACATACATACATACATATACATACACATACATACACATACATACATACATACATACATATACATACATATACATACATATACATACATATACATACATATACATACATATACATACATATACATACATATACATACATATACATACTATACATACATATACATACATATACATACATATACATACATATACACATATACATACATATACATACATATACATACATATACATACATATACATACATATACATACATATACATATATATACATACATATACATACATATACAGACAGACAGACAGACATATACAGACATATACATACATATACAGACAGACAGACAGACATACATCCATACATATGCACATGTGAATACATATGCACATTCAATTGCATTCATACATGCATGCATGCATACATGCATACACACATTTTTACTATAAACTGTATGTTTGTTTTTGTGGTTTTACGTGGGTTCACTGCGTTCTTTAAATGGTTTCAGTTGGCAAAAGGCACTTTCACACTTTCACCTTTTTCACCTATTCGGATGAAACAAAAGCCAGACAAACGTCTCATTCCTCGGCAAGGCATGCCTGCAGAAAGGTGGGCTATGGTGGGCTAAGCGGCTCGGGTTTAGATCATGCGTATTGCCAGATGGTTAAGTTTCCTGTGATTTTTTCGTTTGGGGATGCCTTGAGAAGGGCTATCATACTTGATGGCGACTAGAAGACAACAATAGAATGTTATCCCCATCACTGAGCTTACGACGTGAATCGCCAGGTGTTGTCAACGTTGTTGCTCGTATACCCATTCAAGATTCAATCATTTTGGACCAGATAGCCCTCAGATAACAGTATCCGCAGTCTGGTTGATTTATTCAGAACTCTTATTTCCCACCTTGTGATGGCAACAAGTTTGTATCGTATTGGGACACATTGTGGTATTGGCCAACTGGCATCTTCAAAAAGCAAAACAAGTGATGAATTACGACCTCACTGCGGCACCACTAGCCTCAATGTTGACCCAGTACCCCCCCAGTTTATTCATGGTATTCATGGTGTGGTACCAAGCTTAATATAGTAATTTATGAAATGTATATAGTGATATGTCTCATGATTTGGATATTGATTTACCATGATTTCCGCGGATCACCGGGGATAGCCCCTCTCCATAGTTTTTCGGAAAGTGTCCTCGCGAGGATCTGGTTGTTCCAGCTGTCGAGCATCAAGGCCAGGGCCATCCCGGGGTGCCACGAACTCAGTTGATGTGTTTTCATCATTAATGATATAATCAATTATGATCATATATATATATTATATACAATTACATATATAATATAATATATATATATATGATTTATCTATATTTATTATTATTTATTCATTTGTTTGTTCATTGCACAACATTAATATTTCTGAAATAAAAAGATATATAAATTAAAAATATAATATATATAACCGATTTATTCTTGTAGTGGTATTACAATGAATGCATGTTTGCTTTCATTCGTCAATATTTCCCCAAACCCAAATGTGTGGCAGTGGATAGTGCAGCTTATGGAGAGAGTTGGGTAAACCAACTGGTAAGGGGGCATTTGGATGCTCATCCCAGTCGGCAAACCCCGGTTCATCATCTATTAAGTATTATTAAGTGGTACGCATATCAAAGTATGGCTTTTGCCTCATTCTTTGTCATCGATTTCCCCCTATCATCCCATATATATATATATATATCATACGGATTTTGAACATATGGCCCCCTAGCACCCCGGTTTGGTTTTGCCGATGTTGCCACAAACATCGCCATTTGTGGGAACCCCAGACATATTGTTGTTGACTTTTTTTAACATGTCTATTTGTTTCCACATGTCTTCTCCCAACATTTCGTAAGAGTATCTGTTCGTATCATTATTCCATATCTATATTTCTTACCTTAAGCAGAATTTTATTTCTGCATGGGACATTTTTTCCATAGTATAGTATATTAATCCCATTTCTATATCCCATATATCTATAGTTCCTGTCTGTAAATATGAATGAATTATATCCCATAGTTTTCGTAATGTACATCCCCATGATCCGTTCCAGGGCCCCCAACGCTTCTCAGGCAGGACACTTCACGGCCCGTGGGCGGCCCAAGGGCCGTGCCTGGTCTACCAATTCGCTTGAAAGTTCAGGAGGCCCCTACGGGGGAATGAGGGATCGGGGCTCGGTTAAAACATGTTAAAACGCCGCCAACATATTAAAACATGCTAAAACATTAACCATTGAAACGGGGGTGATGATTACTGAGATATATAGTATCGGAATATATATATATAGATATATTTGGTAGAGATATTAGTTGGATGTGTATATATATATATACACAATATAGTCTATTCTTTAAACACGCATGTGTATACAGTTGTCACTAACTTCATAAGATGCTGTGGCGTGTTTGAAAATAAGACATAAAATGTAAAACAAAACAACCAACCATGTTTTTTTTGGGGATTCAATGGGATTGGGTGTGTCTAAAATTGGGCTCCCCAGTGACTCACCCAAAATGGGTGGGATTTAAACCCTCGAAAGTGAAGATTCATGACAAATTGGGTTTACCACATTTTATACTCGAACCATCCTTTTCTGACAGAATATGGCAACTTTTTAGGAAAAACGTTTTTTTTTTTTACTTGGGAGTTCGGTGCATATTTTCATACAAAGTCGCTTTGCTCGGATCTGAAACAATGTCACCATCAAAACTAGAGGTTTTGATTTGACTGACAAAAAACTGGATTGCTTTTCGATTTGACTATCAAACCTAACAATGGATTTTGGGATTCGTTTGGGGCAGGTAGTGAGTGCTGAGTACTGTACATTTACATCAGTGTTTTTCGTACTGGGGGAACTTCAATGTCTCATGGCTCAGCAATTGCTTTCGGTGAAAACCTGCAGGAAACCCGGTGGTAAAAACTTTGGTTTCCGGTGAAAATTTTCCCGATCAACAAACCCATTGATTTTATAGCGCCATGAACAGTGCAAGGATCAAGGAACCCCTTGGTCGAAGTCTTGCGAGAAGATCGCTGAGGTTCATTTACCAAATTGTGAAAATTGAGGTTCGCCAGAAATTGGGAAATTGACCGAATGTGGCTATACCTAACCCTTCAAAACTCGACCATCTGACCGGGTGCCTGGTGGTGCCATATACCCTTCGTAAGCAGATTGCGAGTCCCAACTCCTTGGATTGATGCAGGAATTCGCTTTCACGCTGGAATTATTGGAATTGCTACCATCAGTACAACTCCCACAACTATTACTATACACTATGGTACTTTATTTGAACTAAATTATCCAATTTAAGCATATTTAAGCCGTATCCCTTGTGGGCGTCTCATCGTTCATTTTTTGACGGATCCCCCTTCCAGGCATGCTCACCTGGCAGTGCAAAACAGTGACTTTTAAAGTTTCAGTGGAAAACCATAGGAAAAACAGACTAAATAGGCATCTTCAACTTCGATTTTTCGCTAATCCAGATTATTGACATATAAACATATATAGACCTTTGATCTATATAGTTGTTTCAGATTTGTGGCAAACATATGAATAGTTCGAAATCATTTGATGATCTCAACTGACCCGGGTGTTGATTTATTTTGTTGCTTGGTAGGTTGATATACGCATTGTTGGAAGGGTTATCACAACAACCATGAACAACCATGAACAACTACCCCGTTGATTTATCTGATTTGTCTTGATTCATATTCTCATGTTCCTGGGTGGATCCCTTGAACATGGCCAAATTGACTCGCCAAATCCTCCAAGGTCACTTTTGAGTCCGTGAAATGCAAACTTACCAGCCCCAATAGCCTCTCTTGGGGCATGGTTGATATCTTTTGGAACACAACTTGTTGACACTCAACCATCCATGGAACCATTGAGTTGGTACCCATGTTGGGTCAGGATCCCGCTAGAGAGCGTGCCATTTGGTTGATCCCACCGTTTGGGGGGCTCAGATGTGGATCAGGCTTGCCTTTGGTAATGGTAATGACTAACATTTTGCTCGAGAAACCACCATTCCTGGAGGAAAGCCATGTAGTTCACCGAACTCAATGGGTCATCATGGGTGATCTATACCCAAGAAACTCTTAAATTACAAGAAAACCATAGACAACCGATTCGCCAGGTAATTCACCTATAGAAAGAACACAACCATACTCAACCAGTGGATCATCGCATCGTGGGTACTTAGTTGTACCATGGGGTCAAACAAGTGAACCACTTCACCAATGGGGCTCCCCAAATTCCCGCAGGGAGATCACAGTATGCAGTGAACCATATAAATTGATTTGTTGCCCCCGAAATGTCTTGCGATTAGCCCCTTTCAAGTCCACAAATGTGGATAAGTAAGAACATGTTTGGATGATTTGCGAGGCCCCAACAATCTAGCCCGAAGTATCATTGATACTGGAAGCCAGGGTTTCAAACGAGGCCTGAGATTTTCTGGAACTCATCCAAATCAAATCAGCAACGTTGGCTGAGACTCAGACATGCTTGTAGGTCTGTGTGACATTTTGTTGGCAACTTACGCAGCACTCATTCTCCAGAAATTATTGCTATCCCTGAATCAAGGGCACCATATGAACTCACCATCCGTCAAGTGAACTCACCATCCGTCAAGGGGGAAAGGAGAACGGCCACCATTTTTCTGGGCCACCCGTTTTGTTTCTAAGTCACCACGGGCCTTTTTGGTAGTGTGGGTGTTGGCAGGTAGCATATTTATTGAAGCAGGAGACTGATATAGGCTTCACGGAGAGCCGTTGAAGTGATGGTAGTGCACATGTTGAGATGGGCATCCTCACCGAAAGCCCCCCTTGGAAGCCCTGCTTTAAAGTGTTGGATCTATGAATCATCATGAATCTATGATAACCTATGGGGAACCAACATTTGGCATGACAGGCGCAGTTTCTATTGGTCACTTATGGTCAACACCCTCCACATTTTTGCCGCTTGACGCCACGTGTTGACCCGCAAGGAAGTCGCTGGTATCGTCGCCACAGATGGCTCGCAAGGTTCAGGCCTGCCCCTGTCGTTGCCAGTACCCTATAGGGACGATCCCAACGGACCCGTGACGGGCCATCGGAAATGGCGAGGGACATCGGACATCGCAACTAATATCAACGCTATGCAATGGTTGAACTATGTTGAACTTCAGCAACGGCAATATCGGGTATTTCGGGTGACTATTTGCCCTGTGGTGGCCCATTGGATTAGATTCTCGTGAGTAGTTTCACCATGTTTCACCCCATCCCAGAAATCACCGACCAGGAAGGATTCTAGATAGCAAGACCATCTAAAACATGACAAGTTCCACAAAATTGTTGAGCCATACCTAACCCATACCTACATGATTCTACGTTTTGTTTTTAAGATTCGGCTTAATTACTAGAAATGTGACGCACATTGGTGCGCCATATTTGAGTGATCATCTCAAATAGTGTAGCCATGTTTAGCCAAGGCGACAGTTTAGCCTGAGTGAACATCTTCTCGATTTTGGTTCATGTCAGCATCATATGACACTTGGTCAAGCGATGCTTATGTATAACTTGGTTAACTGGGGTTTATGGTGGATATAATCACGATATAACGAAACCGTATTCAGAAGCTTTTTTTTTGGTCACTGGGGGACCTCAGCATGATCCTGGATGACCTCTTTTCCCCAGCGCAGGCTGAGCGGATGGATCTTTGTGCCACGGAAGGCAGCCGATGTTGAGAAAAGCTGCACATGATGTAACCCTGGGGTTGATGTAGATCTGTATATTAAATAAATATATATATATATTATATTAAATATGCATATATTTATATATACATTATATATATGTGCGTGTGTGCGTGTGTAATCTTACAATTTACAATAGTAAGCGAGGCTTAGTCATCCACAGATTAGTAAGAGGGGGTAGCAATTTGTAGCATTTCTCAATATTTAAGAGGTAATCTCTCGTCAGGGCTTATTCATTTGGGGATGGGATCATAGCCCAAGATAAATAGGATAGGATAAGATAGGGCAGGATAGGATAGGGTAGGATGGGAAAGGATAGGATAGATAGTATAGATAGGATATACAGGATAGATAGGATAGATAGGATCATTAGATATGATAATTCATGATACTTCGATAGGATAGATAGGAAAGATAAGATAGATAGGATAGATAAGATAGATAGGACAGATAGAATAGATACTGTATAAACTTTAACTAAGTCAGTACTGATAGGGGACGACCCTATACCGATACCCCTGTTTTGCATGAGTCGCCTCAAAGTCTGTAAACGCAGAAATCCTCACTACCGATAGGGGACGACCCAAACTTGCGCATGGCATCAAAATGAACAAGTACAATAATTTTGTCCGCCATTCACATGAGTCCCAGAATCGCACAGCGGTAAAGACTACAGGAACCTTAATTCTGCACGGGAGAAGCCTGGGTTTCCTTTTTAAAAAATCTCGTAAGCCAGCCCAGTGAATTTCTCGAGTGCCATGGGATGCCATGGGTTTCCAAAGGTTGAGCACCCCGAGGGTTCACCCAGCAGTTGTGGATCCAGGTTTGAACAACTGCCCCTGCGCCGTTTGCGCCGCCTGCGCGTGTGCAAGCAGTGCCCAGTTCATGAAGACAAAATGCAGCTCCTGGGGCAATGAGCTGATGAAGTGCCGGGAGTATCCCGTAATTAGTTTGGTTGGTGGTTTGAAACATGTTTTATTTTCGATAATATATGGGATAATCCTTCCCATTGACTAACTCATATGTTTCAAGATGTTTAAAACCACCAACCAGTAGTGATTTTATGTTATTTTCAAAGGAAATCCCTGGATTACCAACAGTTTGCTGGGCTTGAGATTGCCCAGCATTTTTGGGCATTTGGGCTGATCTCTTATCTCCTCTCGAGTGCCGTGACATGTCATGGTTTTCAACTAGTCACCAGAGGGAAACTCTTTCGAATTCTGTAATGTGTTGGAAGTTTTCGGGGTGTCTTTTGAAATCTGTTGCTGATCATTCACAGTGCCACACAGTGTTTTGCAGTGTCAATGTTTTCTCTCAGCCACTATTGGCTTGGAAAAAAACCTGCCGTCTTTCCATCGTGCTACATGAGCGCTCCCGCGTCCCCGGCATCAACGACAAGCCAATGGGTTCAAACCTTGAGTCCTAGCTGCAAGAAGCTGAACATTGGCTAAAACTCACAAAAACAGAACGCTAGCTGACTGGATGGACCTTGGCATTCAATGATAGGAACGCGCCCTGTTTTGGCAATACATGATGTTGCTATCCTGCTACTTGATGGCTTTTTTCCATGACTTCCGTGACATGATAGCGGCTGAACATTGGGCTGGGAAGGCATGCGTGAGTATTGAGCTGGTCAAGGCTCAAAAGAGAGATATAGAGTAATCCTGTGGACACCGCACCGACTGGCAATCGCCGTGAGTCAAAAGGGTGTGAAGCTGTCTTGGGAAGACGCCCTAGCTGATCTATACTAGACGCTAGTGCCTATCTTCACGGGGGGTAGCTCCCATACCATATGGGGGGAAGGGGTGGGGCCGTGAACACGAGACACAGGACCATATATATATATTTGATCACACACACACATATATACATATATGGGAATATGAAATCAGGTGGTCACTAGAAATGATGCTTAGTAAACGCTTGTAAGGGTAACTCCTGGCACGCTTTCGCCTTTTTTTTCCGATTGCTGATTATGACGACATTCAGCCAGAATTATTTTTTTATTTATATATACCTTAGTGGATATTTGCTGGTAAAAGGTAAGTTGATTAGATATGTGTAGCCAACAAATCACATAACGGATCACGATTTCAGTAGGCTTGTCACAGGTTCTTGGTGAAATCATATTTGGGATGATCCCCAATGATCAGCATATTGATGTTTTGCTGGTTTACATGTTGATCATTGGGGATCATTGGGGATATCGGAAAACCAGTGTTTATCACTGTGTTTTTGTTGATGTTGAAATCGCTAACCAGTGTACAGACAAGTAAGAGCATTTCCAGGCAAGTAAGAGCAGTGCCAATGGCACCGCTGAGGAACAGGTGTATAGCGAATGAACTGGACGAGATTGCGCCGAACAGCACAGATGAAGGAGGTCCAAGTTACTCAGATACGACTGCACAAGGGCGCTACAGGTCGCCATGAACTGTCTCGCAGAACGTACAAATATCAGTCAAAATCAACTCCATACCAGCCTCTAGCATGCCATGTGCAATAATTGGTAGTAGTTGACACTCATTTTTTTCGAATTAATATTCCAAGAATTGATTGTTTGATATCATTCCAAGGTTTGTTTTCTCCCCTTGTTCTTGAATGGACTTTACATGCGGACGCGTCCACTATTGTCCGATGGTAGATTGAAGAGGCACATGTTAGATAAGATAGTCGTAGATACTCCCCTCAATGAGGCATTATGTAATGTATTATTGGGGCTCCTGGGTTGTGTTGAAATTCGTGTGGCGTCGTGTGGCATGCCAATATCAACAAACATTACAGGTGTTTCCCATGAGGTACAGTACTTGCAGGCATACCCATCCATGATAATTCATGCGTATATGCATATATATATATATGTGTGTGTACGTGTGTTTGCGTGCCTCTGTTTATTCAATGCATGCATATGCAGAATATGTACATATGCATGTATTTTACACACATGCACCATGTATACATGTGTACATGTATGTACATGTAAATAGGGAAAGAGAAATAGGCATATTCATATTTGCATGTATGCATGCACAAAAAAGCATACATACGTACGTATACATACATACATATACAGTATACATACGTATATATATATATACATATGATACATACCTGTAATATACATACACACGCAATACACCCGTAAACATACGTATACATACGTATACACATGTATACATACGTATACATACGTAATCATACGTGTATGTATTTATTTATATATATATATATGCACGCATACATACGCATACACACGTATACGAACGTATACATACGAATACGTACATATACGTA
Source organism: Cladocopium goreaui (assembly GCA_947184155.2). Taxonomy (NCBI): domain Eukaryota; class Dinophyceae; order Suessiales; family Symbiodiniaceae; genus Cladocopium; species Cladocopium goreaui. The sequence continues at coordinate 121,307 of CAMXCT020000646.1, read as the reverse complement.
TACGTATACATATAAATACATACGTACATACGTATACATGCTTACGTGCTTGCATCCATGCGTGCATGCATGCATGCATACATGCATACACACATACATACATTTATACATATTTATACATTCATACATTCATACATACATTCATTCATACATACATGCATATATATATATGTATGCACACCATCTTATATGGAGGTGGCACCCACATGCCTCTGGAGTTGCATTTGCTTAGACTAGATATGTAGATATTTGTTTGTCTTCTTATATGTATATATATATGCACAATTACACAATAGGTGTATAAATGTATATCTTAAAAAAAAGAATTTGCATGTTACATATACATACATAGGTATGCATATATGTAATATATAAGAGACACATGTGATTACGAACACATTTCTTTTAGTGACTAGTGCATGTAGCCAGTGGTTTAGCTACCGCAGTTCCATTTCTGGCAGGGGGTTGGCTATGCCCTGGGTTCACCGCCCTGGATGAAGGTGCTGACGATTGGGGACCCCGCATGACTTGAGAAACAACCACTTAAGGTATTTTCTGATTGGTTGACCCACCACTTAGCGGAATTTGACATTTTGAAATCTATGTTTTGTTTTGGAATCTGTTTTAGGCAAATCCTAGTGATAGCCAAGGGCAAATGGGTCAAAATTTCTTCGTGGTGGCCTTTTGGAGCAACCGAAGAGGGATCCAAAAGGGATACCCGGCGGCGGAGTACTTCAATCTGTGGGAGAATTCATTGCCGCATTGAAAAACACATTCCACAGTTCCATAGTTCCACAGCAATTGAACATCACCAAGGGGTAGACGGTTAGACAGGGCAGGGGATGACCACCCTTTGGTTGTTCGTTCCTTCATAGGTTGTAGGTCCATTTAATAGTCAAGTTCAATAGGATTGGGATTCGTCGCGCATGGAACTTTAGAATTGCCGGAAAAATGTTCATGGCATGGCAAGGGGCAAACTCACTCATCATATGCTGCGATGTTTTGGGATCATGCAGCCCTCAAATGGGTTTGTGTATAAAATATGGTAATTAGCGTATAATTATTGTAATTACCATAACATCATTTATAACATCATTTAAATTCAACATTGTTTATGTTCACTTGCCACGCCATAGAAAAAAGGGGCACCCCCATTTGTGGATCCCAAATGGTAAAACTAAGTAAATGCTAAGTACCATCTGGTAATTCAGCAGTGTGCTTTGGAAATTTGTGGATATTTTTAGGTGGTTTACCTATCAGATATTTTTTTGATGTTCCAGGGCAAACTGTTAATCATTTCTAGAGGGCGACATCCCAAATTCCGCATCTAACTATATATAACTATTATGGTCAAAAGTTAATCACCATATCCAACTATGATCAACTGTGGTTATAATCAGCATATCCAACTATGGATATAATAAGCATATGTCTCAGAAAGTATGTCTTGCCGTGGGTTGCTACATCAAAGAGTCGAGCCAGCTTTCTTGAAGGGCCGTCTCTGACCTTTCGGGGTGCCCGTTGACCAGCGCCTGTGTGCCGGCGCAGGCATGACACAACTTTGGAAAGTAAGCGGTAAAATTTGGACAACCTTTGAAAAGGCAGGTTAGTAGATGTGAATAAATGCTCGTACTTATCTTTTGGCACTATTTCATTTACCCAGCTAAACACTGCGTAAGTTTGTAACAGGGTACGTCAAATGTGTTTGACACCCTACACTGGCACAGTGTTTAGTAGATGTGACTGAACTCTCGAAGAGGGCGATGGAGAGAGAGAAACGATTATATATCACTTACAATTGCCCAGCTGGGACGATTATCAATCACTAATTTCAGACGTTTTTTTTTTAACTGTTTGTGCCATATGACGTCATATCCATATTAATGGCGACATTACACTGCTTGGTGGTTTGGAACATGGCTTTTATTTTTCCATATATTGGGAATGTCATCATCCCAACTGACGAACTCATGTTTTTCAGAGGGGTAGGTATACCACCAACCAGTTACATAGCACATTTTTAGACGATTACTGTTTGGTGGTTCAAACATTATATGGGATAATCCTTCCCATTGACTAATATTTTTCCAAGATGGTTAAAACCACCAACCAGGTTATAATTCATGGCACATCCGCCAGTGACAGGTCAACCTCAGAGGATTTTACTCCAGGCAGTGTTGGAGCCGCAGGCTGGGTCACGGTTGGATCACGTCGGTTGTAGCGTGCGCTGTTCTGTTCCATTTCCTGGGGGCAATGTTATTCAAACATGCCATATATATATATATACACATAACCATATAATTATATATATATAGCATTATATATTGCGGAGTGATTGTTGGATATTGTTGTAATTTGTATGATTGGGGCGCCCAAAGACACGATGATATTTTGATGCATTGCATCACAGGGGCCTCTGAATCTGTGGCCCTTCAGCGTTGCCAGGACCATAGGAATGTCACGTGTTACTTCCGGCTTGGTTTCAGTGCTTTTTCTCTCATTTCTTGCTGGGAAAGTTACTGAAATGTAGACTTTCAGGCTGTTTACATCATATTACATCCGTATATTGGGAATCAGTTGGGTAAATATTTGGTCCCTTTCATCATATACCATTTTGGCTGCGGTGTTTTTGCATTGTTTCCTGTTTTGTTGCCCAAAGAAACCCTCTTGGGGATGGATCAAGACCATCGAGATCCCAGGTTTTTTTTGTGGACGAACATCGATAAATTCCGCCTACTTCAATGTCAAAATCAGGATGCATTTTTTGCTGGTTCATATCATTACCCTTTTGAGGGAAGACCCCTGAGATTTTGCATGAAAGCTGCAGAGCTTGGTTTTACAAGCGAAAATTGACACTAATGAGCTTCCATGCGCACCATGTGGGGTTGTCTGAGAACGAAGTTCATTAGGGTCCCCAAAATCTCATGATTGATCATTATTCACCCCATTGAAGTTGCCTTATTTTCGGGATATTCCTTATTCAGGACAAACCCATACTTTTTTTATCTTTTTTTTAGCCTTTGCCAAGCCAATCCAAGGTAATCCTTGCGTGTTCTTTAACTCTGCAATGGGTTGTGTACATGGAAGCGCATGTCCATACTGCGCCTCGTGCTGAGTTTGGCTTAGGTCGGAATCTGCGGTCAATGTTATGTGGAATCGAAGATAACGCTGTCCTGGCATGGCCTTTTTCGGTCCGACAATCAGGACTGTGTCTATAACTATCTATAACTATACTATATATAATATATATATATAATGTCATGATTTCAAACATGATATTATACATATATATATATTTAGTATACCTTTATAGGTCTACATATTCATTCATTGATTTCTAGATTTACATTGCATTGCATTCTATGACGTGCCTTGCCTCGCGGTACCATGCCATGCCGTACGAGACATCATATGTATATAACATATATTATTGCACACTAAGCCGCAAACGACGTATTCCACCCATAGAATCCCATAGATACATTGGGAAAATATACAACAGATACAAACATATTATGTGAATACAACATATAACACACACACACCATATCTAACATATACATGGCCGTTCACAGTTTTTTCTTGTTTACATAGATATATGCATAAATATGCACACACATACACATACACATACGTGTATATACATATGTATATATATATATGTATATATATATGTATATATATGTATATATATATGTATATATATATGTATATATATATATATGTACATAAAAGCAGCACGGAAGCCTTGGAGTATATGTACATAATTACATATTAAATATTCCACACACGCATAGATATAATTATGCATAAACAGCTACATACACATAGCACACACATTCATTTAGATAATATACATATGAATGATATACATATGCATCGTTTATGGTATACATTCATATTCGATATGCGTGTAAATCTATACCTCTGTGCAAGGTTCAAGGCAGCATAGCTGATTCCTGGAAACAGTAGTTTCGGGATCTTTTCTTGGGACATGGAAATTTTGATCAGAAGCATGTCATGTGCGAACATGTCCAGATAGCTAAAGGCACAAACCCAGAAACCCAGCTTTTACTTATGTCGATTGACATTGGCCTACAAAAAGAAAGTATCGGCCAACTTCGTTTGGCCCATTGGAGTTGCCTTCAAACACCACCCTGAAAACCAATCTTTTTTCTCCGGGCTTCTACAGGTTTTCTGCGGGTTTCCTACGGGTTTGAAAATCCAAGTTTTTTTTGGAAACCCAGAATTTTACGGTTAGGACGGGTTTTCTAGGTTTACAACGAACGGCTTTTCTACGGGTTCTGAATTGCACCATCAAGGAACCATAGTTTCCCATCATGGAAAAGAACATTTGGCATCGGGACCCCTAAATCCCGGAAACAATGTGGATTTCCTTTGTAAGTTTACGTTCAAATTTGAAACGCGTGGGAAGGCGAACAATTAGAGATATTTCCCCCTTAGAGACGTTGAAAGGATGTTTCTCCACACAATCACCATTTTCTAATGGGCTGTGAGTCAGAAGGATTTGAAGGCAAACCATGGAACTACAACAACAACAACCCACCCAATTGCTTTTCCACACCCATTTTGATATTTGCATCGGAAAGTCGTGCCATCCTTAACTATGTTTCCTGAATTTTGTTGGTAAACAATGTGCCGAAGCTCTCACAGCTTATGTCTAGGATCGCGCCCGTCCATGGGGCACATGTCCAAAGGCATCCAAAGGCTATATGACCTGATGATTTCTTGTATCGATCATTCCATCAGATGAGGCTTCCATAGTCTTGATCTTTTGAGCCCCCACGTGACGGTTTTCTGATATGAGATGGCGCAATTCCAACAAAGCGGTTTTCCCGGCCCTTCTGGAAAGTGTTTCTTGAAAAACCCAGGGTTTTTGGGGAAAACCCGGGGTATTCGTCAAGCAGGTGGGAAAAGCCGAGGTTTCAGTTCATGTCCTACAACTTCGTAGGATCAAGGTTCCCTAGGCAGATTGACTTTCATATGTTTGGGATAGGGGATAGGTTGAAACCACCAGGATTTGTAGTACCCAGCAATGAATCTCATGGAAGGCTGTGTGAATAGATGCAATTGGTTTTTAGTAATTTAACAGTTTCCTATGGACAATCATGTTTGATTGGTATATCATTGAAGTAAAAAATCGCCATTTTCCATAGCAAATCGTTGAATACTACAAGAGGATATAGTTTTTCTACGGGGGACACATGGAGAAAATGTTCCAAGTTGAACTTCCTTTAGGTTCTGATTTGAGCTGCGGGCTGAGGTCATTTGGAGCACCAGAGACAGCCAAGCTCAGGTCCGCTGGATTCATAGGTCAAATTGCTGCATGATGTGACATGCCCCTTTAGTGAATGGTACGTATCAACCATGGATTTCTTACCTCCAGTTTCCAGAAAGGGGCTCATGTGGGAGTGATGTTTGCTTCCTACACCTTCCAAATATGATTGCTTGCAGTGTCTATGCCTTGTAGATGCCAAACACCTAGGTTCTAGACGAAGAATTACGGTAATAGGAAAGATTGCAAGACAGGCCGGCATAAATTCCTCTTCCCGGTTTTGACAGGAATCACACAGTGAGGCGCGCAGGAACTACAGCAATGACAACAGTACGATGATCATGGGGTGGATTAGGTTCATTCAGACTAGATTCTACAGATAATGTATCCAGAAATGGCTTGTGATAGGAGATGGAGAATCCCGGAATGTTAGTGCTCCTGGATAAGTTCTGCTGCTAAAAACTATGAGCATCTATGAGCTATATTTGGTACGATATGGACGGTTTGGTGTTCGAATTGTTTGAACTGGTATGTCATCTCAAAATTTATCGCTTAAGCATTTGCCGTTGCAAGTTTCAACAGTTCACAGAAAGTGAAGTTGCGGTTTTGCATAAATTTAGATGAGTGTTGATGATGGTAGGGTTATTGCAACTGAAGAGGAATAATACCTTGTCATGTGTGTCATCCAATATCTTGCAGAGTCCTGTCCTTGGAACCATCTGTAAATACAAGCAACGATACGGAACAGTAACAGTGAAGGTCACCATCGGCCTCGAAAAATTACGCGAGATCGGATCAAGGAAAGAAACTCGGCCGCACGTGGACAAAATGCAGTAGATGCTGCATTCGACGTTTACTCTTAGCATCTTGTAGTACATGTTTAATAGTGTTTAATCCATATTTGTTGATCTGAACTTTGAACTTTGAACATGTGTTCATTTAGTCTTGCCCAGCAGAATGGGTAACTTTCATCGTGGCGAAGCAAGAAAACTTGAAAAAGCCGGTCGTCGATGACTATCCTACTATCCAGGGAAATCCTCCAACTAGGCCAACAGCTCTCATCAACCAACAACTTGGAGTATCTATGCTCATCGGTTTTAAGGTCTGTAAGTTTTCTATAAATTACTTCTTCATTTTCCATCTTATCTAGGATGAGCAGTCCTATATTCACGTGCATTGCGTTGTTCATTGTCGGCGACGTCACCAGAAAGATGATAGTGACGACCTAGGACCGTTCGGTGGATTTCATTGTCGGGAGCTTACCAAATTGTATCAAATATATGATAATGTATCATTATAGTAAGATATAGTAAGTATAGTAGCTATTTCGCCCAATTTGTTTGGATAGATTGGGGGAATTCACGCTGGTAATTTATAAACAATCTAAATAACTTCAATGCCCAATGATGCATTGCCCTAGGCCTTTGAATGTGAACCCCACTTGTGGATCTTCGAGGATCTTGGAGATCATCCCCCAACATTGTTTCCAACGATCACTCAAAGGCATATTTGAGAATTTACAATATATGAATATATTGAAAGATGCGTGGATATAATATAACTCTAACACAGAATAATGTAAGATGATATCAAAGAAGATAGCTTGCTTCAAACTATTACAAAAGCATAACATGTAATGCAATACATGACAACAAAAATAGTTTATAATTATTATAATATTGTTTAACAACATGTACCTTTGTATTGCAAGCCACATAATGTTATTTTTTTTTTGACATTATGCGTTTCTGTGATATATTGGTTCGCATTACTATATTACAGTTTCTTGAAGTATGTTCTATTTACTATATTGACTTATTTTATTTGATATTATTTGACAAGATGTTGTATGATAAGCCATTTGCTTTTAATTCAGTACATCACATGTTTTTATGTTTGCAAAATAACCTTCAGCTATGTTATTTGTTTTTGGTCATATATTGAATTATATTATGTTGTGTGATATCAATGTTTATTGTATTATATTTCTGTATTGTGATTGCAAGTGTAATTGTATGTGCATTGTACAATTTTATGCTGTAAGTTATCGTAAACTGTATATTGTATTGTTTTCCTTTATGTTTAAGAATATGCTATTTTGACATTGCATTATAGTGTCAAAGGAAATTTCATGGAGGAAACTCCGGGCTACGGACTTTCACATTCTCACTAGCCCAAAGATCATTGTGTCCAGTTGGCATGTGCCTTAAGAGATCATAAAGTCACATTCTCACTAGCCCAAAGATCATTGTGTCCAGTTGGCATGTGCCTTAAGAGATCATAAAGTCACATTCTCATTAGCACAGAGAGCATTGTGTCCAGTTGGCATGGGCCCCAAGAGATCAAGAAGTTACATTCTCATTAGCACAGGGAGCATGGTGTCCAGTTGGCATGTGCCCCAAGAGATCAAGAAGTTACATTCTCACTAGCCCAAAGATCATTGTGTCCAGTTGGCATGTGCCTCAAGAGATCAAGAAGTTACATTCTCATTAGCATGGAGAGCATTGTGTCCAGTTGGCATGTGCCCCAAGAGATCAAGAAGTTACATTCTCACTAGCCCAAAGATCATTGTGTCCAGTTGGCATGTGCCTCAAGAGATCAAGAAGTTACATTCTCATTAGCATGGAGAGCATTGTGTCCAGTTGGCATGTGCCCCAAGAGATCAAGAAGTTACATTCTCACTAGCCCAAAGATCATTGTGTCCAGTTGGCATGTGCCTCAAGAGATCAAGAAGTTACATTCTCATTAGCACAGGGAGCATTGTGTCCAGTTGGCATGTGCCCCAAGAGATCAAGAAGTTACATTCTCATTACCCTCTGGTAATTTAACATAGCTATGGAAAATGACCATTTATAGTGGATTTTCCCATTAAAAATTGTGATTTTCCATAGCTATGTTAAATTACCAGAGGGTACCCCAAATATCATTGTGTCCAGTCTGCACCTGCGTAGAGGTGGAGTAGAGGTAGACTACGGAAGATGGTAGAGTAGAGAATAGAGGAGAGTAGAGTAGAGTAGAGGAGATTATAGAGTAGAGCAGAGCTGAGTAGAAGCGGAGCAGGCGTACAGGTAGAGGTAGCGGTAGAGTAGAAGTTGGGTATAGGTTGAATAGAGTAGAGTTGAGAAAAGTAGAGTAGGGAAGAGACGAGTAGAGCAGAGAAGTTACAATTCTGATTGTGTTTTGCAAGTCATTCTGGGCAGATCACATGGCAACTGCATCGTGGATGCCATTTGAATGTTGGGATTTGCACGAGACATTACTTTTTTTTCGGGTAACCGGAGGTTCCGTTGCGGAGGAAAGTTGGCTCGCGCGCGCGACGGTTCCGGGCGTCGCCGCTTTGCTGTAGAATCTTGCTTGATTTGCGCACGCAGTGGATCTGAGGGTTGCAGGTGACTTTTTCTCTTGTTTGTTGATGCTGGAGACACTTTGTGCATTGGAACTGGTGCATCGAAGCGATGTGTTCCACAGTAGTGTGTTGCAATTCTTTTGTGTTGCGCTAATTTAGTATGTGCAGATCGCAGTGAAATGGCTGCGCCAAGGCTTGTCGAAGGGTCCAGTCCTGTGTTGCTATTCTGATTGTCTTTAGCAAGTCATTCTTGGCAGATCGCATTGGAACTGCTACATCATGGATGCAAATTGAATGTTACTCGTAGGATTTGCACGAAACATGGCTTTTTTTCGGGAAAACGGAGGTTCCGTTGCGGAGAAAAATTGGCTCACGCGCGCGCGACGGTTCCGGGCGTCGCCGCTTTGCCGTGGAATCTTGCTTGATTTGCGCACGCAGTGGATCTGAGGGTTGCAGGTGACTTTTTCTCTTTTTTGTTGATGCTGTGCTATTGTGTTTTGCATGTCTTGAGACACTTTGTGCATTGGAACTGGCGCATCGAAGCGATGTGTTCTACAGTAGTGTGTTGCAATTCTTTTGTGTTGTGCTAATTCAGTCTGTGCAGATCGCAGTGGAACGGCTGCGCCAAGGCTTGTCGAAGGGTACTTGTTCTCCAATCCTGTCTTGCGATTCTGATTGTCTTTTGCAAGTCATTCTGGGCAGATCGCATGGCAACTGCTACATCATGGATGCGATTTGAATGTTGGGATTTGCACGAAACATTGTTTTTTTCGGGTAACCGGAGGTTCCGTTGCGGAGAAAAGTTGTCTCGCGCGCGCGACGGTTCCGGGCGTCGCCGCTTTGCAATGGAATCTTGCTTGATTTGCGCGCGCAGTGGAATTGAGGGTTGCAGGTGACTTTTTCTCTTCTTTGTTGATGCTGTGCTATTGTGTTTTGCATGTGTTGAAACACTTTGTGCATTGAAACTGGTGCATCAAAGCGATGTGTTGTAAAGTAGTGTGATGCAATTCTTTTGTGTTGTGCAATTCAGTCTGCGCAGATCACAAGCGGAATGGCTGCGTCAAGGTTCCTCGCTGTTGCGGCTGCGTGCGCAATACTTTTCGGTTTTGCAGCTGAGAATCGTAATTCGCATTGTATATTATAATGTGGCAGCGTGAAAGTTGCGAATTGTGCTTTGGCATCAGTTTTTTTCTCCATGTTGGTGCTGATGATTTTCCTTTTAACATTCCTTTTAAAGAGTGCTTCAAACTCGTCGTTCCTCCGCTTGGGCGTCGAGATCCTGTTTTGGAGCTGCAATTTGTGTAGCCGATGTGCGTATGATTCTATTGCGCTTTGCATCTCAGTCTCTGCAGATCACAGTGGAATGGCTGCGTCAAGGTTCCTCGCTGCTGCGGCTGCGTGCGAAATACTTTTTTGTTTTGCAGCTGAGAATCGTAAATCGTCGTAAATCGCATTGTCATGGCAGCATGATAAGTTGCGAATGGTGCTTTGGCAACATTTTTCTTCATTTTGGTGATGATTTTCCTTTGCAAATTCTTTTTAAAAGTGATTCAAACTTGCGAGGCGGGGCTGCAAGTTTGCATGCAAGCTTGCGCGACGAGGTTGAAAGTTTGGATGCAAACTTGCGCGGGGAGGTTGAAAGTTTGCGCGCAAACTTGCGAGGCGGGGTTGAAAGTCTGCGCGAAAACTCGCGAGGCGGGGCTGAAAGTTTGCAAGCAAATTTGCGCCCTTGGACACGCATGCAAGCATTTGCAGGCAAATGGTGGTGCAAGTTTACACTCGAATTTGCGTGGGGGGTTGAAAGTTTGCCCGCAAACTTGCGAGGGGAGGTTGAAAGTGGGCATGCAAACTGGCGAGGCGGGGTTGAAAGTTTGCTCGTTGAAAGTTTAGTAAAAAATTAGTTAAGGCAAGAAAAATTGACTAGTTTAGGCAAGGACAAAAAAAACTAATAGTTATTTTTGTCTAAGATAAGGAATTACCTTTTCGGAATTTTTCGGCAGGAAATTGCCAAACCTGGTGTTGATGATTTTCTTTGCAATTCTTTATAAAGAGTCTAAAGGGTGCTTCAAACTCGTCGTTCCTCCGCTTGGGCGTCGAGATCCGGTTTTGGAGCTGCAATTTGTGTAGCCGATGTGCGTATGATTCTATTGCGCTTTGCATCTCAGTCTCTGCAGATCACAGTGGAATGGCTGCGTCAAGGTTCCTCGCTGCCGCGACTGGGTGCGTAATACTTTTGTGTTTTCCAGCTGAGAATCGTAAATCGCATTGTCATGGCAGCATGATAAGTTGCGAATGGTGCTTTGGCAAGGGATATTTTCTTTTTTGGCGCATCCTGTGTAGCAGCTTCTCTGTGTAAAAGCTTGCTGTGTGTAAAAGCTTCTCTGTGCAAAAGCTTGCTTTGTGTAAACGCTTCTCTGTGTAAAATTTTTAAAAGCTTGCTGTGTGTAAAAGCTTCTCTGTGCAAAAGCTTCTCTGTGTGAGAGCTTGCTTTGTGTAAAAGCTTCTCTGTGGAAAAGCTTGCTGTGCGTAAAAGATTGTAAAAGCTTCTCTGTGCAAAAGCTTCTCTGTGCAAAAGCTCTCTGTGCAAAAGCTCTCTGTGTGAGAGCTTGCTTTGTGTAAAAGCTCCTCTGTGCAAAAGCTTGCTCTGTGGAAAAGTTCGCTTTGTGTAAAAGCTTCTCTGTGTTAGAGCTTCTCTGTGCAAATGCGTGCTTTGTGAAGAAGCTTGTGCTGTGTAAAAGTTTCTCTTTGTGTAAGAGCTTGATGTGAAGCTTCTCTGTTTAAAGATTTGCTGTGTCTGAAAGCTTGCTTTGTGTAAAGGCTTCTCTGTGTAAAAGCTTGCTCTGTGCAAAAGCTTCTCTGTGTGAGAGCTTGCTTTGTGTAAAAGCTTCTCTGTGTGAAAGCTTGCTGTAAAAGCTTCTCTGTGTGAAAGCTTGCTGTAAAATCTGTAAAAGCTTCTCTGTGCGAAAGATTGCTGCGTGTAAAAGCTTGCTGTGTGTAAAAGCTTCTGTGTGCAAGAGTTTCTCTGTGTAAGAGCTTGCTGTGTGTAAAAGCTTGCTGTGTGCAAAAGCTTGCTCTGTGTGTAAGCATCTCTGTGACAGGAGGTGAAGAGTTGAGAAGAGGTGGCCAAGGTGAGAAGAGTTGAGATGAGCTGAGAAAGAGGTGAGATGAGTTGAGCGGAGGTGAGAAGAGGTGGGAAGAGTGGAAGAGGTGGCAAGAGGTGAGAAGAGTTGAGACGAGTTGAGAAGAGTTGAGACCAGGTGGGCAGAGGAAGAGTTGAGACCAGGTGGACAGAGGTGAGAGTCCTTGAGAAGAGTTGGGAAGAGCAGGGAAGAGGTGAAAAGAGTTGAGCTGAGGTGGGAAGAGATGGAACAACTTTGAGAGCTGTTGAAAAGAGTTGCAAAATTGAGAAGAGCTGAGATGGCCTGAGAAGAGTTGAGAAGTGGTGGTCACAATTGAAAAGGGGTGAGGCAGAATGACGACGAATTCAAAGAACAGAGTTGAGAAGCTGTGGGGGTCCGCTGCATCTCCTATAGGCAAACCTTGTCTTTGGATCCTATAGCGTTACATTTCTTAAACCTGGAAATTTCCGCCACCCGTCTTGTGCGGGTTCTACTTGTATTAGGTTAACTTATGTCATTATATTACATGTATACTTAATGATATATATTTATTGATTTTATATAGTCATTGTTCATCCACATTTACCGCCAACACGAGGCAACTACAACAAACATCAGGAGGTTTGTGGAATTGTTTTTATCGCTTAAAGGGACTCCTGGTCTCTCAGGAATCGTGGCATGTCTGCAGGGTCCACCAGATCAAGTACATGCCTCTTTGTCGCTTGGATCAGCGCTCGGATACTCGGAATCATCCCTCGTGCAAAAGTTCAGTGAAAGATTATGAAAACTACCCGAGTGTAAATTATATCAAAATCGTGGAGAGACAGGGATAGTTTGGACAGTTGCATAGTCTTTAGGGCTTTAAGAAGTTGTTGTCACAAGTTTTGAAGAGTTGACATTGTTCTGCTTTCATGTAGCATTCCTTGAACATTGAATGCCGGACCATAAAGTTGAAATCGCATTTCCTTTTCAGTTGAAGTTGAGATAGCCCTTCCTTCCCCGAATTGGATGAAGGGAAGGTCTGCAGGAACATCTCCTGGTTTTACCATAAGATACCATAAGTTTTTTTCAACATGCTTTACCAATATGTTGTCCAGAATTCCAAAAAGACATTGGGTTTCCTCTATATTTCTCCAAGCCGATCCATTGATCCCTGGTGACCCAAGGCAAGCAGAGGCGTATGAACATCCTTATGCTCGAAGCTGCCAAGCTGCAGAGATAGTTGGCACCCCTGATAAAACCTTCAGTAAAACAAACTTAACAGGATTTAACCAGCAAGAATAGGGATTAAACATGATTAAACCAACAAAAAATGGGATTTAACGGGATGTAACAACTAACTTATTATCAGTTTAGCTGATTCAGTCCTATCCCCCCGGTATTGAACACCCTTCAGAAACCATGGTTTCATAGGATGAAATGACCATCGAAACCTAGCACTTACAGACAATTCAATGTAACCTACCATTTATAGATACCGTTTGTAGCTAAACGACCATTTATGATGGGAAAATCACATCTATACTTATTCAATTTTATTTATATATAATTGTCCCATGAAAACCACCATGGTTAGATGATGTTCAGTTCTTCCCCATCTGCCAGGTGAAGGGGTCTAGATTTTATCAGAATGCATCCTCCTTCTCCCTCTCCTTCTTCTTCTCCTCCGGCAGCCTCGGATCTCAACTGCGAGTTCCGGAATGTTCCGGATCGCAGTGGGCACTGCCGGACCTCAACCGCACGTTCCAGATCTCAGTGAGCACTGCCGGGACCCCAACCGCACGCTCCAGATCTCTGTGTGCATTGCCGGACTTCAACCGCGAGCTCCAGATCTCAGTGGGCAACACAGCAAGTCCTCAGAAACATTGTCCGAAAATGGGTTTGTCTTAAAATGGTGCACCCCGAATTCCCATGGAATACCTTCTGGTAAACTAACATAGCCATAGAAAAAAATACAAGTTTTATAGGTGAATCCACTATAAATTGCCATGTTCAATAGAATTACCACAAGGTATATTATACGTTTTCCCATTAAAAAGGCAATTGTTTGGGTATATATACTGCTTACTTTACCCCAATTTCAGACACCCAAATGGGTGTTCCTAGCCATTGCTCAACCGGCTTGTGTTTCTTTTAAGATTCATTCAGCGACCAGCGAAGATCCCTGGAATTAGTGATTAGTGCATGATCATTTACTTACGGGGCGCGACCCTACGCAATTCAGCGGGACATACTTCAATGAATCTACTATACATTTTTTATTATTTTTATTATTGTTATTTTCATTATTACCACTATTATTATCATTATCATCCTGGAAAGCCATAGTCCCATTTTTTTTTGGTCAAACGGCCTTGACCATTTTTTTTTTGGTCATTACGGCTTTGATCGTCTGGAGCCACTTGTGTGAGAGTTGCTACGGCGTTTTACGGCCTTTTTTCAACAAAATGTCGAAAAAATACGGTTTTGCCACGGGTAGGCTTGCGTGAGAGCTGCTACGGTTTTTTACGTCTTTTTTCCAACAAAATATTGAAAAAATACGGTTTTGCTACGGGTAGGACTGCAATGTTCTTTGATTTGACCATTTTTTTTTGGTCATTACGGGTAAAAACAATATTTTACCAAAAAAAAATGTTCATTACGGTTTTTTTCCCATAATGACCAGAACATTTTGTGTTTTTGGCTTTCCAGGATTCTAACTTTTATTTTCGTGTTCTTATTCTAACTCTTCTTCTTCTTCTTATGATTATTTACACACCCAGGAATCGCAAGTACGTTAAAACCAATGACATACCCAATGCTTGAAGATTTTCCATGGTTTTCTTCCACCCCAATGAGGTTTGATCCAAGCATACCTCGACGAAACCCTAGATGCTGCGGGCAGAGTCTTTGTGGCGATCTCCTGAAACCACCGGCAGCCGGTGAACGGCTGTCATTTCGAAGTTTAATTGATGATATCTATATGTCTTTGCTACCCGGCCCCTGAAACATGACGTTCTTCGAAGCTTAGGGCTTTGGCTTGGCATGTCTTAGCACGTGTGCCTGCTGCAAAAAATCCAACACAATCAGTTGGCGCGCAGGAAATTGCATGGATTTTTGTATATTTTTGTGACTCGCCACTACCTGCGCTGCGGGATAGCGGCCGTTGATCTGGTCAATCTCGTGATGTTCATGGAATGTTATTGGCTTTGAACGTCCAATAAAAGGCACCAGTCCCTGGCAGTCCCTGGGGGTCGCCCTGGTATTTCTTCATTTTGGAGGTTCAACATCACTTCTTAGGGGTGAATTGGTGGTCGGGGATTCCAAAAGGGGATGTTTATAACGAATCCTGTTTTTGTATATTTTCCCGAACCCCTGTAACAAACAATAGCAGAGAATTCTTAAACTCCGCCGTTTTTTTTGGCGGAATTACGGGAAAATCAGGAAACTCCTTATATACTACAAGTACCCTGTCTTTCCTGCGACAGAAAAATATTGCGGATTCTCTACGTTTAGCCATGAAAATTCATGAAAATTCCCGATTTTTTTAACCGTCCAGTTATCAGGGTGCCAATGATTTTTGCTGTCAGAGATTGCAGAGCGCCGCGGAAGACAAATGCGGACGCGATCCGAGTCTGGTGGATCGGTTCGACCCACAAAAACAGGTGGATCCAGAAAAGGATGTAATCTTTAGATATCTTTAGTGGTCTTCTTCGACCCACTGACCCACCTTTTGGATTCTTTTGATTGGAAAATTAAATTATCCACTATCCATGTTGGGTTGATCATGTTGCTCCATAGCCACCTGAAAATCTGGTATATGTTTTTCGCAAAAAGGGTTGTGCTCCGTAAACCGACCCGAAAAAACAAACCTTTGAAACTGGTTGGTGGTTTCAAGCATTTTTTACTTTCCATAATACATGGGATAATCCTTCCCATGGACTAATATTTTGCTGCGGGGTTGAAACCACCAACCAGGAAGATTGAAAAAACCAGCACCAAATAAAACCACAAACCAACTCAACATGAAAACCCAATGCGACCCAAGATCATCCCTAAATCAACTCTTGAAACATATTGAGCAAACCTTAATAAAACCTTAAACCAACCCTAAACCGAGAATTCAACCGACCTTGGATCAATCAGAAATAAACCCTAAACCAACACTAAGCCAACCCTACAAGCAAAGAAACCCTGAGCCAACCAATCCTAAATCAACCCTGGCCCTAGACCAACGACAATATATCTTAAAGCAACCCTATATAAATAAAGCCTTCAACCAGCCTCGACAAAAATCCTAAACCAACCCTAAATTCAACCTTAAACCAACCCCAAACCAACCCTGGATATAGCAAAAATTGGAACCAACCCTGAACAAAATCTCAAGCCAACTCACACCAACCCTGAATAAGACTGTGAACCAACCCAAACTGCCAATAAACCCTCAACCAACCAACCTCCAATAAGACTATCAAACAGTGTTGAGCACTTGTTGAACCGACCCTGAATAAAACCTTAAACCAAACCCAACTAAATCTTGAAGCAGCGTCAAATAGAACCTAAACCAACCATAAATAAAATCCGAAACCAACCCTAAGCAACACCCTAACCCAACCTTACCCAACCAAACCCTAAATCAACCCCAAATACATTCTTAAGCAGCCAAGCCAACTTTTAGCCAACCCTAAATGAAAGTTTGCACCAATCCTAGATCAACCCGATCCGAAACATTGACTCAAACCAACCGGAAAGACAGCAAATAAAAACACCCGAGAGAGATTCCCTAAATAAAACCCAAAACAAACCTTAAATGAACACTACAGCAACCCTAAATAAACCTAAAGAACAGCGTAAGCTAATACTCAACTTCAAAAAATGTTCAATCCTACTTACCTGCATCCGCAAACCAAGCCTAAGGAAAATCTTAAAACCAACCCTGAAAAGATTCTAGATAATCTCCCCTCCAACTACTCCCAAATACCTTGAACCAACGCGAAACAAAACCTACAGCAGCGCTATCAAAACTTCATCTGAACCAACCCTAGCAAGCCAAACAAAATGGGGAAAACAACAGTCGGGAGAAGGGACCAGATTCACCCGACGCAAACGGTGCCTGAAAACTCTTATGCAAATATTAAAGGCACTCTAGAAATATCAAGAAACCATCGTTTAGAAGGGAATTTCCACAGAATTGGGACCATTCAGGGGGTGCTTAATATGAACGGGGGGATGGGATTAGCCCTTCACCACTCGTCAAGGTTTGGCAACTTTCCCCTGGCACAGCCAGATGGAAAGCGTCCAATGTACAGTTTCACGGTCCTGCCGGCCTCTATGCATTTTGACCCCCAAGTCAAAAGGAGTAAAGCCTGGAACCCAAAGTGAATCGCCAGGAGTCCTAATAAATATGGCAAATCATCGTTCATGTTACATGTGATGATTATTATTGATTATATTTGATTATTTATATATACTATACGCCGTTATTTGGGTTCTGCGTTCCAAGTACATTTCAGGGGTGTATTTGGCCATGCAATCCATTCCGTTGCAGCTGGAAGTGAAACGAAGTGAACATGACACGGTATTTGCGACACACCCAGAGCTTTCAAAAGGTCTGGCGGCCAGTCTCAGCTGAACCTGTTGTTGTATAGTTTTGGAATGTATTGGACGTTTGGATGCTCAGACCTTCCAATTTTGCACGGAGTTCCCTGACAAACAAATTATCGAAGGAAGTTTAGATGTCAAACTTCCGACAATATGGACAGATGGAAAAGCAGAGGTGGGAAGAGTCAGAGAGGAGAAGAGAAGAAGAGAGAAGATGAGAGAAGAGAAAGAGTGAGAAGAAAGAAGATGCAGGTGCGCGAAAAGGTAGCAAAGTCGTGATTCACAGCGTTTTAACATTGATTTGTGGCTAGGGAGGGTCGAAAAGTAGGCTCGTTAAAGCACATTTGGAAGTCAAAAGTGTTAAAAACTGGTGGTCTCGGACCACGTTTGGAAGTGGAGATGTCGAAAAAGTGCAAGCGTTTGTTGCGCAAATCACGCTTCGAAGTCAAAACGTACAAAGCACCTCAGTGTCGGAGCGCTTTTGGAAGTTGACATGTCCGAAAAGTGCACGCCGTTGTGGCGCGAAGCACATGTCCAAGCCAAAATGTACAAAACACACCATTCTCGGACCACTTTTGGAAGTTGCGATGTCGAAAAAGTGCACGCCGTTGTGGCGCGAAGCACAGTCAACATGTTAAAAGCACAACAGGACCACTTTTGAAGGTTCAGATGTGATTTTGCGTGGGGATTCTGCACCTTGCCAAAAGTGAGCAAAACGTGAGGGTTTTGTCGCAGTTTCAACCACAACCACTACACTACACTACACTCCACATCACTTCACTGCACTACACTGCACTACACTACAACTACAACAACTACTACAACTACAACTACAGCTACCACTACACTACACTACACTGATTACATTACACTACTCTACGCTACCACAACCACTACAACTACAACTACACTAATTACACTACACTATACTACACGAAGTACATTACACTACACTACACTTAATTAATTAATTACACATAATCACACGACACTACACTACACTATATAACTACAACTACAACTGCAACTACACTACACTACGCTACACGTCACTAATAACATTACACTACGCTACGCTACGCTACACCACACTACACTACACTCAATTGCACTACACTACACTACAATACAACTACAACTACAAGTACATTTGCACTACCATACACTTGCACTACATTACACTACACTACACTAATTACATTACACTACACTAATTACATTACACTACCCTACGCTACACTACATTATACACTACACTTCACTACACTACACTCCACAACACAGCGGAACAGTTAGATAAGAACCGATTAGGAATTTTCCGACCTACCCTTGGGGTTCTTAAGTGCTATAGGTGCAAAATATGGGAAGTATGAACGAGGGCACCCTCAAGTTCTTAACGGGTCAGTTCTTAAAGGGTTCATATGGTGAGGGCTTTGCAAATTCTTAGTAATTTCCCAATTTAGAATTATGTGGAAATAGTGCCTCCGGAGACAGCTCTGCAAGCAGCGAATCCAAAACAGAGCAGCCACCCAAAACAGAGGCAGCACGGGCTGAAAAGCACACGCGCCAACACATGGAGAAAGGGATTTGTTGCTGCGCAGCCGTAGAAAACATAGGTCAAAGCGTTAAAGGGTTGGCAGACACCAAGGGTCAATAGCTCAGTTGGTAGAGCGTCAACCTAATAAGCGGGAGGTCGGGAGATCGATTTGTACAGGGCATCTTGCACTATGCGGAACATACATGATTTCAGCTTTAGCTTTTCTTGAGTTTTCTTTGTCTGCAGTACACGAGTTGGATGTTCCCTCTCAAGGAACAGGGAAGAAGAAAGGCATCCGCGCAACCAATTTTTTCAAAAATAATCACTATTTGATAATGTTTGGTATGTGTATACCCGTTAAAGGCGAGTAAGAACCAGTAGCTAGAATTCCAGGGTACCCTAGGGTTCTTATGCCAATTAGTTGACAGAAAGGGTGTCCAGCAATCCAGCCCCTGAAGTTCTCATTGCAGTAGGTTCTTAAACAGTGGTTTCGCTGTACGCTACATTACACTACACTACACTACACTAATTTCATTACACTACACTACATACACTACACTCCATTCCACTACGCTACGCTACATTACATTCAATTACACTACACTACACTACACTACGCTACACTACACTACGTTACGTTACGTTACGCTACGCTACACTACGCTACGCTACGCTACACTACACTACACTACACTACACTACTATTATACTTCTACACTACACATTACACTACACTACACACTACACTACAAGACACCACACTACACCACACCACACCACACTACACCACGCTAACTACAACTACAACTACAACTACGCTACTTTAGACTACACTACAGTAGGCTACCTACATTACATTACAGTACACTACACTCATTACAGCTTCACAAATTCAATTGCAACTACACTACACTAATTACACTACACCACAACTACAACTCCACTACGCTACAACTACAGCTGCGCTACACCACACTACATCCAGCAGTTGTGTGTGAGGTGACCGACCAGGTGTCCACTGCAACCATTGTAACCATTCCAAAAAACACAACTCCAACCACCTTTTAGTCCATAAGTGGAATCGCTCTGCCATCCGTGATTCACAACAGCCAGTAACCAAGCTCTCCTATAGGTTTCCTATTCTGAAACTTCCGCCACCGCCTTGTGCGGTACTACTGGTAAGCATATATTGCAAATACATGCGTGAACGAAGATTGACATGGTGCTGTCAAGCACATAGATAGCTCAAAGGTTTGTCTTGAGAAAAATGACTGGAACCGCAGTGATTCTAATGCCTGCAGCTTGAACATGAGGGCTGCAAACATTTTGAACCAAGCCACTGTTGGAATCAATGTGCTTGTTCGGCCAACCGTCAACCCACAGCAATTTGAAAACCTATGAGAAACATTGTCCAATCATGCTGGTCCCCTGAACGAGCAGATTCCCTATATAAACCAGGGTGGTTTGTGGACGTTTATCATTAGGGGAAATTATGCAAATACCTTGCCTTCCGAGCACGCACCAACATGGACAAACACACACACACAAATGGTAACGGATACATGACCCAGGGGACCGCAGTTGTTGGTTTGTATTGAGTAGTAAACTATAGATAGCTAGGGGTTCCTGCTTTGGGGCATCCAATTTTGACCCATACCTGCATGTTAGGGAGTAGTCCTGATGGGGTCAATCCCACATCACAGCCCGACTGAGAACTCTTTATGCATGCAGCACCCACCTTGCTAGTGTCACCATATGTCGCTTCAAAATTTTGACCACCTGTGATTTTCCTATCAACGCTACAGCCCTTTTGGCTTCTCACGAAACCTTGCGGTATTGACTGCCGTCGCTTGTCGGCATGGACGCCCCAGTGTCCCCAGCATCATCGTCAACGAGCAGATGGGTTCAGACACTGAATCCAAGCTGCAAGAATCTGGTAGAAAGGGCTGTTGAACCACAGGCATCAAAAACCCAACCAGCATGTAATGGCAAGTGGCTGCGAGGAAACTGTGATTGATTAGTGTTTAATTAATTGGGGTAAACAAAATCCAGGAAGACTTTGATTGGATAGATCGATACCTTAATCCAACCCTAAACCAACCCCTTATATGCGAATGTACCAAAAGTGGGCTGCGTGCATATGTGATCCATATTCCGAGCTGGAAGACCACCCCTATCATGATTTGCATGATATTTGGCGGATCATCCCGCTTAGTGGTTAGTAAGCCTGCTGAAGAGGTCCTCTAATTTCGGTAATTCCAGACATAACTGGGTTATTATCACCAGCCAGCATACCACCATTTTGATTCATTCCCCACATCTTTGTGTGGGGTTCTTGTTTTTGATTCTGTATCCCGCCTCCTCCTCCTCTCCGCCTCCTCCTCCTCCGCCTCCGCCTCCTTTGTCCCACAACAACTTTGTCACAAATCATCTTTCACACCCAACTTTGTCACACATCATCTTTCACACACACCTTTGTCACACAATAACTTTGTCACACATCATCTTTCACACACAACGTTGTCACACACAACTTCGTCACACATCATCTTTTTACACACACCTTTGTCACACATCATCTTTCACACAGCTTTGTCACACACAACTTTGTCACACATCATCTTTCACACACACACACAAACACACACCTTTGTCACACAACAACTTCGTCACACATCATCTTTCACACACAACTTTGTCACACATCATCTTTCACACACAGCTTTTTCACACAACAACTTTGTCACACACAACTTTGTCACACATCATCTTTCACACACAACTTTGTCACACAACAACTTTTTGTCACACATCATCTTTCACACACAACTTTGTCACACATCATCTTTCACTTCGTGACATCCACCTTCGTTTTGCGTGGCAGGCGTGGCACTTATGGCATTGGGCTGGCTCTGGTGGCGCGCTTGGGTACTTAGGGCACTGGGCTGGCTCTGGTGACGCGCTTGGACCGGATAGTCGCCGGTGACGCCGCGGCACTTTGCGTGGCAGGCGTGGCACTTGGCGACATGTGTCTTCGTTTCACCTGGCAGGCGTGTCACTTAGTGACATATACCTTCGTTTTGCGTGGCAGGCCTGGCACTTGGCGACATCCACATTCGTTTTGCATGGCAGGCTTGGCACTTAGGGCACTCGGCTGGCTCTGGTGGTGCGCTTGGACCGGATTAGTCGCCGGTGATGCCGCGGCACTTTGAGTGGCAGGCGTGGTACTTAGGGCACTGGGCTGGCTTTGGTGGCGCGCTTGGACCGGATTAGTCTCCGGTGACACCACAGCACTTTGCGTGGCAGGCGTGGCACTTGGCGACATCCACCTGCGTTTTGCGTGGCAGGCGTGGCACTTAGGGCACTGGGCTGGCTCTGGTGGCGCTTGGACCGGATTAGTCGCCAGTGACGCAGGAGCACTTTGCGTGGCAGGCGTGGCACTTGGCGACATTCACCTTGGTTTTGCGTGGCAGTGGCAGGCGTGGTGCTTAGGGCACTGGGCTGTTTTTGGTGGCACGCTTGGAATTAATCGCCAGTGCCGCCACGGCACTTTGCGTGGCAGGTGTGGCACTTGGCGACATCCACCTTCGTTTTGCGTGGCAGGCGTGGTACTTAGGGCACTGGGCTGGCTCTGGTGGCGCGCTTGGACCGGATTAGTCGCCGGTGACGCCGCGGCACTTTGCGTGGCAGGCGTGGCACTTGGCGACATGTGTCTTCGTTTCACCTGGCAGGCGTGGCACTTAGTCTTAGTAACATATACTGTACCTTTTGCATGGCACTTGGCAACATCCACCTTCGTTTCGCGTGGCAGGCGTGGTACTTAGGGCACTGGGCTGGGTGTGTTGTCGCGCTTGGACCGGATTAGTCTCCGGTGACACCGCGGCACTTTGCGTGGCAGGCGTGGCACTTGGCGACATGTGTCTTCTTTTCATGTGGCAGGCATGGCACTTAGTTACATATACCTTCGTTTTGCGTGGCAGGCGTGGCACTTGGCGACATCCACCTGCGTTTTGCGTGGCACGCGTGCCGCTTGGAGACATCCACCTTCGTTTTATGTGGCAGGCGTGGCACTTAATTAGGGCACTGGGCTGGCTCTGGGCCGGTGACGCGCGTGACATCCACATTCGTTTTGCGTGGCATCCACCTTCGTTTTGCGCGGTAGGAGTCGCACTTGCTCACATCCACTTTCGTTTTGCATGGCTGGTGTGGCACGTGTGGCACTCGGTCACATTCACCTTCGTTTTTGCGTGGCAGGCGTGGCACTTGTCTTATCGTGCTGGCTCTTGGTCGCCACACACCATCTTTGTCACACACAACTTTCACACACCATCTTTTTCACACACAACTTTGTCACGCACTTCGCACACAACTTTGTCACACACCCGCTTTCACACACGATCTTTCACGGTACTCGTATCATGTAGTTCTGCTTTGGTCGTTTTGGCCCAAGCAGAAATTGCAGACAACAAACCTGCGTGTTCTAGCATAGTCAGTCCAGTTGAAGTAGCAGTTGCATTGCGCAATGTTTCAGTTACACGGCCTGTGTAAGTTTGTCGTGTTTTGGCCTGTTTAATTTTCCGGCATGTTTCACCATCTTCTGCTTCGGCATGTTTACTCTTTCGGCCTGTTGAAGTTTCTCATGTTTCGGCATGTTCTATTTTCCGGCATGTTTAACCATCTTCTTCTTCGGCATGTTTATTCTTTCGGCCTCTGTAATTTCCATGCACATTTCAGGCCAGGTACTTGTCTTCTTCTTCGTGGTCGTTGCGTCAGTGGATGTACGACAAGCAGGGCCGGACTGCTCTTGAGCAGCGCTGAGCAGCGCTGACGTGGAAACAGCGTCAAGCTTTGGCATGTTTATTCTTTCGGCCTGTTTAAGTTTGTCATGTTTCGGCCTGTTTTATTTTCCGGCATGTTTATTAACCACCTTCTTCTTCGGCATGTTTCTTCTTTCGGCTTGTTTACTTGTGTCATGTTTCGGCATGTTTTATTTTTTTACCACCTTCTTCTTCCGCATGTTTCTTCTTTCGGCTTGTTTACTTGTGTCATGTTTCGGCATGTTTTATTTTTTAACCACCTTCTTCTTCCGCATGTTTCTTCTTCGGCTTGTTTACTTGTGTCATGTCTCGGCATGTTTTATTTTCCGGTGTGTTTAACTACCTTCTTCTGCGTCTTGAGCAGCGCTGAGCAGCGCTGACGTGGAAACAGCGTCAAGCTTTCGCATGTTTATTCTTTCGGCTTGTTTAAGTTTGTCATGCTTCGGCATGATTTATTTTCCGGCATGTTTAACCACCTTCTTCTCGGGCATGTTTATTCCCCACATCTTTGTGTGGGGTTCTTGTTTTTGATCCTGTATCCCACCGCCTCCTCCGCCTCCGCCTCCTCCTCCTCCGCCTCCTCCGTTTCACACACCAACGTTCACACACCAACTTTGTCACACACCAACTTCCACACACCATCTTTCACACACCATCTTTGTCACACATCAACTTTGTCACACACACCACCTTTCACACACTTCCACACACCATCTTTCACACATCCTCTTTCACACACCATCTTTCACACACCATTTTTTACACACAAACTTTGTCACACACCAACTTTTCCACACCAACTTTGTCACACACCAACTTTGTCACACACCAACTTTGTCACACACCAACTTTGTTACACCAACTTTGTCACACACCAACTTTGTCAAACACCATCTTTCACACACCATCTTTGTCACACACCAACTTTCACACACTGCGTGGCAGGCGTGGCACTTGCTCACTTCCACTTTGGCACTTGGCGACATCCACCTTCGTGTCGTGTGGCAGGTGTGGCACTTGGCCACACTCACCTTCGTTTTTGCGTGGCAGGCGTGGTGGCGCGCTTGGTCACCGGTGACGCCGCCCAACTTTGCGTGGCAGGCGTGGCACTTGGCAACATCCACCTTCGTTTCGCGTGGCAGGTGTGTGGCACTTGGTCACATTTACCTTCGTTTCGCGTGGCAGGGATGGACTGGGCTGGCTCTGGTGGTGCGCTTGGGCGCGCTGGGGCGCGCTTGGTCGCGAATGACGCCGCCCAACTTTGCGTGGCAGTCGTGGCACTTGGCGACATCCATCTTCGTTTCGCGTGGCTGTGGCACTTGTCTACATCCACCTGCGTTCTGCGTGGAAGGCGTGGCACTTGGTCACTTCCACTTTGGCCCTGGCGACGTCCTTCGTTTCGCGTGGCAGGTGCTGGGTGCCCCCCTCTAGTTGTAACTAAGTTGCGAGACATAAGATAGTTGGAATGAAGTTATAAGTAACTTATAGCGAGTAACTTGTAAATTAGTTACTGAATTTACAACTAAGTTTTAAGTTCCGTAACTTATTTTGGTTGTTTTTTGAACAGTTTTTTTGATAGTTCTCGTTGCTTTTCTACTTTTTGTGGTTTCTTTGGAAAAGTGTAGTTTGTTTCACTTTTTTTCGTACTTTTTTAGTCAAACAGCCGTTTTGTCTATATGAGCGTTCTCATTTTGGCCTGTTCGCAGAATCAAAATGAAATCATGAGCCTAAAGTGAAGATACTATTGTTTTGCTCCTGTGTAAACATTACATGAAAACTGTATATACATATTATTTTTTAATATGTATATATTATATACACATATAGTTATAAATATTAAACTAAATAAATTAATGTACACTGTACACATGTTATGGTAGTAAATACAGGTCGATTTTCGTGACGAAGGCGAGTAGGTTTCCAGCAGCGGCGCCTCCAAATCAGAAGAAACCTCAACAAGAGATTTTGCGATTGGAAATCAAACCTTCCCTATACAGACTTCCTTTTCTATAGGCCCGCTATACCGAGGGACCTAGTATGCCCAACATGGGCCTGATTTAAATGACAAATGGCATGAGCGCAAAAAGCATCATATGACCCAACATGGGCCGGACAGGAAACAAAATGCTCAAATCAAAATTTACAAATCATGTTGCCCACATCAAACCACAGATTTCCACCGTTGTGGAAATTTGTGGGTGGCTGTGGGTGTAGTCTTGGCTAAAGGCCACCCACAAATTTCCACACATTTCCACCGCTGTGGACATTTGTGGTTTTATGTGGGTGGATGTGGGTATAGAATTTTTAAATAATAAGAAACAGGATGACAATACCACCTCATCCATATGAACCTCTAAAGATACAATCCATTTAGCATGAAACTATATCCGGAGCCCGAACCGGCTACGCGCTTGTGCTCAAAATCAAGAGGCACTACCAAAAAACGATGGCCCGTTCTTCTCGTTCTCCTTTCGTTCTTTCGTTGCTGTTGTTGTCAAAGAGCAACACAGCAGCCAGATGACCCGTTCTTCTACTTCTCCTTTCTTTCTTTTGTCGCTGTTTTTGTTCAAGAAACAGCGCAGCAGCACGATGACCCGTTCTTCTACTTCTCCTTTCGTTCTTTCGTCGCTGTTGTTGTTAAAGAAACAACGCGGCAACTACTATATATGATATTACTTTTTGTAACTATGATATCGGTTGAAAAACATGTACATAATATACAAATGTATGTACAGGTTCTTGCACATATATATATATAAGGGACTTTCGAGAAAGTTAGTGCTTTCAACACTTATAGTGTTTTGGGTTTGTGGCCAACACTCTCATCTTTGTATGTTGTCTCAGGGTTGTGGATTGCGCGCATTGGCTCTCTCAGGGATTTTCCATAATTCATTCGTCAAGGGAAGGAGCCATGACGAAAAGACCAGCATCAAAGAGGCCGGCAAGTATGAAGCGCCCTTCGACGAAGAGGAGATTGGGGAAGGGCGCTGGCGTGCTGGTGGTGCAGGGATTCTCTCATGCGTGGGGTGTAAAGTCTAAAGCATTTAATATCTGATAGCACATTTGATGGTGCGAGCCTGCATGCTCAGGCTCAAGTCTTGTTGGTGAAGCGGTGGACATCATGGATCAATCTGTATCTGATTTGTTTTCAGTATCTATCTAATTACAGATCTTAGCCAGGGGTTCATCGGGAAGTAACATTTCACCTTTATCTATTTCATGATGTTTGCACCACCTGGTGCTGTTTGCGGATGCCTGCACGGCAAAAACTCGCATTTCACCTTTGCTGTTCATGCCGATGTTTGCACCACCTGGTGCTGTTTGCGGATGCCTGCACGGCAAAAACTCGCAACTTTGCTGTCTCAGCCATGCCTATGCGGAGCCAAGTCCTGTTTCACACACTTTCAAGAACAAGAAGAACAAGTCCATGCCGAGCGTGAGCGATATCACCAACTGGATGGTTTCCGCAAAGATGCTTGCATTCTCGCTGTTCTTGTTCCGCACCCGCCAAGTGAGGGTCTCTAGGTTTTATCAGAGTTGCTTGCCTCCTTCCTTCCTTCCTTCCTCCCTCCATCCCTCCCTCCTTGCCTGCCTGCCTGCCTGCCTTCCTTCCTTCCTTCCTTCTCCTTCCTCCTGCTTCCACCTTCCAGCACCATGCCGGACTTCAACCGCGGGCTCCAGCGCCTTCCTTCCTTCCTTCCTTCCTTCCTTCCTTCCTTCCTTTTCCCGTTCCTTTTCCTGTTCCTTTTTCTTTTCCTTTTCCTTCCTTCCTTCTCCTTTTCCTTTTCCTTTTCCTCCTTCCTCCTTCCTCCTTCCTCCTTCCTCCTTCCTCCTTCCTCCTTCCTCCTTCCTCCTTCTTCCTTCTTCCTTCTTCCTTCTTCCTTCTTCCTTCTTCCTTCCTCCTTCCTCCTTCCTCCTTCCTCCTTCCTCCTTCCTCCTTCCTCCTTCTTCCTTCTTCCTTCTTCCTTCTTCCTTCTTCCTTCTTCCTTCTTCCTTCTTCCTTCTTCCTTCTTCCTTCTTCCTTCTTCCTTCCTCCTTCTTCCTTCCTCCTTCCTCCTTCCTCCTTCCTCCTTCCTCCTTCCTCCTTCCTCCTTCCTCCTTCTTCCTTCCTCCTTTTCCTCCTTCCTCCTTCCTCCGTCCTCCTTCCTCCTTCCTCCTTCCTCTTTCCTCTCCTTCCTCCTTCCTCTCCTTCCTGCTTCCTGCTTCCTGCTTCCTCCTTCCTCCTTCCTTCTCCTTCACCTTTCCAGATCCAGATCTCAGTGGGCACTGCCGGGCCCCAACCGTGAGCAGCAAATTTCAGTGGGCACTGCCCATGCCAGAGGAATGTCAAAGTACCAGAATAGAATGTCAGAATAGATGCCAGATAATAATTATAAGTTAAAAATAACATAATATAATATATATATATATTATATATATATAATTATATATATATAATTATATATATATATGAAAGAATGCCAGATTGAATGGCAGAATAGAAAGTCAGAATAGATGCCAGATAGAATGCCAGAATAGAAAGCCAGATAGAATGCCAGAGAGAATGCCAGAATAGATGCCCATAAATAACAACAGAATTTCAGAAAGAATGCCAGAGAAGTTGCCAGATAGGATGTCAAAATAGGTGCCCGAGAAGATGCCAGAAAGAATGTCATAAGATATATGCCATATATACTTCCATATAAGATGTCAGAAACTATGACATAATAATGTCACGGTGGGGATCACTCGAAGTAAAGTAATTCAATTTTTAAATTTTGCTTGCCCCTGTCCAAACATAACCAGCAGAGGGCTCTGTAGCCAGTCATTGAAAAACCAGCCAATACTGCTCTTGATTTACTGCAGGCTTTAGAGATCTTTTGTTCAAAACCTCCGAGCCGCCATTTAGGAAGAGTTGGTGAGGAAGTGGTATAACATTCCGGTCGCAGATTTGTCAACCCAGACTGGTCAGAAACTAGATACGGTTTTGTACCAAAGCAGCGATGATGATGACACTGTTGGTCGGGAAATTTTGGATCAGAGTGATTCTGAATCTTGTGGTAGCAAAGTTTCTGACCCTGATGATTCTGGCGGGGTATTGCTCCAATCATCTGATGAAGACCGAGAAGAACCTGAAATTAAACGCAGGAAGTACGCCACTAGAACATCTACTACCCAATTCACGTTTCTGGGTCGACATGTGTGTAGCCGAGCGCACCAGAGATTGTATGGGATTGGTTCTGTGGCACTACAAAACATTCGCCAGAATTTGCCAGCTTACACTATGCATGAGAGGAGGTTGAGCGAGCCCAAGCATGATGTACTGAAGGTGTCTATGAAAAGAAAGTCTGAACACATGCAATGGCCTCACATAGTGAGTTTCTTTTGGCTGTTGTATATCAGCGCTGCGGAAGTGCTACCAACAAAGTTTGTCATGCCAGATTCGTGGCAAACGCAAATGCTGGAAAGGGACCCAGATTTTTCCGAGAGGTTTACATGCGGCTTTTTGCAAAACTTGGAGAAACACTTTGAACTCAGCCACCCTGGCCAAATTGGACCAGGGACTTTCCAAGGTCCACGCAGATATTTAGAATATGCAAAGCCCATCGATCTCTACATGCAGTATACTGCTTACAGCGATTCTGAAAATGTCAGACCCGCTTCTTTGTCAACATTCATGCGTGTTTTCAATCGGGTATTCAGTTCCCATTGGAAATTTCGAGACAAAACAGAGTTTGGACAATGTGAAATTTGCTTTCGGTACAAGATGAAAATCAAAAAGGCACTGAGCAAGGCAGAAAGGCTGGAGTGGACTAGATCCTACAGTAGCCACCTTTTCAGTCAATGGAGAGATAGGCAATTTTACTGGAGAATGCGGGAGCTTAGTCGGCAATTCTATTCCCAGGGACTTTCAATGGGGGCTTCGAAGATGAATTCACTGGAGTTGGGATCTTCTATATTGACAATAATCCAAGATGGCATGGACCAATCGAAGCTGAGAATACCCAAATGGGGGTATGTTCGCTTGCCTAAGTCATTGGAAGCATTGTACAGACCAGCGCTGCATCTGGCAGCAACGTGGGCTCACGGAGGCCGGCTGTTTCTCAGTGTGACAGACGAGAATGTGAAAAAGAACTCGGAGACGCAAGTCGAGCAACTGGCACGTGCCTTATCGGATTTGCTGTCAATGACGCCCCATCTTCCTCTACACCTACATTGCCAGAGCGACAATTGCTTTAGAGAAGCGAAAAACCAATTTGTGGCATGCTTCATGATGTTGCTAGTAGCTTTGAAAATTTTCAGATCTACATCCCAGGGATTTTTGAGAAAATCCCATTCCCATGAAGATGTTGACCAAGTTTTTGGACAACTGTCTCGGCTTCTTCAAGGAAAATCGGTCTTCACAGCTAATGCCATGGTTGACTTGCTGAACAATGTGACCAAAAGATCGGGAACTTCGACAATGACAGAACCACAAATTCTGAAATCAACTTGTTTCGCATACAAGCTCGATGAGGTAACTCGCTGGAAAGATTTTGTGACGCAAGCTGGAGTTTCGATCAAAGGCATGCGACATGTGCATTACCTACGGTTTTGCGAGCGGAAAGATATGGGTTCTGATATTTTGGACAATGTTTCCGAGATTGAGGAGTACAAGTCTGGTGACAGACATCCCGAAGACATTTTCTTGATTACAAAAAGGTGGCTGGCTGATACCCAAATGTCTCGAGTGATCTGTGTGATGCCAGCTGGTGTGGCGAAACAGCTTCGAACGGGGCATTACTTGCCAAACGGCCAAGCTGACAGGCGGAAGATTTCAGACCCGGTGAAGAAAAACATTCTCCGGTATGTCCCAAAAAATCATCGAGCTGGCACTCTTAATTCGGATGCTACTACTTATTTGTTGAAATGGGTCCAAGGAATTTTGCCCAAGCATCCCAGGCCTGCATCGTATCCCATTTTGGGCTACCGTTACATCCCTGAAATGCGTGCTGAATCTTTGATGGCTGGCACCTGGACTGTGCCAACTCGCCGGAAAATTTTTGACTTGTCCATGGGTCATGAGGATGACATGGATCAGGAGTCATCTTCTGATGATGGCGACATTGTTCTGCCACAAGCTTTGGTCAATTGTTGATGGGGCCCAACGCGCTGGAAAAAGTCCTCCTTGAGGAACCATTCAAACCAACAAGATTGTAGATGTTTTTGATGTGCGCAATGACAATGGATTCAGGTTAGAAAAGATTCCGAGCTTGACTGAACCAGCCACTACTTGATGCCACTAAATTTCTTCCCCTTCCCAAGTCATGATCTCTAGCTAGCTGCCTTCCGGGCCACCTGAAGGAGCAAAGTTGAGAAGGAGCCTGAAGATAACGAAATTCTTTTTGGTTCCGACGAAGGCCAGCCCTGGTCGGGGAAAGTGATTGTTGTTTGATTCCAGCACTATGAGAAATATATCCAATTTTCAGGGGTTGGTATAATTATTGCAGAACGGGGTCTTTCACCTGGGCTATAGCTCACCAAGTGACACACCTTGGACATGACAACTGGGCGAAATCATTCGCCTGTGCAGAAGACCTCTCCAAGAACGCCTCTTCAACTCGATCTGATGATGGAGTTCTGCTGGCTTCAGATGATGAGGAGCTGCCGGATTCCAATGCCAGGCTGCGAAAGCTACCTTTCAATCATGTTCCCAATGTATCTTGACTGGGACATTTTAGGCATCACCTAACCTTCAAAAACGTTTGACGACATTGAATCCAAAACCAGGATGGCCGGGTTCACCGTCAACCATTTTATATTTTGTGAGTTTTTGCTTGCTGTCTATAAATTGATATAACAATCACATCAACTTATTCTGTATGTATGGTATGGGAGATATGCCAAATCTTGGTTCCAAGAGCTCCGCTAATTTGGCGGTAGGTGCACATTAGGTTCGGGACGTTAAGATCAACAATATCTTTGGTAGTCCTAAACCAGTTCCAAGCTTCTAAAGGTATCGCATTCACAGCACTTGAACTGGATCGAAGATTTGGGACCGCTATCATCCTTTAGCTTGCAACATTTTACAACATCATTTTCCATATGTCGGAATTGGAAATTGGATAAAATCCAGTCGGGGCCATCTATTTCTCATATTTGAGATATCCGTCACAATTCAAACAATATCCGTCGGCTTTGCGAGGTCTCTGACTTTGTGCAGACGTTCCTGCAGGAACCGATCTTTGACCCTTTGCGCCAGAAGTTGGCTGCCACATTGCGGAATGTGGACACGCTTACGGTGGGGAGCATGTGCTCCGGATGGGGTGTTCTAGAGATGGTGCTTCACTGCTTAGAACATGACTGGAATGAAACCAATGCCGGGAAGTCAGACATGAAGGCCCGAGATTTTGGAAATATTCAGGGTCCAAATCCCCTATTGGTATTTTAATGAAAAGAATAATGGAATGAATCTTTTCGGGGATGCAGTTACTTGCGGTTAACATCGCAAATCCTTTCAACCTCAGGTAGACCTGGCATTCATGGTGGAATATGACACCAAGAAACAGGAGTATTTGAAGACCCGGTTCCCCCATGCGCGATATGTGTTCAACGACATGAAGGACATGGGCAACAGAGAAGCTGCAACCTGGGATGGGAGCGTCCACAAAATTCCCAAGGTCGGGTTTGTTGTGAAAACTACAGTTCAAAAATTGTTGGTTTTATTGGGGGTGATTTTTGGTTTCTTTGAACGGTTTGACAAACTGTACCCGGAAAAGTTTTAAGCCTGGACAAGCCCAGGTGGATCTATTTGTTACCGGTTTCCCATGCGTGAGCCTGAGCCCCCTCACGGTTACCCCTGGGTCGGTCATGGATGCATCTTGCCAGTCTGGCTCGGGCTTCCAAGCAGTGAAAAGTTACTGCGAAAGGTACAGGCCACCCATGGTTTTGCTGGAAAATGTTGCTAGCCTTTTCCACAAAAGACAAATTGAAGGAGAGGATACATCTGCGTATCTTTGTATGGACATTTACATTTTTGGCGGACATTATTTGTTGTTGGTTTTGTTGGGGATTTGTTGGGGATTAAATCCTTGCCCACTAATTTTACATCTTTCTCCTTTAGGATATGACCCTGACACTTATTTCATATTTACTACTTGATATGACCCTATCGCTGAACCCATCTGAGCCCCATAGACTAAGGTACGACCAGATTGAAAGGGTCTTGGAAGGACTTGGGTATCTGGTCACCGGTTTGGAATGCAACACCGCCAACTATGGGCTTCCCCAGCAGCGCAGCCGAGCGTGGTTGATGTGTATCTTGAAATCCCAAAGTTTGTTCAAAGCAGTTCATGAAATGCCTCGAGATTTGGAATTGTTCCAATGCCAACCCTTGTCTTTGGAATTGCTGATTTCAGAGACCATGACCCATGGAGCAGATTCGAAATCATCCAAGCCTGCCAACGGCAAGTCGGATGCGAAGTGGAAAGAAGCTCTCAAGGAGATCTACAAACGGCTTGGCAAGGCGAGCTGGGATTACTGTGCTGTCAGCGGCTGCGGGTGGTTTTCACCCTGAAGGTTTATATAATGTAACCTTGAAAGGGTTCTTTGTGTTTTGAATGCTTTTTGTTCAGCGGCAGAATCTGTCGTTCTCAAGTCCAGCTTCCCAAGCCAAGTCAACTGCAATGTTTTCATTTCCAGCATCGGCTGCCTGGACAATTGTCCCTCTGTCTTCTCGAAATGGGTCAGCTTGTTTTAACAGGTTGTCCCGGTCAATGTTGATAATAATTTTGCAACATTATAACCTGAATAAAGATTGCGATCCAATGATACCATCGATAGGTCTGAGTCTTCAAACTTCAAATCGCATCCAGGTTTCAGGTAAATTAGGTCGACTATCATTCGACACCCCTTCTATTCAGTCAGGAATTTGAATCTCAAAATTTTGACTGTTCACATCAAAGCGTTCCAAAATTTCTGGCACAGCCCCAATGCGACTGCACCACAGCCGTGGCAGGAGAAGGTGGATGCTACGCTGGCAAAACTCCGCCCCAAAGCAACGTGCTGCAGCGACCGTGAGGTGGCCGTCCTGGCTACTGCCATTCAAGAGGTGATCCAGAATAAGAACGTCGATCCTTTTGAAAAGTTGATGGTCATACAAGTAGTCCCTTAGCTGGCTTGCTCAACAGTGGTCTCCGTCCTATTTGGTTGGATTTACTAATCAGACTTCCTGACATCAATTTGAGACTCAAGCAAGGAGAAAAAATATGTGGGTTCCATGTCCCAAGTTACATTCCTTAGAACTGGTCTTGTTGAAATCATGATGTTCTTTATCAACCATTGCCAACTTTAACTGACTAGTACTAATACTATGCATGTTCCATTCACAAGATTATCATATGCTACCTGCCAAGGACCAAAATTTTGGCCGACAGAACTATCCAAAGAGCGCTCTCGGCACCACGTGTTGCATCATTCCCGGGGGGAAATACATTTGCACTGGAAAAGCCAACTTCAGGTCAATCACTGACCAGGACCAAGCTAGTGCAAGTAGCCATGTCGGGAAGACAGCAAGTAGTTTCCAATCTCAATTTCCTATTGGGGAACTAGGCTTTTTGAACATCTTTGGTGTTGGGACATGGCAGTCTGATATTGTTCAAATTTTATCGTACACTTTCTTCGAGTGATCCCCACCCTGGTGCATTATTCTGACATTGTTTCTGACATACCATCTGGAAGTCATTCTTTCTGGCATTCTATTTGGCACCTAGTCGGACATTCTTTCTAGCATATATTCTGACATTAATTCTTTCTGGCATTCTGTCTGGCATATCTTCTGACATTCTTTCGGGCATGCTATCTGGTATGTCTTGGGAGAGTCTTTGTGCTTGAGGTCCGGCCGGGACCACTGCGATCTAGCACTTGCAGTTGAGGTCCGGCGGGGACCACTCTGATCCTGGGCTTGCTGTTCGGGTCCGGCGGGGGCTGCGATCACGAGCTTGCAGTTGAGGTCCGGCGGGGACCACTCTGATCTTGGGCTTGCTGTTCGGGCTCTGCGGGGACCACTGCGATCACGAGCTTGCAGTTGAATTCCGGCGGAGGAGGAGGAGGAGGATGCCAGCTGACATAAAAATCAAACAACTCTCACCTGAGAAAAACATCCTAAAAGCATACTGGGTTCGTGGCCGGAATTACTCTAGGTTAAACGTAGCTGGTCGCCCGACGGCTTCCAGGAGCGAGCTTCGCTTCAAGGTGTCGGTCCTCTGGACTGGGCACATTGGGAAATGGGCAAAGTCCCCTCGCCAACCATGCGAAGTTTTATCGGCAACTCGCAGGGGGGCCCGGATATCTACAACCAAATGGGACATCAAGAAGATCAAATGTATAGTGGTAAACTAAGCACCGAAATTGTTTCGAAAACAATATATAATCAAATTGTTTTTTCCAACGAATAAGTCCGGAACGAAATAAAAATCAGGAACGGATAATTTTGAACCATTCACAAATAAATACCCAGAAAGGCACTTACTTCCCTTCGCCTGCCCAGTGTGATATGCAGAACCACTCTATGCGCTCATGCCCAGGTTCTCCGTTCCTGTCCATTTGGGAGCTTTGGTTTCGCTGCTGGCCCAGTGGAAGCCACATGGGTCTGAGTGAGAAGGGTTTAGTGAAAGATGGAATTTCCATGGCTACGTTCAATCTCGAAGCCTGACTGTGACTGAAGTCACTTGAGAAAACACTAGAAAAATATGATCGTATCACTATTCCCCATAAACTCCCATCCTTGATATTTTCCTAGCATACATTAACCGATTTGACTTTCATATGCTGTGTTCTGTGATTGTTGGATATCTTACCAACATCCCGGAGAACCGACGAAAACCTAATTCTGGCGTGGATCAGCCGCGCGATCACTTGAGATTGCTGTCTGCACAGCGCGGGAAGCAGTGGAAGCACACCGTGAGCTTCGGGAGCAAAGATCAGCATGGGGGTTCAAATTCAAGTGTTTTTTGCACGACATGAAGCATGCGAACCAATTGAAATGGCAGAAACACAACCATAGGAGAGCCGATTCTTGTCACTTGCCCCGCTATGTTGGAATGCTGATCATACTTTGCAGTCCGTTTTTGGGTCTAGGAAAATTTCTCCAGAGGATCTCTTTAGCTGCTAGGGTTTCCTTAAGTTTCACCACTCCTTTTGGCCATGGGGATTAAAAGGAGGCGAATCGCAGCGAACAACAAGGAGCCGGCAGTTGCTCCTTCTTCTATGTCTGAAGTCCCCAAAACGTGCCTGGTCTTGCGGGACTGGATCAATGACCTCTATGCATCGAGGCATGGGGCGAGTGAGGAGAAGGCATGGCCAGTTGGGAAGGGGGGCTCCTTTCAAGAAGTAGTGCAACGGTGCTTCAACGATTCGGACCAGCTTCTAGCAGATAGCCTGAGCTTTGCCAAGTCAATTGGCTTACTTGGGCGCGACGCGGATCTCCAAGTCTTTGCCCAACGGTTTTTGGTCATGAAGGACA
This sequence comes from Cladocopium goreaui, assembly GCA_947184155.2. Classification (NCBI taxonomy): domain Eukaryota; class Dinophyceae; order Suessiales; family Symbiodiniaceae; genus Cladocopium; species Cladocopium goreaui. The sequence goes on along the minus strand of CAMXCT020000646.1, from coordinate 85,131 downwards.
TCCCACGAAAACAAACATGGATAATGAGCTTCCACCATATCGCCCAAAGATATGTTGATTAAACAATCTGATTATGTTTTAATTCAATTTCATAACGTCCATTTAACTGTAGATTGACTGGTTCCATACTTGCTTCGCAGGACTTCCCTCCACAGCCTGGTGCCTGGACTACCACCTCTGTGCTGCATTGGGACTTTAGCCTGGATTCCTTTTGGAGACCCCCTGACGCGGCGACGGTACTTGACATCGCAAAGTCAATCGCTTTGGCTGGGTGGCGTGAGGTCAGCGATTCACAGTCGGTAAGGGTGGGATGGACACAGCGTCAAGGAAATACCTCTCCGCTTTGACAACTTCATTCAACTTTCAAAGTGGAGAGCTCTTCCTAGAACAGCTCTCCGCCCTCTATTGTAAACCCAATAGCACAGAGTAAGCCCCAATCCAGGAATACTACCTATATAAGGTACATCTAGGGGAAACCAATACTTACAGTAAAGTAAGGGGTGGAGAGCTGTTCTAGGAAGAGCTCTCCGCTTTTGCAAAAAAATATAAACCACAAAGTGGAGAGATATTTGTCCAGCGAAGATCCAAACAGCTTTTGGGATGGGCACCGAAGGTTTTGGGATGGGCACTGACACCCTGGGGGTGGAGAGCTCTTCCAGGAAGAGCTCGCCGCCCCCCCGAACCGGAATACCTCGCCGCCCCTCCCCGAAGGTTTTGGGATGGGCACCAACACCCTGGGGGTGGAGAGCTCTTCCAGGAAAGCTCGCCGCCCCCCCAAACCGGAATACCTCGCCGCCCCTCAAACCGGAATACCTCGCCGCCCCTCTCGCGCCCCCCAAACCGGAATACCTCGCCGCCCCCCAAACCGGAATACCTCGCCGCCCCCCCAAACCCTCGCCGCCCCCCCAAACCGGAATACCTCGCCGCCCCCCCAAACCGGAATACCTCGCCGCCCCCCCAAACCGGAATACCTCGCCCGCCCTCCTTGCTGCTGGAAGATTTCTCAATTTCTTGGAATGATCAGTCAGCTGCAAAGATGACAGCAACGGTTTGATGCCTTATCATTAGATTGAAGGTGTATGTAATAAACGGGGCCCTGAACTACAATCAGTTAATATGTCTACTGCTCAAATTACAATTAGCATTTACCTATTATGTCCAATCCAAAGGTTTTCTTTTCAACGATAGCGCCCCAGCTACACTCTGTCTGCAGGGTGAATCCCTTGGACTTCGAATGCCTGTGGATGATGACACCCAGATGGAGACTGGTGAGGGTGAGGTTGACTGGCGGGTGGGTGAGTTCCAGTTCGATGACGGTGGGATGCGGGGTCTTGCAGCGGCAATTTGTTGGATTGGATTGGTCTACAGGTGCTCCAAGGAGAATTCACAAGACCTTTCCCAGCCTGGGGTGATCAACTTGGCAAGATCTTTGATGAACCTTCCAACCATGCGAAAGACCCAAACCAATGATGTCGCTACTGAGCAGATCCGCCGGATCATTTCCCAGAATGTGGAAAGCAAAAAGCTTGCCATCAGCTCGTTTGAGTGGGCGGAAATCTTACGGGGCATGAAAAAGCAGGGCAGGCATATGAGCCTTCAAGATGCCATTCAGCTCTACAACAATAACCCTGAGATCACAGCTCACGGTGGGGCATCCAGCGGGACATCGACCAAGGACGTAACAGTGAAAAACATAGCTTTTAATGTTATTGAATTCAATGAGTTGCTGCCCCCCCTATATATCCCATAATCTGGTAAAGTTTTCAGGGCCTTTAAGTTAAACCCCTATACATACTTTTAATAGTGACAATCACATGGACTTACCCTGCGTTCCAAGCGTGCGAGGACCGAAGCGGAGCCGGATCCTTGATGATTGACGGCAAAAAAATGTTTGCCATCAAGCATTGGATGGAGCTGACAGGTGATGCTGCGCGTGCCCAGTCTTGATAGCCCTCAAGGACAACCCTTTTCAATACGGACCTTGGGGTGAGCCCCTATCCATGATGAAACCGTTGTACCTGAAATCAGTGGTGAACTTGACAAGCATTCCCCAAACCTCTGCAAGCTTGGTCCCACTTGAGGGCGAGGCAACCATTACTTTGGACTGGGGGCTCCCTTTGACTGAAGACTGCCAAGAAATTCTTTTCCAAAGGATTCGACTTCATTTCGAGAAGTCCACCGCCATAGTGGAAGATGCTCAGGACCGTCGTCGCTACCGGATGTCTGAATCAGACCTCATGTGCCTCAGGAATTTGGTTTGTCTCTATGGGCAAGTCCGTCAGTTCTTGAGCACCAGGGTCCCCTCTTTTGACAAGTTGGATTTGGCCATCAAGACTGGCAACACAGCGGACCACGAAGTGGCTGGGGTCTTGGAGCAACGGCCACACCAGTTTGCTGCTTCGTTCTTGCCAATGGCACAGCAGACTGCCATGGAGAATGCCAAAAAGCAAGAGGAAGTCGTGACCATGGAAGTTCAAAAACAACGGCTGGAACTTCGTGATGTCAAATGGAAATACTTTCAAGCTGCCCTTGCAAGGGACCAAGACATCATAGCAACAATCCAGGCAGCCCCAAAGCGTCTTGAAGCACTTCGGCATCGAAAACAAATGGCTTGGAGAGTCGAGCAATCACAGCAAGGAGAGCGGGTCGTCCAGAGCTACATGCAACAGTGCCTGCGCACCGAGCTGGTCGAGAAAGTTGAGCATGGCCAGCTCAAGATCAATGAGTACCGCCAGTTTGTGGCAACTTGTCAGGATGATTAACTTTCCGCTTCTGGCCTGTTCAACCCACAACATCCCACTACAAAATGCGATTGCTTGTTTTCACATATAATATAGAGACCACACCGGCACTCCAGGTCAGGTATAACTTGTTGTTGATAATTCATAATATGATAATTTGTTTATGTGTATTCAAACCATTTAGCATCATCCCTAAGGCCAACCTCTGCAACTGTCGTGAGACTGATGTGCACATGATCACGCTCATAGATCTGAATGTGCCACTTGCCAAATCGAAAGAGAAGATGGAGGAACTCTGCACTCTGATGCAGTTCGTCAATGATCTCAACCCTACCCGCCATGTCGGGGTGGTGGAGCTGCCGGAGACTGCCAAAAAAACTTCCAAACGAGGTCTTTGCGACGAAGAAGCCGATTTGCAGCAGACACTTTGGGGTCTGCGCCAAGTCTGTGATGCCAGGTGGATCGTGCCCTTTGACATCCATCCGTCTGCGGATGCGCAAACGGCCCGAAGGAGTGAGCTGTTGAAACCTCCTTGCCAATCTTTACACTTTACTATTTAAGTTTTGCCATCACCAAGATCATGTTGTTGAGGGGCCCTGATACCAAGAAGCATTATTATTTTAGCGCACGACTTGTCTGGGGTCAGCCAAACGACATAATGTTTCAGAATGTTGTGGAAAAAGTTCGGGCACATCAACCAGCCAGTACAGTGTTCTCTTCTTTGCTGAACCATTTGAGCAGGAGATTCAGCAGTGGACGCTTGGTGGTGAACAAGGATTTTGACGAGGAAAACCCGTGGATCAACAACTCGGAATTTGGTTGCGCTGGTCGTCCCCTCACCGAGGACAAGATTCTTCTCCCCCTTTCCAGGGAGCTACTTCTTCCTGAAGCTCTTGATCCCGACAATGACCTACGGTTTGCTGAACGAACAAGGCCATCAGTTGAAGCTGCCAGCGCCCAAAAGGGCCAACAACGTTGGCTTACCATGTTCAGGAGCCTCCTTGCCATGACTTCCTACAGCTTGAAGAACAAACCGGTGATCATCGTCAATCTGACGTCGTATGTTGAAGATGTCGGTGTTGCGGTTACTTGTCTTTCTTTAGCGTAGGGCAGGGTTACAGGGTTGACCAGATTCACGGTATCAGAGTTAACCCGCGTTGTATAGCATAATGACTTGCAACAATCTTGGATCAAACCATCCAGCAATTTTATGCTGCCTAGCAATGCTTTGTCCAGCGGACAATTTTTTCGGGCAGCCAAAAAAGTAGGGATTGTTCCATGGCATGATGACGGTGACAGCTCCGGAGATGAGACGCCGGACAGAGACAGCACGTCAAAACGTCGCAAAGTTGAGATTCATCAGGCCAAAACTGTGCCTGAGTGTGTCCCAGAAAATGCAATTTCTTTTGATGAGAAGAGCCCTCATGCTCCTTTGCCACCTGCTTGGCATGCATCTCTGTCGGCCACTTTGGGCTTTTCGATTCGAGTCACAGCGCCGTCAACAACTGCCGGCCGGATCTTGCAGCACTGCAAGGCAAGGTTTGAAATTGGATATGGCTACTTTTAGTAAGAAGTTCAAACATGACAGTTGTTGGTAAAACAGTTGTTGGTAAGACATCATCTTCAAAGCACAAATCAGAGCCCCAAAAAGGTGTCAAAATCAAACATTGGAATGCCATTCCATTTTTTCTCCCTTGCCAGGTGAAGGTCTCTAGATTTTAACACAACAAGTGCAGCTCCTCCTCCTTCTCCTTCTCCTTCTCCAGCTCGTCGCCGAACCTCATATCGCAAGCTCCGGACGCTGTGGGCTGCGCCGGGCCCGAACCTCATTCCCTTCGCTGTGGGCTGCGCCCATATCGTGAACTCCGGACGCTGTGTGCTGGCCCTGGACCCGAGCAGAGAGAATGCCAGAAGAGAATTTCAGAGAGGATGCCAAATAAAATGTCAGAATGCCAGAATACATGCAGAAAGAACGTCAGAGTAGATGCCAGAAAGAATGTCAGAATAGATGCCAGATAGAATGCCAGAATAGATGCCAGATAGAATGCCAGAATAGATGCCAGTTAGATGTCAGATAGAATGTCAGAGTACTTGCTAGAAAGAATGTCAGATAGAATGTCAGAAACTCTTTCTGAATAGCGTGTAACGGTGGGAATCACTTGGAAGTAATCTACTTTTCCAACCAGTTAGCATCAATAATTTTCCAACAGGAACAAGTGGAGCGCATCCGTCTTAAGTATGGAGGGCCAGAGTTAGCTGTGTTCAAGATTGGCATCACTCAGTGTTTGGAGATTCGGGCCCACTATTACTTCAAGGGGAACTTCTCTGAGATGCGTTGCGTTCATGCCAGCCAAAGCCTTGCCCAGATTGAAGTTCTGGAAGCTTCTCTCATCGACTATTTTAGAGAGAAGGCCCCAACCCAATGTCGCAATGTTTCAGCTGGTGGTGAGGGTATGCGACGTAAGGATGGAAAACCCAAAAATAAACCCCCATTCTTCTTGTATGTTGTTGCAGCAAATGCCTCGCAACCAAAACGGATTGCAAGCTAATTAAACCTTCCTTATGCGATGCTTTGGGGTTGTCATTGGCCTCGGAATTCGTAGACCCAGCGCATTCCAATTAGTAGACTAGAGCACCAACACCAGGATCAGCAGCCAGCAAAAAAGGCAGAGTCGGAAGTCGGAAAAAAGGAAAGACATTCAGAACCAGAATTTAATGTTCAAGAGCATGGTTTTAAAACATGTTTGTGAACTAATTCTTTTTGTATCGGGATAGCCTGGGAGGTTCCTTCAACGACTTCATTCCCTTTGAAAAGAACATATAGCATATAACGAAAAGACGAGGGAAAACATAACAAACAATTTCAAAACATTATTTCTTCTGGTTCATATTCCTTTACCCCTGGGGCCCACAGCTCAGGCTTTCCACCTGCGAGAAGCCAAGGAGGAATTGAAGGGCGGCTTCAACACATGCAACCTCTTCTACCAGAGCATTTGGTTTCTCAACAAGGACCAGTTTGGGGCTGCCAGGCTCACGAGAGAAGTTGTCGACCATTGGCTTGCAGGAAAGCTAGAGTTTGCAGGACAAAAGATTTGCCTGAACCCCCCAGAGCTGTCACCTGACGAAGTGGCATCTGTGCCCGGAGGCACGGCATGTGCCAACAGTTTGGACACTGTTTCTTTTGAAGTTCTCGAACGCAGTGGTGGGAAGATGCTGATCAAATCCGACGAGAACAAGCTCTGGCTGTCGCAAGGTGGCACCATTACTGAGGACTACAAGGCCCTGCATGCCAAGCATATGGAGCTCATTGGTTCCGGGATTGATGTGGTGGAATCTCCACAAGCTCCAGCCGAGACTGGCGGTGGGGGAGAAGGTGAGGCGACCGCTGGGCCCACTTCGCCACCATGTGAAGAAAGGAATCCCTGGAAAAGTTGCAGGAGTCACCCGGGGTGGAAGTCAAGGTAGCTTCAGAGATTTCCGGGGTTGACCTTGTGCTTGCAAAGGATTCGTCTCTATGGCTTGTTGCTAGTACCGACAAGGTGGTGGCCAAGAACTCCCAATTGGGAGGGTTTGGGACGGGACAATACGTTCCTGCTGAAGAAGAACAAGGATTGGACTTCCTCTTGCCCTTGGGCGACAAAAGCCTGGTGCAATTGGACGAAAGCAGTTGGAAGACAGATGGCAGTGGAACCTCGGTTGTGACTTTTTACAAGCTCTTAGTGATGTGTGAACGTGAAAAAAACATCACAGACCACAAGGTCAGCTACATGACCGTGTCCAGAAAGGCCCAGACCAATCTGGAACAGGGGATGGACGGATTTGATATCCAGTACAAGAACAAAATGCGATTCAAATGCTTGCCGCAGGACCGCTTGACGGGGAAAAACATCTTCTCCAAAGTTGTGTCGCAGGCTGCAGGGTATCAACAAATCCTGCCGGTGTTCCGATTCCGATTCGAGAGGATTGGGGGCACGCTGAAGCTTCAGAAGCCTCACATGATTACCAAAAATTCGCTCCAGCTCAAGGCAAACAAGCCTTTGAAAATCCAGTGATCGGCAGCACTTTGAGGATTAAATGTTTTTGGTATCACCAGCCGACAAAGTCAATTTTCACACAATGTTTTCCACAGCATTGTGCTTGTTCAATGCCGATCTTTCCAGCGGTTGCTTAGGAACCTCGGGGGTGTGCGGATTGTTTGGAATCAATTGCTTTACATCCGGTGATCCCTTCCATGACAGATATTCCATCTGACATTTTACTTGACATTCTATCTGATATCTATTCTGACATTCTATCTGCCATTTTTTCTGGCATTCGATCTGGCGTCTTTTCTGGCATTCTATCTGACATCTACTTTGACATTCCCACTGGCATTCTCTCTCTTCCGGTCCAGCGGGGACGACTCTGACCCGCCGCTTGCTGTTCGGGTCCGGCGGGGACCACTGCGATGTAGCGCTTGCAGTTGAAGTCTGGCAGGAACCACTCTGATCCGCGGCTTGCTGTTCGGGTCTGTCGGGGACCACTGCGATCTAGCGCTTGCAGTTGAGGTCCGGCAGGGACCACTGCGATCTAACGCTTGCAGTTGGGGTCCGGCAGGGACCACTGCGATCTAGCCCTTGCAGTTGAGATCCGGGACCATTTGATCCGAGGCTTGCTGTTCGGGTCCGGCAGCAACCAATTGCTGTTCGGATCCGGCAAGGACCTTGCATCTGGCACTTGCAGTTGAGGTCCGGCGGGGAACACTCTGATCCTGGGCTTGCTGTTCGGGTCCGGCGGGGACCTTTCATCTAGCACTTGCAGTTGAGGTCCGCGGGAACACTCTGATCTTGGGCTTGCTGTTCGGATCCGGCGGGGACCACTGCGATCACGAGCTTGCAGTGAGGTCCGGCGGAGGAGGAGAAGGAGGAGGAGGAGGCCAGCTGACATAAAGTTTAACAACCCTCACATGACAGGTGGGGAAAAAGCTGTTTTCTAACTGTTGTTTTGGTTTTGTTTGCATTTACTTCCAGCAACACCCAGAGCTTGCTCCCATGCTGGCAATTCTGTAGCATCACCTGCTGGCCGCCAGGACTTCTCAGATATGAAGCCAACACCATTCAGAAGAGTTTTCAGTTTTGTTAGAGTCAAGAACATATTCAATGCTGATCCTATTTCAATTTCTTTTTTGCTGCGACTTCCAGGGTGAGAAGAGAGACTGGCTTGACAGTAGGGTAGCGCGCGCTGCTTTTGGACGTTTTGATTGGGTCCGCAGAAGGGGTATAAAATGAATCAGCAGTTGGACACCGACATGTGGAACAACCTGTGACGATCACTATACCAAATAACTTTGCATGTTTCAGTTTGAATGAGCAAGACTGGTTTCAGAATTAGCTTCACAGCCCTGGGACAACAAAACAAATGAAGGCTGGTCCATGTAGTGCCGTGGCTCAGTCTTAGACCCCTTTAATTTTGTTTGGCCTGAATCTCGACTTTGATTTACACTTTCCTACATGGCGCTCTCCTACATTGATGTGCTCACCGTATGGCAGGGTCTCCTGAACCTTCTGGGTATGCCTACCTTGTCCGAGCGATCTTCCCGACAGCATGAATGCCTACGAGAGTTTGCCATGCGCTTTCGCTGCTTTCCTCTGGTGGCTGATCCCACGACACCAGAACATATGGCAGACTTTTTGGACATGGTCTGCTTCCTGACAGTTTTGGGCAGCATGACTTTCACGGCATCTATGAGTGGTGAGGGTAGCGTTTCTAAATTTACCACTTGGGTCTATGATGTCCAGGCCATGATGGGTCCACCTGAAGACTGGGAGAAGTTGAAAGAAAAGATCTGCCGCGATCCCGACCATTTTCGAGCTACCGTGAGGATCTCTTTAGAGGCGATACAATCTCTCAAAGAAGAGTGCAGCACGCATGTCAAGGACGTGTATGGTTTGATTTTGCGAGTGGAACCCCTTTTGGGTGAGATTCAAAAAGAAATTGAAAGTTTGACAGGGTAGATTTATAATGGTTTCCATTGGGGCATGCACAACCTGCCTCGAGAATTTTGGACATATGGGGACGCTGAGCAAAAGAAACCGCTGTTGCTTACCGTCCACGTTTAGTGCAGCTGAGCTCACTGGCTGTACAGTTTCATTTAGCTGTTAGGTTCACACTCTTTGCATCTCCCACTTTTGTATTGTCTTCGACGATTTCAGTTTGATGCCTCATACTTGGACATACAGCATGAACATGTCAGATTGTTTTTGACACAGCTCCAAAAACTACTAGCGCCTTGGTTCAATCCATAGGGAGTTGTCCAACCTGAAGCTATGTCTTTCAGTGCCGTTGGTGTCTTTGACATCCAAGGGCACATTTTGAGAAGTTCGCAGTTGCAGCGTAGTGTTAGTGTACCCCAAGCCGCTTTGCCGACCCCAACAACAAGAGAAGCAGTGCAGAATGAAAGTCAGGAAAGCGTTCTTGGCCAATCACCTATGCCCAATGATGAAGGTCCCGAAGGCAGCAGTGGAAAGGGTGATGGAAGAGGACGGGGGCGAGGGCGTGCAAGAGGACGAGGTAAAAGGGCTACAGGAACAGAAGGCACAGGATCCATGGAATCACCCAAGACTCCCCGTGGTTACTAAGCAGCAAGTTGGGGCAAATACTATATAAAGGGGCTCATTTTTGGAATAACAAGAATTGTAATGATGGCGGGCCCCCCATCTATAGATTCCTGTTTGTTTTATTTGTCGTTTATTTGAAAACGAAAATCTTCAAGTATCTGCCACTGCAAATCAAAAAACGACTTGGGAGTCTTGACCTTACAACTTTTTGTCTTTGATCCAAGACGGGTACTGTAGGGTCACCATAGCCCAGGTATGAAAAGACCAGCAACCAAAGTGGAGTTTGAAAAGGCGGGGGACAAGGACAAGAAAGAGGCCACCCTGACCAGTGAGAAGGTAGTTGAACCAAAGTCAGTGGCACACCCAGTGATTTTCAAGAGGCCGGCGTCCAAACAAGTACCAGGGCCAAAGCCCACCAAAAGGAATGTGGAGGAAAAGGTCGAGGTTAGGAAGAAACCCGCAGCCCAGAAGGAAACAATTGGTTTGAAAGACGAGCACCATGACACCAGCAAGCTTTTCAGCGAAGGTTGCGTGGGAAGTTTCAAAGAAGGTGGTGAAGAGGAAACACCGTTGACTACTGACCCGCCTCTAGATCCACCTGAGGCTGCCAGAAAGGCAGCCAGTACCCTTGTGAAAAAGCGTGCCACTACCCCGATGCAAAAGCCAGCCACTACCATGTTGAAAAAGCCAAAGGCAACCCAGAAACCGGGAGCCAAATCAGCCCACCTTTTGAAAGAGGAGGAGAAAACAAATGGCTGGTTGCTTTTGACTTTTGAGCGGTCAAAGACAGCTACTACAAATCCCGGTGCCATTTATTATTGCTACTTCAAGCAAGGGGTTGGCAGTTTTTATTCGCTGACACAAGCGAAGGGCCATGGATACGAACCATGATGCAATTTAATTTTCCAGTTCTCAGCAGCACCAACATCAGTTGGAATCGCAGTGACAAAGAATTGCGCTGCTGACCCCAAACGAAAACACCACAGGTCATGAAAACACTATCTTTTATGAAAATTTCTTATATAAAACTATAGTTTCGTACAAAGATTCGCCAAATTCAACTTGAAAAGACAGATGGATCAATCGAGAACCTGTTTCTGGATCCGAAAACAACAATGCAGTCAAAAAGAGTCTTTCTGGCTACGAAAACATACGGAAATCAATAAATCAATGAAAAATCAAAATAAAAAGGCTAAGTTCTGTAACTTTTTACTAAGTTTTAAGGTTGCAAACTTATAATTCACATATAGTTACAGGGTGCCCCTCCTAGTTACATTAGTTATAAGTCGCGCAACTAAACTTATAACATAGGTTAAGCAGCTTATAAGTTGGAGTAACTTACTTATCTTCTGTTGGAACTTACATCTTAGATGCTCCAGATAGAATATTTTTATGTGAGTTATAAGTTCAAGCCTTAAAACTTAGTAAAAAGTTACGGAACTTAGCCTTTTTTAGTTTGATTTTTCATTGATTTTTGGCTTTCCGTATGTTTTCGTAGCCAGAAAGACTCTTTTTCACTGCATTGTTGTTTTCCTGCCAAAAACAGGTTTTCGATTGATTCATTTGTCTTTTCAAGTTGAATTTGGCGAAACTTTGCGGTTGTCCGCACCATGCCTTTTTTAGTATCTGCGCTTGTCCGCTCTGTTGCTCTGCTTGAGCCCTCATCTTGGTCTGTTCAAAAGTATGCCATATAGTTTTATATATATGTATATATGCAAGAAGCTGTACATAAAATTGTATTTGCACATGTTATTCAACCGATATCATAGATACAAAAAGTAATATCATATATACATAGTAGCTGCTGCGTTGTTTCTTTAACAACAACAGCGACGAAAGAACGAAAGGAGAACGAGAAGAACGGGCGAGGGACCTAGCATGCCCAACATGGGCCTGATTTAAATCCCCAAATGACATGAGCGCAAAAAGCATCATATGACCCAACATGGGCCGGACAGGAAACAAAATGCTCAAATCAAATATGACCCACATCAAACCACAGATTTCCACCGTTGTGGAAATCTGCGGGTGGCTGTGGGTGTAGTCTTGGCTAAAGGCCACCCACAGATTTCCACAGATTCCCACCGTTGTGGAAATCTGTGGGTGGCTGTGGATGTAGTCTTGGCTAAAGGCCACCCACAGATTTCCACAGATTTCCACAGATTTCCACCGTTGTGGAAATCTGTGGGTGGCTGTGGGTGTAGTCTTGGCTAAAGGCCACCCACAGATTTCCACACATTTCCACCGCTGTGGAAATATGTGGTTTTATTTGGGTGGATGTGGGTATAGAATTTTTAAATAATAAGAAACAGGATGACAATACCACCTCATCCATATGAACCTCTAAAGATACAATCCATTTAGCATGAAACTATATCCGGAGCCCAAATGGCTACGCGCTTGTGCTCAAAATCAAGAGGCACTACCAAAAAAACGATGGCCTATAGAAAAGGAAGTTTGTATAGGGAAGGTTTGATTTCCAATCGCAAAATCTCTTGTTGAGGTTTCTTCTGATTTGGAGGCGCCGCTGCTGGAAATCTACTCGCCTTCGTGACGAATATCGACCTGTATTTACTACCATAACATGTGTACAGTGTGCAGTCATTTCGGAAAGTTTAATATTTATAACAATATGTGTATTTACATATATTAAAAAAATGTATATACAGTTTTCATGTAATGTTTATTCGCAATGACTGAAGCGAAGGAAGCAATGGAGCTGGACAAGCTGCATGGATTGCACAGCCCAAGCTGGTGGGCAATTGATGGCCTGAATGTTTTGTGCTTGCTGTAGCGGCAAAAAGAAGGCGGTGGTCCGCACGTCCGCTCGTTGCCGGCGGTGGTCCGCACATATAGGCAAAACGGCTGTTTGATTAAAAAAGTACGAAAAAAGTTAAACAAAATAAACTTTTCCAAAGAAACCACCAAAAGTAGAAAAACAACGAGAACTATCAAAAAAAACAGCTCAAAAAACAACCAAAATAAGTTACGGAACTTATAACTTAGTTGTAAATCCACCAACTAATTTACAAGTTACTTGCTATAAGTTACTTACAACTCCATTCCAACTAACTTATGTCTCGCAACTTAGTTACAACTAGAGGGGGGCACCCTGTAATCTATCTGGAGCATCTAAGATGTAAGTTCCAACAGAAGATAAGTAAGTTACTCCAACTTATAAGCTGCTTAACCTATGTTATAAATTAAGTTGCGCGACTTATAACTAATGTAACTAGGGGGGGCACCCAGTGTGGCACTTGGTCACATTCACCTTCGTTTTGCGTGGCAGGCGTGGAACTTATGGCACTGGGCTGGCTCTGGTGGCGCGCTTGGGCGCGCTGGGGAGCGCTTGGTCGCCGGTGACCGCCGCCCAACTTTGTGTGGCAGGCGTGGCACTTAAACATCCATCTTCGTTTCGCGTGGCAGGTGTGGCACTTGGCGACATCCACTTCTGCGTGGCAGGCGTGGCACTTATGGCACTGACTTTGCGTGGCAGGCGTGGCACTTGGCGACATCCAACTTCTTTTCGCGTGGCAGGTGTGGCACTTGGCGACATCCATCTGCGTTCTGCGTGGCAGGCGTGGCACTTGGTCACTTCCACTTTGGCACTTGGCGACATCCACCTTCGTTTCGCGTGGCAGGTGTGGCACTTGGCGACATCCACCTTCGTTTCGCGTGGCAGGTGTGTGGCACTTGGTCACATTCACTTTCGTTTCGCGTGGCAAGGGTGGCACGGATGGTACTGGGCTGGCTCTGGTGGCGCGCTTGGGCGCGCTGGGGCGCGCTTGGTTGCCGGTGACGCCGCCCAACTTTGCGTGGCAGGCGTGTCACTTGGCGACATCCACCTTCGTTTCGCGTGGCAGGTGTGTGGCACTTGGTCACATTCACTTTCGTTTCGCGTGGCAGGGGTGGCACTTATGGCACTGGGCTTCGTTTTGCGTGGCAGGCGTGGCACTTATGGTACTGGGCTGGCTCTGGTGGCACGCTGGGGCGCGCTGGGGCACGCTTGGTCGCCTATGACGCCGCCCAACTTTGCGTGGCAGTCGTGGCACTTGGCGACATCCATCTTCGTTTCGCGTGGCTGTGGCACTTGTCTACATCCACCTGCGTTCTGCGTGGCAGGCGTGGCACTTGGTCACTTCCACTTTGGCACTTGGCGACATCCACCTTCGTTTCGCGTGGCAGGTGTGGCACTTGGCGACATCCACCTTCGTTTCGCGTGGCAGGTGTGGCACTTGGCGACATCCACCTTCGTTTCGCGTGGCAGGTGTGTGGCACTTGGTCACATTCACTTTCGTTTTGCGTGGCAGGCGTGGCATATATGGCACTGGGCTGGCTCTGGTGGCGCGCTTGGGCGCGCTGGGGCGCGCTTGTTCGCCGGTGACGCGGCCCAATTTTGCGTGGCAGGGGTGGCAGGCGTGGCACTTGGCGACATCGATCTTCGTTTCGCGTGGCAGGTGTTGCCGGTGCTGATTTCAATAAAAATGTCTGCAGTGATGCCGCATGTCAGTGCCTACCTGGAACTCAGTTCATGTTTTGTGCCGGTTTACATTTTCTTATCCAGCAATGAACTTTTCGTTTTGTGCAGTCACATCTGTAAGTGACATGCTTTGATGTCTCTACACGGCATCTTGGGACCCTACAAATTGTTCTTTTGCCACACACCATCTTTCACACACCGCTTTGTCACACACCATCTTTCACAAACAACTTTCACACACACGATCTTTCACACACAAATTTGTCACATACAAGATTTTCTTCGTCGCACACCATCTTTCACATACCACTTTGTCACACACAACTCTTCGCATAATACAACTTGTTTATACTTGTTTTACTTCTCGATCCTCCACCACCTCCTTTGTCTTTCCTTCCTCCCCCCTCCCTGCTACAACATTTGTTGCTCATTATTGGAAGAAGTTGACTTGTGGGGTTATCCGGTCCTTTAATTTTTGATGATTACCCTCTGGTCATCTGACGCAAACATGGACAATCACATTTTTCCCGGGAGCGTCTGAGCGCAGGGTTCTTCCAATAGTGGGGGTCTGCATCTTATCTTCTCATCTTCACATCTTCTCATCTTCACATCTTCTCACTTCACATCTTCTCATCTTCACATCTTCTCATCTTCACATCTTCTCATCTTCACATCTTCTCATCTTCACATCTTCTCATCTTCACATCTTCTCATCTTCACATCTGCTCATCTTCACATCTTCTCATCTTCACATCTGCGCATCTTCACATATGCTCATCTTCACATCTTCTCATCTTCACATCTTCACATCTTCTCATCTTCACATCTGCTCATCTTCGCATCTTCTCATCTTCACAGCTGCTCATCTTCACATCTGCTCATCTTCACATCTTCTCCTCTTCACATTTTCTCATCATCTTCACAAATTCACATCTTCACATCTGCTCATATTCACACCTTCTCATCCTCACATCTTCTCCTCTTGCCCTCTTGGCCTCTTGCCCTCTTGCCCTCTTCTTCGCATCTTCTCATCCTCACATCTTCTCATCTTCACATCTTTACATCTTCACATCTTCTCATCTTCACATCTGCTCATCTTCACATCTTCACATCTTCACATCTGCTCATCTTCACATCTTCTCATCCTCATATCTTCACATCTTCACATCCTCACATCTTCACCCCTTTTGCACGAAACGAGGTTCGGTCGCCAAAAACTGAGGTAAAATTGCGATTTCAAAGTGTCCGCCGCAACCCTTTCGCACGAAACGAGGTTCGATCGCCAAAAACTGAGGTAAAATTGCGATTTCAAAGTGTCCGCCGCAACCCTTTCGCACGAAACGAGGTTCGATCGACAAAAACTGAGGTAAAATTGCGATTTCATGTCCCGCGAACCCTTCCGCACGAAATGAGGTTCGATCGTCAAAAACGGTGTGTAAACG
This sequence comes from Cladocopium goreaui, assembly GCA_947184155.2. Taxonomy (NCBI): domain Eukaryota; class Dinophyceae; order Suessiales; family Symbiodiniaceae; genus Cladocopium; species Cladocopium goreaui. The sequence goes on along the minus strand of CAMXCT020000646.1, from coordinate 69,872 downwards.
CCTCTGTGTGTGAAAGCGTCTGTGTGTAAAAGTGTCTGTGTGTAAAAACGTCTGTGTGTAAACGCGTCTGTGTGTAAAAGCGTCTGTGTGTAAAAGCGTCTGTGTGTAAAAGCGTCTGTGTGTAAAAGTGTTAGTGTGTAAACGCGTCTCTGTGTCAAAGCTTTTGTGTGCAAAAGTGTTTGTGTGTCAAAGCTTTTGTGTGCAAAAGTGTCTGTGTGTCAAAGTGTTTGTGTGTAGAAGAGTCTGTGTAAAAAAGGGTCTGTGTGTAAACGCGTCTGTGTGTAAAAGCGTCTGTGTGTAAAAGCGTCTGTGTGTAAAAGCGTCTGTGTGTAAAAGTGTTAGTGTGTAAACGCGTCTCTGTGTCAAAGCTTTTGTGTGCCAAAAGTGTTTGTGTGTCAAAGCTTTTGTGTGCAAAAGTGTCTGTGTGTCAAAGTGTTTGTGTATGTTTGTGTAAAAGCGTCTGTGTGTAAAAGCGTTTGTGTGTAAAAGCGTCTGTGTGTAAAAGCGTCTCTGTGTAAAAGCGTCTGTGTGTAAAAGCGTCTGTGTGTAAAAGTGTTAGTGTGTAAAAGCTTCTGTATGTGAAAGCGTCTGTGTGTAAAAGCATGTGTGTGTAAAAGTGTTTGAGTGTAAAAGTATTTGTATGTAAAAGCGTCTGTGTGTAAAAGCGTCTGTGTGTAAAGGCATCTGTGTGTAAAAGCTTCTGTGTGTAAAAGCGTATGGCGTATGCGGCGTGTAAAAGCTTCTATGTGTAAAAGCGTCTGTGTGTAAAAGCGTTTGTGTTTAAAAGTGTCTGTGGTGTAAAAGCTTTTGTGTGTAAAAGTGTTTGTGTGTAAAAGCGTCTGTGTGTAAAAGCGTCTGTGTGTGAAAGCTTCTGTGTGTAAAAGCTTCTGTGGCTAAAAGATACCCTCAACTACATAAGGTCTGAAATCGGCATGCCTTGAGGATTCCTCAGCCCAGGGTCTGAGATGCTACATGATACATTGTAGACCTTGGACCAGCTAGCATTGTAGACCCCTGTAAGTGTAGTTTAATTAGAATAGCCAAGAACATCAGAAAATGGTATATATATATACATAAACCAATCATATTCTTGGATGGCAAAAAGTATATATATATCAGATGATTGCATGATTACTGAACCCTTCCAGAACCCCGATTGCATGATTTTATTCCGTTTCGGTTTGGATCCTGCATGTCCGCAGCATGCCCTCTTACAAAAAAAGTCTCACAATAACTGACCCAACATTTCACAGATGCGGATGGGGCATGATGATGAGTTGTCAAGGTTCTTGATTCTGTTGGCATTCTAGCAAGTACACCGGGGACAGGGCAGGCGCAGCCAAGTTTCAGGAAACGAGCCAAAACTAGCAAATCCACCTACTCAACATCAATCAACCACAAACCTATCCACCCCCTCACTCCTAACCCAATAAAATCTTGTAGTAGCTTTGAAATTTCCACCACATTGCTCCGATACCATCCAAAACCGCATTGGTCGCAAGAGAAAGCAAAACATGCAGCACCGGAATAAAGGAAAAATAACTAATAGCCACAGACCAAGTTTCAGACATGTTTCGGTGCGACCAAGCCATGAGAAATGAAGTCAACCAACCAACCAACATGAACTGACTTGGTGATCAATGGGCAGGGGGTCTAAGGTGATTTCCCCTATACAGAGCCGTGATAAACCTCAATGGAACCAGGGGCAAATCATTCCAGACCCCCCCCTAAAGCACAATACCAGGCTGATACCCATCCACGAATACATTATATATATATTATACACGCATTGGACAAAAAGAATAATATAACAACCAGCCAGTAGGGGGAAGAAAACATGAAACACAACCTTTTAGCTCAAAGACCAAGCTTTGACATGTTTCGGTGCGACCACGCTATAAGAAATGAAGTCAACCAACCAACGTGAACTGACTTGGTGATCAATGGGCAGGGGGTCTAAGGTGATTTCCCCCATACAGAGCCGTGATAAATCTCATTGGGACTACAGGCAAACCACTCCAGACCTCCCCAAAAGCACTATACCATGCTGATACCCATCCAAGAATACATTATATACGTGGGTCAAAAAAGTAATATAACAACCAGCCAGTAGGGTGAACAAAAAGTGAAACACCACCTTTCTCAAAGACCAAGCTTGATCCTGGCCAATTTCTTTATTTCTGATTATTGCAAACGGTTTTGTACCCAATCACGTATTGTTACAGTATGTGGTAACTAGCTGGATTTGGATGCTCTTTTTGTCTCGCCATAAAAATATATAGCCTTCATATTGTTGTGCATGTATTTTATTGCATTTCCTAAAACATCTATGCTGTTATATATATATATACATATACACATGTTGCTTCACAGGAACTCCATCTTAGACCTTGAGCTTCAGCATAGCTCCCCTGGTCTAAAGTGCCTCTGAGAATCTCAGATTTAGCAATGGTAGTTCATTTTAGACCAGCGTTTTAGGGTCTACAATGTAACCAACAAGGCCCCTCCCAAGTAGCTGAGGGTATGCTAAAAGCTTTTGTGTGTAAAAGTGTTTGTGTGTAAACGCGTCTGTGTGTTAAAGCGTTTGTGTGTAAAAGCGTCTGTGTATAAAAGCGTCTCTGTGTAAAAGCTTTTGTGTTTAAAAGCGTTTGTGTGTAAAAGTGTTTGTGTGTAAAAGCGTCTGTGTGTAAAAGCGTCTGTGTGTAAAAACGTCTGTGTGTGAAAGTGCCTCTGTGTAAAAGCTTCTGTGTGTAAAAGCTTTTGTGTGTAAAAGTGTTTGTGTGTAAAAGTGTCTGTGTGTAAAAGCGCCTGTGTGCAAAAGCGTCTGTGTGTGAAAGTGCCTCTGCATAAAAGCTTCTGTGTGTAAAAGCGTTTGTGTGTAAAAGCTTTTGTGTGTAAAAGTTTCTGTGTGTAAAAGTGTTTGTGATGCAAATTATTGTCGTGTACTTGTGCTATATTGTCTTGATACTCCTCGTCTTGTCTGCCTATAATACATCTTTAATATATTGTTTTGTCATATGGTGTCTCCATACTAACAAGAGAAGACCCTGCTCCTCTACGCTCTCGGGCCATCCGTCGTCTAGTTTGATAGTAAATCTGATAAATCATCTGTAAATAGCTGTTTTCCATAACGAACTGCTAAATAATCTGATGGCAACTATCCAAACTAATCCCATTACATCCCATTTTTATCCCATAATATTCCCATAACTTGCCACTATACTTATCCATTTCATTTACATTTATTATATAATATATATATATAATCTACCCACAGCCATCCTCGAATCGGAGCAAGGAATGCCTCCGCAATGATCGAGGAGCTATTCGAAGATGCCGGAAACAGCTCTTTTTCGGCGAGATCCAGCGGCTGCTTGAAAAAACCGCCATTGGTTGCGGTTGATTCATGATGTTGAGGATTTAACCATCATTTATAGGGGTTTCAAGCATCAACCATATGAGCCGCGTTTTAAACCTCCGTGTTTATGTTTAGTATTGGGATCCTTGTAAGGGCCTGTGGCGTAAGCAAAACACTGGTGCGCGTAAGCTTGCGTAAGCATTTTTTGCCAATATTGCTGGCGTAAGGATGGCGTAAGCTCATTTTCAACGGTTTTAATATGAGGTTTTAAGCAGTGGTATGTATGATGCGTAGTTGTTTCCTGACATCCGCGTAAGGACCGCGTAAGCGTCGCGTAAGCTGCGCGTAAGCCAAAGGTGCTTTTGCCAGTAGTTGCCCATGCCGCCCAAAGAGAAACTCTCCAGTCATGCCCGTGCTCTCAGCAAGGGTGCTGTCAAAAAACGTCGTCAGCTTCGTGCTTGGTGAGCTTCTGCTGGTGGTACTTCTTCATCATCTTCTTCCTCTTCTTCCACATCTTCATCGTCCACTGCTTGATTTTGCCAATCACTGCTTCGATTCTTGCAGTAAAAGTTGCTGCGCGTAAGTCGAAACTGTGGTGACGTGCTAAAAATTGTCCGCGTAAGGTCTGCGTAAGGTACTATAACGTGCGTAAGTAAAACTTGTGCGCGCGTAAGCAATGCGTAAGCAGCAGCGCAAGCTTTTCCTTGTTTGGTGCCGCCATGCAAGACATTTAAAACACAGCTCATATGGATCTATATGATGCTATATGGGGACATGATTGATACGTGATATACTTGGTTGATGATTTTGTCGGAGGTATATACAAATTATATTACATATGCGTATATGCCCAGGCCTTCAAACAGAAAGTTTAACATCGACATACAGAAATACTACAGTAAGCTTAACCATGGTGGGCCCCCCGTCTCTCCCTGGCAGAACCTGTTAAGCCGGAAGATACTCATCAAGATCTCTCCCACGCCATCGACCAAGCCCAGCTGCAATCCTTGTGTGCCCGCGCACCGGATGAGTCGTCCCGAGCACACCTTCAGCTCGTCCAACAACCCGGAGCTGGTGCCTGGCTTGTTGCCGCGGCATCGGAACCCTTGGGGCTTAAGCTTGACAACTCCATGTTTCAGGTTTTACTCCGTCTCCGGCTCCGTCTTCCTGTTGCCAGCAACGATGGGCATTGCCCTTTTTGCGATGGGATTGCAGACCGATGGGGTGACCACGCTCGTGCCTGTCCTTGCGGCGGGGACAGGATGAAACGGCACAATCGGCGTGCCAAGTGAGTTCGGGGTTTGCTTTTTGTAGTTTTTTTTTAGTTGGTCCGCCTCTAAGAGCCCGGGCATCCCGTCGCCCTTGTGGTTGTTTTTCTTTTGCCATCCCTTTTTGCCTGAAGGGCCACCGCTGCACATCCCCCCATGCGCATAGTTTTTTTTTTTTTTCCACCTCTATAGGGTGTTTTTTGCCCTTGTGCCCTCGGGAGAGGCTGCAGTCCGGATGGCAATTCAATTGCTAGGTTCATGTCTTTGATTCCTGCATATTTCTGCAGCCCGAATCCCATTGACTTGTCAATACTCATGCGAAGCAGTGTATCGGGCGGAAGAGCTGACATACTTCGATCCTAGATTGAACCTACATCGATCCTAGACGGTGCCCCCCAAAAATGTTATCGTGAAGTGCCCGTGAAGTTGCGTGACATATCCGTGAAATACTAAGTTTACCCATGCTAAGTTTACACGTGAAGAGCTAAGTCTATCCCAGCTGACCGATCCTGCACAGTACTTCGGCCCAGAGAAACCAATCCCAGAGCCCAGAACACACATTTCCGGCAAAAAAACAAGACCATGGTTAAACTTAGTATTTAATCAGTACTATTTAATAGCAAATGCTAATTTCAACTTAGCATTAATTGTTTTAATGCTAAAAGTTAAGCTTCAACGTGGGACGGGTTGATCATTGTGCTTCGGGTGTTATTCACCTACCGGATCCATTGTATAAATTATATATATATAACGAATAGTTCATGAAATGACGGGTTTGAACACTGTTCACTTGCGGGACCCAGGAATGGTAAGTGGGGCAAATAACCCCATGTAGACCATCAAACTCCTAGGAGACCAGCCACTGCTGGGGATGCATTCCCAATCTCCAAATCGTGGAGAATAAGCACCACTAAGGGGGTATGAAGCAGCGATAATGGGGATATATATATATATACATATAGCTATATATAGCTTGTAATTTCAACAGCGAGATGATTTGGGCAAGTCCCAAAATGTGGAAACCCACATTGGAGTCTTTTGCGGTGCCCTATCTTCAAGCAAGCCAATGAGTTAGTAATTATTCAATCTGGGTAAATTAAATAACGACCTCACTTGCGACGTCACCGTACTTCATGGCTAGGATTGGGGGAATCATCCGGAAATGGCCGTATTCATAAGGTTGTTGAATTCCTACAGTTTGTCCAGATTTCATACGTGAAATGAATTTCCTTGATTTATGCAGTTGTGCATGTTGATCCGAGTGTCTGATGGCTACAGGGGTGTGAACAATCAAAACGGGATCTTCAGCAACAAGACACCCCTGCGGTTGGCTGTTTAGGGTGATTTTACTGGATGCTCACTAGCATGTCGCTCGCATTGGTGGTTAGACTTGGGGGCTCCCAAATGACCAAACATTTCAGGCTGGTGAATGTTTGTTACCCAGATGGTATCCAAGTTTGAGGATTCAGCCCTTCTAAAGGCGAACCATTCCAGGAATGCATGATTACTGTACTTGGAGCTGTGCCTGAATCCCGAAGATTCCGATGAAACTCAGTAATTAATTCGACATGCACACACCACAATTGTCTCCCATCACCAAACAAAACACGCATGAATTCTTGATGTCCAAGTGCATCAATCCCCACGGGTATATATTAATAGGATATTATTAGTTCATGATTGGCATGAAAAAAATCACCAACACATGATTCCATTAACAACCCCCATGAAATCCCCACGACACTTGGCTTTTTATTGGTACTTGGACGTGCAGTTCCAATTCTAAGTGGCTAAATATAAATATAAATAAATGAAACTATAAATATTAAAATTATAAATTATATAATCCCTTCCTCCTAAAATTAAACGCACCCCCCATTACTAAACACGGCAGGTAGTTTTTAGTATTAGGGGGGGTATTTATTATTAGGGAACCCTATTAATAAAATTAAACCCGTAACAATAAAAACTATTTTTTCCAATCTCAGAATCAATTGAATTTCTTTATATAACGCATTTAAAATATTGCCAAAAATTGGATTTCGATGCTTCCCCCTAATATTAAATTAAAACCCTTAATAATAAAAACTATTTTTTCCGATCTCAAAATCAATTGAATTTCTTTAAATAATGCGATTAAAATATTGCCAAAAATTAGATTTCGAAGCTTCCCCCTAATATTAAACTAAAACCCTTAATAATAAAAACTATTTTTTCCGATCTCAAAATCAGTTAAATTTCTTTAAATAACGCGATTAAAATATTGCCAAAATTTGGATTTAATATTGGCAAAAATTGGATTTCCAAGCTTGCCCCTAATATTAAATTAATAACCGTAATATTAAAAACTAAAAAAATCGGACGGACCCTAATAATAAACACCCCGGGGTTGACTAGTTTTTAGGACTAGGGGGGAATACCCACAAATGGTAGCTTGATTTTTAATTTATTTTCTAAAGGGGATCAATTAAAAGTAAAAGTCAAATTGGCCAATTTGAAATTTTCAAAAATACGAGATGGACACTAGTTTTTAGTATTTGGGCGGGGTTTACTATTATATACACCCGCATCCTTGCGCAGGACTCTTTTTCAGCCTGAAGCTGTTCAGCCTTCTAATATTTCAGCCCGGGCAGGGCTTTCAGCCTGCAGGTGTTTTTTCTGCCCGAATCAGTTTTGTTGACTTTTGGGGCTGTGAACAAGTGGGGTTGACGCTAATGAAATATATCCAAGTGAATCATTTTACACAACCATTTTCCGTTTTGAAATGTTTCATTGAGTTTTTTTATGTCTATGGTTTTCCCATCCGAAATTGCTAAAAACCGAAACCCGATTCAGCCTAAAATTCTGTCTCAGGCTGAAATTATGGCCCGCTTGAGGTTCTAGGTGTAACCATAGATGTAGGGGCCCCATATCCCAAGTTGTCGCAGTTATTTCCCCATGGTTTTCCTCATAAAAGTCACCTCCACATTTTTGAGGTCATGAAACAGCACCGGCCCAGAGCCAGCAGATCGAAGCGACCTTCGTTCCTGTGGGCGCAGGTGGGAGGATGATCCCCATATCTTCCCATGACTATGGGATCCCCAATAGCTGGATGGTTTAGTTCATGGAAAATCCGTTTTGAAAAATGTCTGATTTAGGGGTACCCCTATTTTAGGAAACCTCCATATTGGTCAACATGGGGATGCGTCGACACCTCTTAAATTGCCATATTTGGAAAAATAAGCAGCCATGAACGAGCTATTTTAGGTTGGGGTGCCAAGGTCTTGACCCAAAACCATATAATCCCCGGATATCCCCAGACTAATCATCGACCAATGTTGGGTTGTTGAGCAGCCCCAAACAAAATGGAAACTGCTTAAAGCTTGAAGATCATGGAAGAGAGGCCGCTGAAAGAATTTTTTTGGTCGCTTGGGGGATACGTAGGATACATCTGGGATCTACTGAGAGGATGCACACCGGTGGCATGATTTTTCTTGGTGATATACATCTCTACCTGACAAAGCTGTAGCCTATTTCCAAATACCCGCATGTATCCCACATGATATCCTCATAAAAGTGTTTTAAATCCTAATGCAGGATCGGGAGTTCCTGATTTCCAGGGGCGCTTCCCATCCCTGAACGGATTAAAAAAAACATCCGCAGGGCGACCATTGACTGCAGCATTGCTGGCAGCGTTACAGGAGCGCGTTTTTTGGGCCGGGGGAAGCTGACCAGAAGTCACACAGCTATGGTATAGATGGCCCATTTACAGACGCTTTACCAATGATGACTTTCCATAGTTTCCATCATTTTTTACATGGTGGTGCCCCCAAGCCTTATGTTTGATGGTTTATAGAGCCCAATAACTATAGTTCTACATACGCGCAAACGCACAGATATATATATATATATAATTATATATACATATTATATATATATATATATATGTGCACACACATTTCTATACGCACCCTAAACCATAAAATTCAGCTCGTGAACTTAACCAACTTGCAGTAGCTATCGTTTGGGGGGGCCCACTTTGTGGACACACACACACACACGAGACGAACATACGGATATGTCAATGGACGTTAGTGGGAAACAATCAAACAAATCAATCATGTGATATGTGATTGTGTCTGAAAATGGGGCATATATAATACCTCCCAACAAAACCATTAAGTCATATGACCATTGGCTTTTAATAGCTTTTACACCATGGGATTTGACTGTGTACGTTGATCACTATGCCTATGCCACTGCTGGAAGCCGTTCACTTCAATGATGTTGGCTTAATTTTAATTTATACATCTTTTTTTGAGATTGATTGGGTAGATTATCCAGCTAAGATTAAAGTAACTAAGTAGGGAAACAACAAACCACCAACGAAAAAAAACATTGAAAGTTACCAGAAAAGTTACTTAAACCACCAATCAACCACCGGTTTAGAAGTTTCGCTTTTTGAAAGTGTGCGGCGTCTTGCGCATTTTCTCCACAGGGATCTCACCTGCCCAAGTAACAACCGCAATGAGAGATGATAAGGGGTCAGTCTTCGACAAGGCTTGAAACAGTGGAAACAAAAAAACGCAATGCAAATTGAATAGTAGAATAGTACTTAACAGTACTTATACTTTCTTACACTGTGCATTTGTTGCCATTTAACTTTAAAATCACGGAGTGTATGCTTCCATCTCGCCATCGGCCGGTTGCAAGGACCATGGGAATGGCAAATGTCAATCAAGACTTGCTTTAGCAGGGTTTCGCTGTTTTTTGCTGTTTGTCTTCCCGAAATGGACCGCGAAGGGAAACATCTACCCACTATCTACCCGCTTCAAAAGTCTTGTTAGAAAGTCGGGGCACATGGGGTACATGTACATACATGCGCTATATATATATAATTATATACATGTATACATATGCATATGCATACACACACATATATATATATTGTGCGTATATATATATAATGATATTTATTTACTTTTTGAATTATAATTATATATATAACTGTATATATATATATATTTATTTACAAGTATACAACATGTATATATGTGTAATGTACAATAACGCGTCTACCTTTGTATTGGGTTCGGATTTTGCAAACATTGCTATGTTTGGTTGGGTCCCGTGTGTTTTTGTCTTGCCAGCTCCTTTCTTGGTCGTCAAATCCAAGGTAATCCGTGCGTATTCTTTAACTCTGCACAGGGCTGTCGCCACGGACGCATGTGTGCATACTGTGCCTTGTGCTGAGCCGGCCTTCCATGTTGCAAGGGAAGGACGCCAAGTTAGGCACTGAATTTATGTATGGATCCCCGTTGAAATTTCCCCCATGGCATGGCCGGTCTCAAGGCCCATATAAGCCTGATTTCTAGGGTCATTTTGTAGGAAATCACTTTCCAGATCCCAGCCTGCCTGCACCTTTCCATATTGTAATAAAGTAAATAATTTAGGCAGAAAATCACTATCATATAGACATGTCAAAATCCAATTTGAAAACTTGGCTGGGTTGGGGCCATTCATTTTGTAAGGAATCCCTTTGTTGATTTTAGTGGTCATTTTGTAGGCAGTTGTTGCTATTCTTGGAAAACGAGCTGCGCGCCCAATTCTGCATAGATTTTGGCTGTTGCATTTGCTTATTCAGACCTTAAGTACGTTTCCGGCTCTCCCCAATTTCTATTTGGGCCCATGGGCAGTTCCATTTTGGAATTTGTTCGGTTTTCGAGGCGCCTTACAAATCTGTGACGACTTGCTCTTGAAACTTAGTGGCTTTGCACCTGTCATACCCAGGCTCAACGATGTAGGATGGCGTAGGACCAAAGATCGATACAGCGATGAGTACGGGAAGCTGTGTCGACCAAAACGGGAAGTGAAACCTGGGAAATAGATGGCTGGGTTGCAAAATGCAAGGGTTTTCATGGCAGATTGATAAATCACGAAAGTCCATGTGAGCAGGCGCGCAGCAGTTGGAGGAACACATGGAACTGGAACCTGAGCCCCTGCCATTTTGTATGGGAAAATGTTTCAATAGCTTAATGTGTAGAATGACCATAGGCGAGGCAACCTGCATCTTTTTGCCCAAGAGTTGTGTTGGAAAGCCAAGCTTATTCCGAATTAGTAGCATTTTTCCCGGGGAGATACGCCAAAAGCCTACAGAATGAGTAGGGGCAAGTAAAAAAAATATCCATACTTGGCCCACATTTCTGATTTCTCTTTTATTCCGAATATGAGCCTTTCTTGCTTTCCTGGACCCTGTGGCTCGAAAAAAACAAAATTTGGTAGGAACCAACTTCGTATTTTTTCCAATGTTGCACAGGGTTTATGTTAAACCATTTTCGAGGGAAAAAACGCAAAACTGCATTTAACATAACCCTACAGAGAGAGCTTCTGTAGGTGCATGTATCCACCGGATTTTGTGTTTGCAACCCTCCAGGGTTATGTTTACGCCATATATCATTCTGCAGGTGCTCTGGGAGAGGTTATGTTAAGGTAGAATATTTCTGACCATCTTCGCAGCTGTTCGGTGGTCAGACACGCGAATTTGGGGACCCATGCAGTCTATAGGCATTTTGCACGGGCCTGCGGTTTTATAGCTATAAGAAGTGGGCCTTGACCCCTTAGGATGAATTTCAAGGGGGATGGACAAGTAAAGATTTCTCCATACAAATGGCACGGTTTTGTTCAGGTGCTGCTCTGCCACTTCCCTGCGTTTTAAGACTCAGCCCAAAATTGTCTTTAAGGAGCAACTCATTTGTAAGGAAATGGGCTCAGTTATTTTTGCGGCCTGTCTTTTTACAATGTAGACACAAAGTGAAGCGTTCATACAAGAGTTGTGCTGAAAAGCCAGGCTCACACGGACAAGTGACATGGCGTTGCATTTTGAGATCTTAGTAGTTGCAACTCTGCTGCTGCTTTCACCAAGGCGTTGCATGCCAAGCAGCATTTATGCAACTAATTACGAAGATTTCAAAATGCAACGCCATGCCACTTGTCCGTGTCAGCCTGGCTTTTCAACACAACTCTTGGGCAAAAGAAGAAGGGATAGAAGGGGTATGAACGCTTCACTTTTTGTCAGCATGGTAAAAAAGACAGGCTGCAAATAGCATTGAGCCCATTTCCTTACAAAAAGGATGGGTTGCTCCTTAAAGACAATTGGGAAAAACGCCGGGAAATGGCAGAGCAACCGGTTCTTTACAAAATGATGCTTTTTTGGGGATCAGGGTCGAAGCATGCAAGCAAGACTCATACTCAGAAAAAGATAGAAATCAAACATCCGGGCAAAATATACGGTCTCCCTACAAAATGTGGGTGCTGCAAAGGGCTAGTTGTTGCACAAAGCCCTCCCATTTTGTGTGGAGAAATGTTTACTTGCACCCATTCATTTTGCAGGTTTTTTGCAAGTCCCGGCGGTTTATAGTTACAAGAAGCGGGGGCTGACCCCTTGGTGACTTTCAAGGGGGATATTTATGGTATATCATTGCCCCAAAATGACCCATTCATGCACGTAAATAGACCATAGATGGTTGAATCAGCCGGGAAATAAGCTAGCAAGGCTGGTGAATCAATGTGGAGGTTGCTCTAGCGACAATTGTCACAAGAAAACCTGGAGCTTCAGGTTTCTCAGCAATAGAGCCTTATTATGCTCATGAAAAGGGGTGGTTACTAACCACCATCAGGATTTTGGTTTGTTCTGAACCTCCTGGTATTTGTATGTATTTGTGTAAACATTGTAAACCTTGGTTAGGTCGCTTTCATGTTTCATGATACAAATGTTGACTTCTAACCAGCAAACCTGTTCATTTTTTTCAACGTCTCCGTAATTTTGGCAGGGACCCATCTAAGATTGGCCATGTCTCTCGGCTCGGCAGTCGAACCAAGGTCACTTGGAGCACCCCAAAATCAGCGTCTTGGCAGCCATGAGTTCAGGTCACCTCAGGTGGCTGCGGGCATACCAAGCACTTCAATGAGTTTTTTGCGGAGCTAGTGAGATAATTAATGAATTACTGGGGTATGAATGGGAGATATCACGAACAACATCACATGGGTGTGCTTGAAAACGGTGAATTATATAATGGGTTTGTCCGAATTCTCATTTCTGTCAGTTTTGGGCAAAGGATGATCGAACAATGAATTGAGGGGCACCAATGTCATGTTTTGCCATAAATCAGAGTAGCACTGTTCAGATCCCCTGGAAGATGCACCGCCCAGGCCAGCCGCGTCCTCGCAAGGTGACTCGAGATAAGATCAAGACACGAAACCTGGCCAAATGACTTGCTGATGTTGGGGGATGTTCATGGATGGTCATCAAATGTCATTAGATATTGTAACATGATGCAACCATTAGTCCGGGAGTCCCATATGAGATGGATGACCATGCCACATATTATATATATATATATTTTTACATACAATGGAAATGCGCATGTATATCTTCAGGAATTGGTACAAGTGCATCATCAAAAAGCTTGATCCAACCCGCGAACCCACATGCATATCACGCAAACACAAATAGATACACTCATTCGGTACAAATATTGGCAAAATTTGTGGAACATGAAGTGATGTGCGCCGAAGGTGGGATTTTCTTTCGGAACCCCCTACCGCCCTTGTTGCCTTGGGACCACGCCACTATTCCTGATTGCCACACTGCAAGCTGCTCACCATCCCTACTGAATCACAAGTCATTTTGACACGCAAAAACAACACCCTGCCCAATATATATATATATACACGGTTATATATATATATATTAGATATTTTATTTTTACATCAATTAGAATCTATTTTTTGATGTTACATTTTTTAAATTAACTATATATATATACATATCACACACACATATATATATGATCAATATTTTCAATAGTTTATGTATTATATTTTTACTATATTATATATCTTATAGGTTAGCTATTTTTTACTTTGATATGTATATTTTTTCTTTGTAGTATATATTATATTGTATAGTCAATTTCTACCAGATAGAATATTAAAAAAAATGAACTAAAGCCAAATCCTCACAGATAGAATACGCTATACCATCCAGAGACAGATAGAATATTCAACGGAGCAGGTAAATCAACACACCGTACCTATGTAAAGTGCTTCAAAAAAGTGCGTGTGTGTATAGATATAGCCATATATAGCCACAATGCCTATGTAAAGTGCTTCCACTGAGGGTACAAATATGTCATGAATGTTGCACCATACCTATATAAAGTGAGGTTGACAATGTAGCAACTGTAACATCAGTCACAGGATGATATATCTAGGATATGTAGATCGATTCAGCCATGAAGCTATATATGGACATGTATATATCCTTATTCATGCATTTACCAAACATTAAGACATGCCAAATTAAGACGTTCAAATTAAGACATGCCAAACATTACCAACCCCTGTTTTTTCCGATAAATCTCACAGAGAGAATATTCAAAAGTTACCCTGCACATTTGTTGTGTCGGCCGTCCACGTAAAGATAGAACGTGATAAGAAGTAAAGAACTGAAAAGAAGCACAAAAGGGCATGGAAAATCATGAAAAGAATCACGGACCATGAACATAATTTGAAACGAACATGCGCGGACATTCGATATGTTTTAAAAAATGATAGGACATACAAGAAAAATGGAATGACTTGAAGGAAAAAGGGAAGGAAACTGAAGTGACAAGAGAGTAAAATGAAAGGGACATGAAAGGAAGATCAGAAAGAAAATGAGACGAACGGAAAGGGAAACCACAGGAAAATCAGAAGGACATGAAAGAACAAAAGGAAAGGTCTGTGAGATTTTGGGCATGGCATGGAGGGACAATGAAAGGATATGAACAGATAATGGAAGGACATGGAAGTAACGCGCATGAAAGGAAAGTGGAAGTAAATGACATAAACGAAAATAAAGTAATGTAAAATGAAAGGAAGATAGCAGAACATCGGAAGAAATAAAGAACTCAAAAGAAGCATAAACGGGCATGGAAGAAAATGAAGAATCAAGGACTATGAAAAGAATATGAAACGAACATGCGCGGACATTCGATATTTTTTAAAAAATGATAGGACATACAAGAAAAATGGAATGACTTGAAGGAAAAAAGGAAGGAAACTGAAGTGACAAGAGAGTAAAGTGAAAGGGACATGAAAGGAAGATCAGAAAGAAAATGAGACGAACGGAAAGGGAAATCACAGGAACATCAGAAGGACATGAAAGAACAGAAGGAAAGGAGGGAAATTAAATAAGGTGAACGTAAAACAAAGATTTGATTGACGGAAATGGAAGGAACATGGAAGGAAGTGAAGGGAAACTGACAGGAAAATAAAAACGCATGAAAGGAATGTGAACAGAAATGAAAGGGAAATGGCACGAACACGAAAGGAAATGTTTTTGTATGTATGTATTTGCTTTTTTTCTCCAATATTCACACATATAAAGTGTGACCACCATGGTGACCACGGCCAGGCATTCCGAATATTCTATCTGTGAGGATTTTGGACATGACATGTAGGGACAATAAAAGGATATGAACAGATAATGGAAGGACATGGAAGTAACGCGCATGAAAGGAAAGTGGAAGGAAATGAAATGCATTGAAATAAAGTAAAGTAAAGTGACAGGAAGATAGAAGAACGTTGGAAGAAGTAAAGAACTGAAAAGAAGCTTGAACGGGCATGGAAGATCATGAAAAGAACCAAGGTCATGGACATCATTTAAAACGAACATGCGCGGACATTCGATATTTTTCAAAAAATGATAGGACATACAAGAAAAATGGAATGACTTGAAGGAAAAAGGGAAGGAAACTGAAGTGACAAGAGAGTAAAATGAAAGGGACATGAAAGGAAGATCAGAAAGAACATGAGACGAACGGAAAGGGAAATCACAGGAACATCAGAAGGACATGAAAGAACAAAGGGAAAGGAGAGAAATTAAATAAGGTGAACGTAAAACGAAGATATGATTGACGGAAGTGGAAGGAACATGGAAGGAAGTGAAAGGAAACTGACAGGAAAATAGAAACACATGAAAGGAAAGTGAACAGGAATGAAAGGGAAATGGCACGAACACAAAAGGAAATGCTTTTGTATGTGTGTGTATTTGCTTTTTTTCTCCAACATTCACACATATAAAGTGTGACCACCATGGTGACCAAGGTCATGCATTCCGAATATTCTATATGTGAGGATTTGGACATGGCATGGAGGGACAATGAAAGGATATGAACAGATAATGGAAGGACATGGAAGTAACGCACATGAAAAGAAAGTGGAAGTAAATGAAATAAACGAAAATAAAGTAATGTAAAATGAAAGGAAGATAGCAGAACATCGGAAGAAATAAAGAACTCAAAAGAAGCATAAACGGGCATGGAAGAAAATGAAGAATCAAGGACTATGAAAAGAATATGAAACGAACATGCGCGGACATTCGATAATTTTTTAAAAAATGATAGGACATACAAGAAAAATGGAATGACTTGAAGGAAAAAGGGAAGGAAACTGAAGTGACAAGAGAGTAAAATGAAAGGGACATGAAAGGAAGATCAGAAAGAAAATGAAACGAACGGAAGGGGAAATCAGAGGAACATCAGAAGGACATGAAAGAACAAAAGAAAAGGAGGATAATTAAATAAGATGAACATACAACAAAGATATGATTGATGGAAATGGAAGGAACATGGACGGAAGTGAAAGGAAACTGACAGGAAAATAGAAACATATGAAAGGAATGTGAACAGAAATGAGAGGGAAATGGCACGAACACGAAAGGAAATGCTTTTGTATGTGTGTATTTGTGTTTTTTTCAATATTCACGCATATAAATTGTGACCACCATGGTGACCACGGTCACGCATTCCGAATATTCTATCTGTGAGGATTTTGGACATGACATGTAGGGACAATGAAAGGATATGAACAGATAATGGAAGGACATGGAAGTAACGCGCATGAAAGGAAAGTGGAAGGAAATGAAATGCATTAAAATAAAGTAAAGTAAAGTGGAAGGAAGATAGAACGTCGGAAGAAGTAAAGAACTGAAAAGAAGCATAAACATCCCCGTGGCAATTTTCACACTAGAAATGGATGACTTGTGCATAGCCTAAGCGAGATCTGTAATGTGTTGGAATTTCAAAATTGGAGTCAGGTTAGTCATTTTATTGTTAAGGGGTTGGTCTGAGCATTTTATTGGACAGGGAAATCCTGATAAAATTCCATTCTAATTTTATTGCAAAGAAAATCAGTGTTTGGAGCATTTTATTGCAGAATGGAACCAGTGCTTTTCCAGGATCTCTTTATATTGATTTTATTGGGCATATCATTTTAGACGGCAACTTTTTCAGGAATTTGAAGGAATTCTAAGGAATTTTAAGGAACGTTAAGGAATTTTAAAGGAATTTTAAAGGAATTGTAGAGAAATTTCAGGAATTTAGTGAGTTGTAAGGAATCTTAAAGGAATTTGAAGGAAGCTTAAGGATTTTTAAAGGAATTTGAAGGAATTTGGAGGATGTTTAAGGATTTTTAATGTCTTTAAGGATATTTAAGGAATTTTAAGGAGTTTTTTGGAATGTTAAGGAATTTAAAGGATTTTAAAGGATTTTTAAGGAATTGCCACGAAAGAATGCCACCGTATTTTGTTGCTACAAAATGCTATAAAAGAAAAACAACATGAAAGGAATAGCACTTGATCTTGGGTCAAAAGCATTTGATTTGGGAACCCAATTTTGGCTAGTAAATTACTGTAGATCCCATTGCTGATGTCCATTGAATTATGCGCCCAAATTGGTATGGTAGGTATATGTTGGCTTCTTGGATGCCTAAATGTTATAATTTTATAAATGTCTACTATTATAATATTGTAAATATGTTTTATGTTCATTGAGTTGGGGACCTAAATATTCCATGGTTTATATTAACTAGTTGGGGACCTAAATATTCCATGGTTTATGTTAACTTCTTAATGGCCTAACCATTTATATTATCCAAATATTTACCTAAGAACTGGGGGCTAACTACTTAATAACCCATAATAAACCTACATTTGTGGGGGAAGCACCCCCATCCTTCCAGCTGGGCGCCCGCCCCGCTCTTGGCCACGTTGGTGGCTGGTGGCAGCCAGTGAATGGGTGGCTTGGCGCAATCTCCTAGCCGATGCTTGGTTCCAAAAAATGTGGAAGAAGTGGCTGGCTGGGCACCATATAATTGCATAAGATATGAATTTAAATATTGATCCCTTTTTACATCTTACCCTTTTTACATCTTACCCCCTTACATCTTACCCCCTGTTTACATCTTACCCCCTTACAAGAGCTACCCCTTACCACCATTTACCACCTAGTCCCCTCCAAAAAAAGAGTGGGTCGAGTTTGATCAAGGGACAAAATAGGAACAGAGATGAGTGCACTGACAAAAAAACAAACCAGTGCAATCTGGAAATGATTTGGAACAAGTAAATCAAAGAAAGCAACATCATTGATCCAGTATCAATGGAAGAATATCCACTGTTGGATATGACTGATATGACTGGTTAAAGGTGTCCTTGCTCACCTCTCCTGGTCAGTTCTGCAGATGCAACATCCAAATTGTTGCCTCAAAGTGCCACTCCATTGTGGCCAGCGCAGCCAAACTGGCCAGGGCCATGGCCAATCATCACCATCACCCCCATGGGATGCAATATGCGCATTGAATGCTCGCCTTTCCATTCACGCTCGACGGTCGCCAGAGGTCTGATCAAGACCAGTGCCCTCCAAGTCGAGGGTGCTATGTTATGGCCAAGAGCCTGTAGCCCGAGTCAGCGCACCACTCTGCTATGGCACCAGTCAAGTTTGTGCCCAAGTTCAATGTCATTTGCAACCATGACTAGT
Source organism: Cladocopium goreaui (assembly GCA_947184155.2). NCBI lineage: Eukaryota > Dinophyceae > Suessiales > Symbiodiniaceae > Cladocopium > Cladocopium goreaui. Next base: position 51,411 of record CAMXCT020000646.1, on the reverse strand, counting down.
GAATGGCAAAAATGCCTAAATTCTATGCCCCCGCTTGGAATAAATTCTTTAGAGGTGGTCATGGTATATATATATATATAACATAGTAATATATATATAATATTATATATATATATATCATAATATATAAATATATGATATATAATATATATCGGTCGGATGGCCTGTTTACGCACAGCCGACTTGGTTTGTCATCTTTGCTGAGTCAGAAGTTTGGCTAGTTGAACAAGAAGTCAGCTAACATCCCCCCCACCCCAGCGTGGCGTAGCATCAACAACGTGAGCAAGTTACATGGAACGTTAACATCCCCCCCCACCCCAGCGTGGTGTAGCATCAACAGCGTGAGCAAGTTACATGGAACGTTAACATCCCCCCCACCCCAGCGTGGCGTAGCATCAACAACGTGAGCAAGTTACATGGAACGTTAACATCCCCCCCTGTACCATCAGTTACATCAGTTGTTCCTGCCACCCCCCCCTCCCCCCCCAGGGCAGCATTGTAGAGAAGCAGAAAACACTGTAAAAAACAGTACAAAATGCACATTCAGCAGTGTGTGCGCGCGTGAATACCAAAATCTTGTTGCCAACATAGCTAGGCCCCAGTTCACAGAAGCAATCCAAAATGGATAAAACGATGCAATTTTATATGTCGTTGAGTATTTGGTGAAATTTCCAACTAATGTCCAGGGGCCCCACTACTGCAACATGAAAGCTTTCCCAGCAGGAATGGTTGTGTCCTGGGTCATCATCACCACAGCCCGCTGTGGCTGCAGCCCATTCAGGCTCCACTTCAAGTGCCACGACACTTTGGCGGCCTTGCAATTCCAGGCAGTTGCTGGAAGAAGGAGCTTTGCCACTTGGGATTGGGTGAACTTTGTGTTCGAATCTTCCTTCAAGATGTAAAACATGATGTTGTGGTCCTTCAAGGTAGGATTTTGGACATCATATGTTTTTTGAAAATGATGTCATTAAAACCATGAAATGAATAACAGTAAACATAATGATGATAAACAGATCAGTAGGTACACAATGAAATGTATATACATAAATGCCTAAACAAAAAACAGTGCAAGATAAATGTAATACAATATGCTGTTCCCACACCCCTCCTTCTTGATGATCCATGTTCCATCTGGCTCAGTCGTGGCCGTGTGGTAGCAGATTTTGCAATTGCTCGGTTTCTTTTCTTTGGCATAAGTCAGGATCTCCTGCATGGAGCCAGTAATCTCCTTGTCAATGGATGCAAAGGTGTCTCCAGTGCAATCAAACATGATCTGGGTATCGGGATCCAATGTCGACAAGTCCACTGGACATTCCATGAACTTGGCCTTTCCAAAGCCACAAAGTAGGCTTCCCTCTGCCATGGTCACCTGGGCAAATGGATCAACATACCCATTGGATTGTGTTCCCAGCCAAATTGCACAGGTTCCATAACCACAAAAAAAGAAGCAATAGGAAAAACATATTTAAAAACCCAAATTGGGTGAGGAATAACCAGGGTGGAAAAGGAACAATCATTGGGAAACCAAGCTGCCTCATGTCCACTTTCGTTTTTGATGTATGCACCCAACTTCTTTGTGATGCACAGCACTGGCATGGTTGATAGCTTGGCTGCTGCTCGGGCATTGAGAATGGGAACACTGCACAATGTTTCATCATCAGCCGCAGGAGACACCTGATCGAGATCCACAATGCAATCCGACAGATCAGGGACGAGGCGACGCTTCTTGGGTGGAATTTTGGGTCCAGGCTGCTTGTTGCCATCCTTTTTGTTCCCCTTCTGGCCCTTGAAGGATTTTGCTGGGGGATTGCGGCCAACAAAGTCCTGATGAAAGGTCTGGAAATCATCATGCTTCTCCCAGGCATTGTGCACTGCATTGGGGATCTCAATGGTGACAATTTCACCATCCACCTGCTTGCTGATTTTGTGATTTTGTGATTGTATAATTATATTGACATCACCATTTATTTTTGGATGTTGGCTTATTATAACATAACACAATTTAAGATGTCAAGAATCATATAGCAAATTTGGAAAAATAACTCCCCCCCACCTTGCCATAGACACATCGCTTGAGGGCAGGTGGCTCGGGTGGTGCTTCTAAATGTTCTGGTGGTGGATCATCTTGGAGCCTGCAGGGATCAAGAACTAAAAGTTCATGTTTCCAAGGTTGATCTGAACTGACATAATTATGTTGACTTTGGCCCTGATTTGGTTATATGAAAATTTGAACAAATCCACCTTGCCTCTCGCAACCTGGGACTGCCAATTTCCCCTCTTGAAATTGCTGGCAAAGTTCAGAACTCCAAAATTGGTCGAACCAATCACGGTGTTCCATATCACCAAAGATAGGCACATACAGTGCTGCCACATTGTTTTTCTGGATCACCTGGGTAAAAGCTTCCATGAAGTTCCCCACCCCAGGGTTGCAGTCGACCACCACCAATCCAGTCGAGTTTGGAAAGGTAACTCCGTCCTTAAAGGCACCATTGCAGTTTCACCATCAAATTTTAAATCAGATTTGGGCATTATATCAGAACATGATTTGGTTTACGATCTAATTATTATGATGAATCCCCTAAATTTCACCCAGATACCAATGCAGACATCACCAATTGTTCTGCAGCATCACTGCCAAGCTGGGAATACTTTGGGGCTCCATGGGGTACAGAAGTTGCACCAGGTAGTGCTGTGCTCCCAACTTCCTCCATGACTATCATAGCCTTGGCTGGAATCTGTTTGGCCTCACCAACTGTCCTGCGAAGGCGATTCAGCGCACTGTCCTTCCACAGCCACTGCTCCTTGGCCACATCAAGGGTGGACTGGTGGGGGCTGATGAATTTGCCAGAGTACGCCATTGGCCTTTGATCCCGGGTATCCTTAGTTGCCCAAAAGCACACCCAGGAAAGGTGAAGAAAATACATTTGCATTTATTTGTATTAATAATATCTCCCATAAAGCATGGTGGTGAAAAGTGATTTAAATAAAACATGGTGCCAAACACTAGCAATAGCAAGTGTCAACCTTTGACTTGGGGTCAAACAACAGCTGGAACCCAATGTCCACTGCACAGCCAGCATTGCTCAGTGTTCGAAGAAGGCCGTATTCTTCCTGAAACAAGTTCTGGTTCTTGCTGGCAAAGACAGGTGAGATGAAGGTTGCTGCACTGGTAGCTGCATTGGCGGACACCATCCGACCCACCAAGTTAAGGATGCAGGGGACCAGCTCTGACTTGATGAGTGATGGGGCTGAAAAGTTCGCAATGAACAGGTATGCCTCAATCAGCCAAAAAAACATCAAAATAAGATAATTCTGCTAACAACCCAGTGACTATCAACAACCCAATGGACTACAAATATATACAGGCAAGACTATGCAAAGATATGCAAAGCTAAATCATCAGGAAGTAACTGGCGTCCGCAGTTGCAAAGACTGCATCCATGTCTGTGTAGCTTGCTCAACTTGTGCCATGAGGTTGATGGCAGCGGCTCCATCAATCCTCTCTGGCCAGCACATCGAAGAGACCTGTTGGTGGAAGGGTGGGCACAGGTGTTTGAAGAAGTAATGGGGAAGACTTTGACAGATATATGGATAGATTTATTATACAGATTTAAAATTGGTTTGTTGTTACTGTGCTGTTCTTTATGTGGATATCATCCCTTTATTTTCAAAGAACCCATGCCTTTGCATCGAACCACTTGTTGACTGATGTTTTGGCACGTTCCAGTCGCTTCTGAATCCATTCATCTCGTTGGTGTGAGAGGCGTACTTGATAGGAATTCAACTTGGTGAAGTATGCACTCAGACACTTCTCATCATATCTGAGTTCTTCAAGCAGCAGTTGAAGGGCTGAAGCATCAATGGTTGCCTTTGCACCATCCAAATCCCCTTGTGACACCACATCTCGTGGAAGCTTGTCCGGTGCCATCTCATTCAAGATGCTCATGATGCCTTGTTGGAGTTGACTAGTCTGGCAACCACATTGAATGAATGTTGACCCCATTTTTTGTTTCAGGACCAATACAGCAAAGCAAACCACTGCCAGGACCAAAGATAATTATATAGCTTGTTTCATAGATAATTCAGAAGAGCTGCATGCATTTTCACGTGGTAACCACGCCTCTGATCTTCCCTCAACTGCGCCCAACAAATCCATTTCAAGTGTTGTATCACCTCTTTCCAGCCGCTCAAGGAACCTGGGGGCAGACTGGCTGCACTTGGCTCTCAATGCAACCAGAATCTTGGCTAACTGGATGGCCCTGGGTGTAAATGGTAAATTTAGATGATTGGTAAATTGATCTTGGATGGATTTTTGATTAAAAGAATAAGAAAGGAATCATAAGAGAAATAAATGCTATGTTTACCAAAGCAACTTGGTCTTCAGGACACCTTCTATATTTGGAATCTGGGTGGTGAGCTCCTCCACGATGGAACCTGGACAGGCTGTGTTTCAACATGGTATAACCATTGGATTACATAGTAATTGGGTGTAAAGCTGTGTTTTTAATTTATCACATGGTTTTGCCAAAGAGGTATATCAATATCCCCAATCCCATTATCCACAACATTTTTTCTGAAGATAAATGCAAGGGGCATGCCAAAGCACAGACTTGGGACTTCTCCTCCAATTGTTGTCGAAGCAATGGTCTGTTCCGCTCTGAAGGTTTCAAATTTGCCCACTGATTGGCAACCATGCGCATGGTAAGCAAACAGCTTTGATCAGAATTCTTCAACCGGGTTTGCCACGGAGAGCCCTTTGGAGACCGAGGTGACTTGTGGTTGAAATTTGGGAGCAGCTTCTTGGACTGCAGGGATTCATCTGAGAATGGAGAACCTGACAATGTTGCTACATAGTGATAGATAGAAAATAACACCCAATGACTTGTTGAATTTAATCTCTTTTCATGGGAAAAAAAAGACAGCTGAGCAATTTTTGATATCTAAAGGCCTTCCCATCCATAGCGTGACACACACTCCAGGATTGCATCTCTGACCGGCTGGGGCATCTGGAAAAGGTTTGTCACAGCCATGTTCTTGGCCCCAATCAGCCTGTCTGGTCGGGCAGCCACATCATTCCTGACTTTGGCTGTGGATGAAACTCCCCAAAAATATTGCTTATGTTTTCTCAGTGGTGTCTATGTAAGGGTTAGCTGTGGATTTGGGAATCAAAACAAAATTGACAATTCAAACCATGGCTCCATTGTCTGATGACACCAGCCCAATCGAATGTCTTGGACCCAATGGACATGTTGGTGAGGGAGACCACCCATGACATAGAACTTGGTGCTTTTCGGATTGCACCTCGCTGACTCATCTTCATGTTGAAAAACCTCAAATGTTTTGGAACTGAAGATTCCATTGGGCCGATTGCAAAAACAAAAACTAATCCTTTTCCCTGTAACCCCAAAATTGGAAAACGTATGAAAACATAACCAAAGATTGGTTGACAATTCATCCTGTCGATTCTGCATTCGCACATGCTTGCATTTGATGCATTGAAGACCCTTAAGTAGAAGTGCTGGCACCTGCAAGTTGTTTCCATCATGTTTCAAAAGATGGTATGGAATGGTTTTTAAAGCGAGGACCATCAAGTAAAGACTTAAATAGTTAACTTAGCCACAGCCATTGCTGTCTGTTGCAATGTAAGACAATTAAATAATTCCAACAATTTTCCACCCCCTGGCCTCTACCTTCAACTTGGAACATGCCACCACTGCAGCAATTGCTGTTGTCACACGTGCTGCACCCTTCAGGAAGCAAATTGACCCTTGGGGAATGACGCCTTGGCTTTTGACATCAGCATCCTGCATGCAATGGGGAACTGGGTAGATGTGAATGGGGTATAAAGCCCTAAATTGCTAAGATTCTGCCAAATGGGTACCCCTTTTCTTCAAGAGACAAGTCAATTCTATGCCAAAAAATTATCCTTTTACAGGGTATTTTTTTTGAATATAATTCCAGAAATATATGATATGTTTTGGTGCTATCCCCATGTCCTTCAGCCTCACCAGTACAGCATCACCAGCGGTCACGAAGCCATCTGCGGCGAATTGCCACAATAACTTGACACTAACATCCAACTGCGGAGGCTCCCGTAGGCTCCCAGAGTTCTCCATGTTGAAGGAAGTAACATCCAGGATGAATGCAGGCTGTGAATCTTCTTGACCTTGGATTGGGTGTAAGGTTTAAATTCAAAAAAACACCTGATTGTGATAACAATGAAATTGGAAACTAATGAAGTACTGAACCACTATCAATATAAAAGGCTGATGGTTTTCTCAATAAGCTGCCAGGAAAGCAGGCTGGAATCGGGTAGTGCACTGTATACGTTTCTGAATCCAGTGGGGGCACCATGCTGTTCAGCAAACGACATAGCTCTTCTTGACGGGAGGCTGCCACAGGAAAGCTTTGGTGAATGAATTGTCGTGCTCCACCAGCACCTAAAATCATGCCACCAGGATCAATAACAGAAGTAGGACCCACATTCATTTTTGAAGACTAACTGGTGTTCCTCAAAATGTGGTTGATCAAGAAAAATATAAGTATCTTCGATCAATCTGTTCGATCATCATTGACATACAATTTCCTTTGATTTATGAAATAGTGATTTATACATCTTTGTTAATATTCACCAAGGGGCCCTTGATGAGACTCACTATGTTTTCATACACCATCTCAGTGGGAGTGGCCTGCATGGCTAGGGCTGTACTGGTTCCCATGCTCGATGTCTCCAACTTCTCCATGTCTTGCCCACCACTCCCTGCTGATTCCAAGGAAAGGGTCTTTGCGCCGAACTCCAGTTGCTTGGCCACGAGGACACTGGACTCAGCTTCCTTGGCAACTGGCAATAAGGGTTGGAATAATTGGTTTCCCTTGCTATATTTATTTGAGGCTTGCATGGTTCATCATGACCCACCATTTCCCCCTAAAAGGTGAAAATCTAGACCTTGACAAGGCTCCGAGTCAACTGCAATGCTTGCAGTTTCTGCCTCAAAGAACTCATCATCCTTAGCAAAGCTTTAGAATTTCCAAGGTAATAGGTTATATTATATAAATAAAAAACCTTTGGGTTAGGCAATGGACAATCATAAAATTGTAAAGGCTAAATAAGGATAGATTCCGGAAGGTATTGCTGTGTATCTCCCACATCATCATCCATGGTGTGCAAGGACACATCAAACCCTGAAGTCTTGATCCCAAATCTAGTGCAAACAGAAAAGGTGATCTTGTAGATGTCCATGTCCAAAAAATGGATGTTGACTTCTGCAACTTTCAATTGAAACTTACCTAAATCCTAGGGTTTTCTGAACCTGTCGTAGATCTCAACCTTTGATTTTGAGTAGTAGACATCTACAACACATCCCTTTTCCCTAGGAATCTCTACAAGTTTCAATTGAAAGTTGCAGATCTTGAGCTTCAAAATTCCAATGTTGACATCTACAAAGTAGAGCATTTAAATCAACTTTTTTACTTGCTACTTGATTTGGGTCTTGTAGATAGAACTCCAAAATGAGCTGATCTAGGTGAGTTTCGGATGAAACTTGTAGATCGCTACCCCCAAATCAAGTGTCAAGTAAAAAAGTTGATTTATTTTGGATCATTCTTTTGCTGCAGGCTCAGTTCAAATCTGGCAAAACTTCAAAGTCTCTATGACTTCTGCTGCTCCTCGGCACGCAATGCCTTGCAAATGGCATGCACCATGGGAGGTGGGTACACCTGTGCACTTTGGGAACGTTTTTGGCCCCCTTCATTTCCTTGAATCACCTGGTGATCATGTTGGCCATCACAATCCTTGCCATGTAGCTCATTGAATAGTAAGAGTGAATTTGTCATCACCCGGGTTCTCTTTTTCATAGTTTTTTTCTCAACTTTGGATACCAATCCCATCATGCATTGGTCAAAGACAGCGATCAAGACACCAGGGTGATCTCGAATGTGCATCACCTGGATTGGAATGAAAATGTCATCAAGGTATGAAACAAATGCTGAAGGCTTAAGAGAACAATAAAGTGTAATTACTATGCAAGTATCAGTGGGAAGTCAGTGTAGGAAAATAAACCCAAAAGTCATACTGTCAAAATGCCCCAAAGCTAAATTCTAAATACAAAAAAATAAGGGTTTGGGGCATCCCTATTTTGATAAAACCAAGTCACGGAGTCCCTGTCCCAGGCAAGGGACCGGTCGGGGTGTTCGAATGCAAAGATTCGATTCTCTGTGAGCTGAATATAGGCTATCCACATTGCCATGTCAATCAGCTGCAGGGCTTCAATCAAATTGGGAACACGCTTTTCAACCTTCATTCTCTTCCAGTTTGTATGTTGCAGGGGTGATACCCATGTGCATGGTGGTGACAAAAAGGTCGAGAGTGGTTGGAGCACCAAAATGTCTACCAGCAAAGTCCGCTGCAGTACTTCAATCCCAAGGTCCCAAAAGTGTTTGATGTCATATGTTCTTCGGCATGTCCCTCCCAGTTGTTGCATGGTTGCCTGAAGCCTGGGTAATGAGAAGATTTCCCACAATGTACAGCGAACATTCTGGGATGCAGGAGGTGAGCCAAAGGGCAAATCACTATATGGTAGCATGACATTGCTCGGGATCTTTGCTGCAGCGGCCTTCAAAGTGTCATCATCATATTCTAGGTAATCTTTAGGAACTTGATGGGATCCACAAGGCTCATCAGAACTGAAGACAGGGCCCAGATCATCACTGTCTGGCAAAGCCTGCAGAGCTTCTGGCTCACCTGAGGTTCTGGCTGAACTCGGTCTCTTCATCTTCGGCTTTGCTCTGGGCTTTGAAGCGCTCTTGCAAGCAGAGGCTCGTGGCTTCTGCTTTGGCACTGGGAGAGGGCAAACTTCAACTGTAGGCCCATCGTCATCAGCATCAGGCAAGTCAAGACAGGACATGGCCAGGAGTCTAAAATTTAATGACAGAGTTGAACCAGTGGAAAAACCATGTTATCAAGATCATCTGATTACAGAATCAATCTTTGAATTGGCTGGTTGATGGTGCAAATTTTGAATATTTTGTTCTGAGCATGTCATTGAATCTATCTTTGAATCGGCTGGTAATCCCTGGTGATAACTTTGTACCTTGGTTTGCCATAAGCCACCTCACCCCTGATGCTGGTAAAGTTGCAACAAACACTTTTTGACAAATAAACACCAGAATAAATTCCAGGAGTTGTGCGCATAATCTCACGTGATTGAATGCACATGACAGTGTGCAAATGGCAATCCAATGTTCATGCAACAGCAAGCCATCATTGTTTAAATTTGTTCACCTGTTGCCTGTTGCTGTTCAAATATGTTCAAATATGTTTGCAACTTTGAATGTCACTTTTTTCTTTGATCCTTTTTCCCTCATGCTCAGGCTCCCAATGGGCCATATGCATTGTCCCGTCAGGGTGACAGGTTGCTCCAAATCATGTATCTTTGATACCACTTTTGTAAGCCCCGGTTGAAAGATCATTATCCTTCAAAAGCCCCTTGCACTCAGCCATTGCTAAATGCAGTAAGAACAGAAACTAAAATTGAAACTACTGACCTGCCCCTTTTCGACCCTTCCCACGTCCTCGGCCAGCTCCACGTCCACGGCCACCAGGACAAGCCGGTTTGCTCTTCACCTTTGCTGCTGCTTTGGGCTGCTTTGCCTGACGAACCGGGGCTGCAGCAAGACGATGGTTGGGTGGTTGGTCAAGGGGCTTGTTGGCAGGGTTCTTCTCAAGGAACTTCACCACAGCATCATCTAAGCTCTCACATTGGCTACACAAAGCCCAGAAATCACGTTCCAAGCCATCCTTCCAAAGCTCAGGAGGTACCATTTGGTAGTACTTGGCCCTGCGGTCATCCCATTGCTTCTGAAAACTTTCTGATCCCACCCGGGTTCGCCCAGCAAATGTTGCACGAGTTGGGGGTGGTGGCTGGTTGGGGGGCACCTCAATCACCTGCTGATCTTGTGGTGCAGGCTCCTCACCAATCCCATCCCCCACCTCTTGAACCGGCTCAGGAGGCACTGCAATGGGAGCCACTGCAGATTGCTCAGCAAAGGGATCCTCAGCAGTTCCTTGGCCTGCATTTTTCCTTGGGCGGCCTCGTTTCGCTGGTGGTCCATCTGGATTCTTGGGGGGTCGACCTCTCTTTGGCTTCGGCTGCCCCTCTGGTCTAGAAGCAGTCTTGTCAGGGGCCACAGCAACTGGTAGGACAGGACCCGGTGCAAATTTGTGCCACCTATGTCGAGGATAGTCAAAACATCAACAAAATTGCAATGTTTTAGGTGATTACTGATTAGCAAAAACTAACCTCATAGTAGTATATATAGAAATAGTTTAACATAGGGGGATATAGGGGGCACTTGAAATGTCTTATTGTTGTCAGGACATTCAGTTGAAAAAAAAAAGTAAAATTTGGGATCCTGATTGTGAGACATTCCCATTTATACCCTTCTGTGGAAGTAATCACCTTGCAAATTGCTGCCATCAGATGCTGAGGCACCCTTCTGGATTTGGGGTCACACCCACAGCCCTGACATCCATTGCAAACCACCACTCGGGAAGTGTAACAGGCTGCCATTCTTGCCTGTCATTGTTGTCCTTGGATTGTGGCCCACAGGTCTGGATAGCAGATTAGTCTAAAAAATGAAAACATAATGACAGTTCAAGCCTTATTCCATTGCAAGAGTTATATGAACTGTGAAATCCTGAAACAATAAACGCATAACATTGTTTGAATGGCACATATAGTAAACATTTTATTGCTTGATCTAATGGGCAAAATCCTGCTATGAACAATTAATTGATCTGATGGTTGTTCATGGTTGGCTATCCACAAGATGCTTGGCTAGTTGATGCCAGAGATCCACCCATTGTCTCAAGCAGTCCGCTGCTCCTGTGAGTTCCCATGGTTCCTTTGAGACCAAGTCAGCCGTCTTCAAAAACCTAAGCCGGGCAGCTGCATCTCTGCTCAGGTATGATGATGACATCATGGTCCATTATGGTCCTTATGACTACGATTGCACTTTTGCCTGACAAAAACTGTGTGTCTTGGATGCAAATTACACCCAATGACAATGTGATAAATAAGTCGGCTGCTGATTGGTAAAACATCCTGAAATATGTTGAACTTGCTGACAAATTATGAAACCATGTAGCTCTTTCTTTGCCCTGTCCGACAACAGGTTCCTTGGCAAGCTGGCTACTGCCTTGGACATCTTTGGCATGAAGGCAGCTGGCACGAACGTGAGTGGTGGTTGTGAAAGCGATTCTGAGTTCACCAAAAACTTCACCAGCAAGATGGCATCATCAGGGGAGTGATTGTAGTCTTCCTCAATGTTGTTTGGATAGGTGCTCAAAGAAAATATAATTGCAGGTAGCAGCTATAGGGGTAAAAAGTTTAAATTTAATTGATGGGAAACCATTCTTGTAGTAAAAATAAATGCATCAATGCAAACTCCTATCACCAACCAAGGGTCGCCAGGAATTTCTACTGGTGCCCATGAATCACCAGTGGAGTCATCATAGAGAGGTAGGTCCTTAGAGAGCAATGCATGGGAGGCATGAAAGGAATAGGAATGTAGGTATTTTCATTGAATTTTCATAGATAGTTAGACTTAGACTTGGTGGGTAAACGATTTGGAAAGTAAAACAGTTTTATCTGGGAACTGATAAAATCAAATCATAATGCATTTGGAGTTTGAAAACTACCTTGAACCACTGGAAAGGATCAGCTCTTCTGATGAATCGCCAGCAATGGTTCAGACTGCGATCAGGGTTGCGGCTGGAAACCAAACCACTGATATATATGCCAAGTTGGTGGAAGTGTGTCTTCCAATCAAGGGAGCCCTCCAACATCTCTACCCTCAATTCTCGCTTGCGAACTGGCTGAACCTTCTCCTTGACGATGTTGACAAAGTCCTTGTAAGGGCTGAAGCTGGTAAATACCAAAGGTAATCCAAAGGTAATAATATATATATATTGAACTGACATTAGAATACTAGTAATCATGCCATGGCAAACTCAAGTATCAACCCTTCTCCTGTGGAGTTTGGATAGTGTCTGCAGCCGAGAAAGCTGACACCACAACAGACAGCCTTTGGTCCACAGGCCCATGTGTGTGGCCTACTTCACCAAACACATGGGTGACGGATCTGAACCTTGGCTGCACTGGAGGGCCAACAGGGAAAATATAGGAAAACTACATGGGTTGGCTGGGAAAACACCATAAATCCAATCATTAAAAATGTTTTGACCTTGAATGCAAATGGAAGGGAGCCTGCGTGTGCAGACTGCAATTGCTGACATTTTTGCCACCACTTGGTTCTTTCCTTCTCTTGCACAATTATCGGTCTACAGGGTTGCCATGTTCACCAAGAACTATGAAGAAATCATTGTTGTTTCAGCACAATTTACCTACATCACAAGATGATGTCATATATATTAAGATGTTTGATTGAAATTGTTTTGACTACTGTAAGATATACTAAGATGATGTCAGAAACCCAAGTGGGCCTCCACCACCAAGTGCTCCGGCATTGGGATGCCTCGCTTGTCCAAGATCTCTTTGGCATGGTCCAGGGCTTTCAGGATGCAAGTTACCTCTGTTGAAGAATCCTTCGGTACATCCGGTTCGAGGACAAAGTATATCTCAACGACCTTAGTCTACATGGGGGCCACACTGCCAATGCAGGTCAGTAGGAATGAGGAAAGAATAACATATATTGTTATCCTATGATACTTTAAAAGGAGATCAAAAATATCAATAATATAATAATCCAAAGGGCTCCCCATATGATGCAACCCAGAAGATGGATCTGGGGGCGCCATGCCCCAGCCAATGACTTCGAATTGATGGTGTTCATGCGAGGATATCGGGTCTTGGCTTGATCTAAGCCATCCAGATCAAGCTTCAAAATGCTCATGTTGCTACCCTCACCCGAAACTGCCTGCTCACTGAGCACATTCAATCGGGATTGGGTTTGGCGAAACATTCGAATGTTCCTGATGTGAACTGCCTGGCTTTTCTCAAGCTGCTGCCTCTCGTGTTCCAAGCATGTTTTCTTCAAACGTTGTGTGAACTCACTGCACTGAGTGCACCTAAGTTGGCATGGCATGCCTCCCACTAAAAAAGATCGACTTACATTTTTGCATGGGGAAAACCTTTGCTCACAAAGAAACATGTATCTAAATGGTGATCATGATACCTTGCATGCTGTGATACCTCACGGAAACGGAGCAAATGCTTCCACTTCTCCTCAAACACCTGGGTAAAGCGCCGGATCTTGGCCACATTGTCATCCTGATATTGGTTCCCAGCACACCACAACTGGTAGAGCCCATAGAATGCTTCTATGCTCATGTGCTGCAAGTGCCGAGGTTGCATACCTGAGGTCGTTTTTTGAAAAGAACATATCTATGAATCTTTGGGGCCCTTATCAATCCCTTTTCTATCCCCTTAATATCATTCAGCATAGGTACATTCCTTGGAACCACTAGCCATCATCTTCACAGCCTCCACTGGGTCAGTTTGGGCCAAAGCATGGGCACTGTAGAATGCTTCCGATCCAAGGAGTGAGGCTGGCAAATCAGAGTCGCAAGCACCTGGGCAGCAATGAGGGAAAGGCTGGGGGCAATCATGTAAGTAAACCATTCCACACAGACAGTGGGACAAGATTGACATCACAAGATTCACAAAAGAGAATGGGAACAAGATAGGCATAGTAAAAAGAAAACATCAATGGTTTCATCCAAAGAGCCTGGGAGGAAAAGGCCAGAAGCACAAAGTGCAGCACCATCAACTTCTTCCAGCGGTTCCGTTTCAGCCAATGGCTCAGCCTCCATGAAAACCAACCCAGAATGGAGTATTGATGCCAAAAAAAGAAGCTTCAATATGTTCAATGCTGCATATATATATATAGTAACTGGCTAGCACTTAGAATATTAATCATTGTTTTTTTTCGAATAGGTCTATTAGTTACATGATTTTCCTGGGTGAAAACAATATTCTAAGTGCATATCCACAGACGATGCACATAGAATATAAACCTTGTAAAGATGTGTTGGGTTGATCATAAATCAAACCATCATGATGCATGGCGATGTCCGTGCTGTTTACTTTAGATTTCACTGATCAACGATTTGTTTGGAGAGTCTTGGGATTTTGATAAGGTAAATATATATATATACCCCCATATTCTATGTGGATAAATATTCTATGTGGATGACATTCCAGGAATAGGTTTTGCTCTGTATTTTCCATATTCTTAGTGGCACCTGTTTATTTTTAATATTCTATGTGCCAGCTGTTTACTATATATATATATTTGTATGAATATATGATTGTTCAAAGAAAAAATAAAACATAATGTCCACCATTGTGCAAGGAACAATGTGCCAGTAGGCATAGGCCAGGAATCCATCAATACTGGCATATTTCTCAGTGGGCTGCTTCCCATTGTACTTTCTCATATCCGTTGGAAGGGAGTTGTCAGGCAATCCTGAAGCCAATCGCCTTACCTTGGGTGGTCAACTACTTGAACTTGGTTTTCCAACAAATTTTGTGATAGTCAAAGATTTGGGTCATAACAAATCAAAATAATTTGTTTGGTGTCAAAGTGGCTCGCTTCTCATTGACCCCCAACAGGACGCAAAATGCTGCTATGCAAACAGGATAGCAAATGAGCTCATAGGCCAAAGAAGCCTTACATCGGGCCAAATAATCTGCAAAAGAAAATGAAAAGAAACAAAAAAAACACTGCAAAAGTATTGCAATGAATCATTAATTGTCCAAAGTAGCTGTACTGCCATTTGTGGCATCCTTTTTTGGGCATTTTCCAAGTAGGCCCAGAATAAACTGGTTCAGGTCAGAGCCGCTCATGGGAGCCATCTTCTGCCGATATTCCTCAGAGGCCGACATGTGAAGGAATTAATTGCTAACATTTTTTTTGGGAAGACACTATTTAAGTGGCAGGGTAAATAGCAGAAATGTTCTGGACAGTAGAAAATCAAGTATCCTGGAGATGCTTCATTCTTGACTCATTGGCCTTGAAGTCGTTTATGCACATCTTCTTGCAACAGATCACTGGTTTCTCAGGAGGCGTCCTTACATCCCAGATAACATAGATGGCAAACAATTTGTAGCTACCCCATGCAGAATTCCTGGGGCCATAGAAAAATTTGATTTTAGATTATATAAGCCAACAAGGGCACTCCAAATCAGGCAGGCGTTGGGATGACTTTCGTGCTGGCGTCGTGCTTGAATCATCTGGTACAGGAACCATAGATAGGCTATTGGGTTCCATGGACACAGTGGGCCCATCATCATCGCCCGGTAGCTCCATGGCACCCCGGAACCCAGACAGACACACAGGGTCTGGGCTCAGAAATCCTTGAGGCCTTCAAATGCAATATGTTTGAGAGTTGCAGTAAGGCCTGGGATTGGTGGACCTGGATCAGGCTGCTGGACCCACCAGTGCTTTTCATTGTGAATCTGGTCAAAACATATAGATTCATCTTGTCAAGATGTCGATGCACATATATATATATTAAATATAAATGAAATTATATATATATAATTATATGTAATATGTATATATATATGTATATATATATATGTATAATGATGTGTATATATATACATTATTATGTTCATTGTCATTATGCAACCATCGGGGTATTTTGTTACCACAAAATAATCCAAATGCGCTCATTAAACAACCAAGTGATTGAAACATGACAATTCTTGGTTAAAACCTTTTTGGTAATATTGAGATTCCAGCAAGTGCAAGATCAAACCCAACAAGTAGTCACACCAGGGTAAAATCATTACATCGGATGAATTGACCCAAAATGTGTTGCAGCTAGCTGAAATCCAAGCTTTCATTTTCTTGAGCAACCGCAACCACTAGAAAAACCACTATGTTCATGGCCCCAGATATATTTTGTAATTTTTATTATGGATATTGGTTAATGCATACCCATGCAGATAAGTTAGCATCAACCACATATACCTTTTAAACATAATTATTTTTAGGGGACCTTCCAATCATGCTTTGGATGAACTTTGTGGAGCAGTGCTCCCACTAACCCATGGGGGCCAGGCGCACCTTGAGAGTGGAAAGTCGATGTCCTTGAGAAAAAACCTGACCATCTTCATCATGGAAGGCCAAACCATGCCCGGTTTTTTTGGAGAATGGTTGTGGCAAATACTTCCACCCAGTGAAGTATTGGAAACTGCATGATCTGAGATTGACATCAGCCTTAACATGATCTTCCAAATGCTGGATGGGCTGATTCTGCTTTGATAGTCTGAAGTTGTGAGAAAATTATCCCATGACCACAACACAACTTACTTATGGCACCCTATAACATTACAATTGGAATCAATACAATCTCATATCATCCTTTATGGGGTTGGAAACCATTAGTCACTGCATGCCACATCAGTTCCCACTTGCTTGCCTGGTAGGCTGTGAAGAAAGATGCCACTCACTGGTTGCCAGCAGCCACCAGCGATGCCGCCAGCGGGAACAGGGCCGGGGCTGGATGGCCCCTAGGAGAAATTAGGATATAATTAATTAAGTTATTGGAAATCTATTGACCCTGAAGGGTATATTTAGCCTCCCCAAATCAATTGCATCTTACCCCAAATCTATTGCCAATCCTTATGAAATATTTGAGCACCTTCACTCTAAAATACCTCTGTCTAAAAAGAGTTCCCTGACCCCTTTCTAAAGATGCATTTCTGAGGGTCTTCGAATTTGGATGAACTTGGATGCCAATTCGGCGTGAATTTGCTGGAACCGCATTTTATAGCAGAACCAGTTCTCATTGTTTTTGTGCATTTTAAGGCCTGAGGCCCTATGCACAAAAGCTAGACCGCTCTAAAACTGCTGCACATTATCACATAATGAATTGGCACCCCGATGCATAAACGGGCATGGAAGATCATGAAAACAACCAAGGATCCTGGACATAATTTAAAACGAACATGTGCGGAAATTCGATATGATTTTAAAAAATGATAGGACATACAAGAAAAATGGAATGACTTGAAGGAAAAAAGGAAGGAAACTGAAGTGACAAGAGAGTAAAATGAAAGGGACATGAAAGGAAGATCAGAAAGAAAATGAGACGAACGGAAGGGGAAATCACAGGAACATCAGAAGGACATGAAAAGAACAAAAGGAAAGGAGGGAAATTAAATAAGGTGAACGTAAAACAAAGATATGATTGACGGAAATGGAAGGAACATGGAAGGAACATAGAAACGCATGAAAGGAATGTGAACAGAAATGAAAGGGGAATGGCACGAACACGAAAGGAAATGCTTTTGTATGTGTGTATTTGTTTTTTTCAATATTCACACATATAGAGTGTGACCACCATGGTGACCACGGTCACGCATTCCGAATATTCTATCTGTGAGGATTTTGGACATGACATGTAGGGACAATGAAAGGATATGAACAGATAATGGAAGGACATGGAAGTAACGCGCATGAAAGGAAAGTGGAAGGAAATGAAATGCATTAAAATAAAGTAAAGTAAAGAGAAAGGAAGATAGAACGTCGGAAGAAGTAAAGAACTGAAAAAAAGCATAAACATCCCCGTGGCAATTTTCGCACTAGAAATGGATGACTCGTGCATAGCCTAAGCGAGATCTGTAATGTATTGGAATTTCAAAATTGGAGTCAGGTTAGTCATTTTATTGTTAAGGGGTTGGTCTGAGCATTTTATTGGACAGGGAAATCCTGATAAAATTCCATTCTAATTTTATTGCAAAAAACTCAGTGTTTGGAGCATTTTATTGCAGAATGGAACCAGTGCTTTTCCAGGATCTCTTTATATTGATTTTATTGGGCATATCATTTTAGACGGCAACTTTTTCAGGAATTTGAAGGAATTCTAAGGAATTTTAAGGAACGGCAAGGAATTTTAAAGGAATTTTAAAGGAATTGTAGAGAAATTTCAGGAATTTAGTGAGTTGTAAGGAATCTTAAAGGAATTTGAAGGAAGCTTAAGGATTTTTAAAGGAATTTGGAGGATGTTTAAGGATTTTTAATGTCTTTAAGGATATTTAAGGAATTTTAAGGAGTTTTTTGGAATGTTAAGGAATTTAAAGGATTTTAAAGGAATTTTAAGGAATTGCCACGAAAGAATGCCACCGTATTTTGTTGCTACAGAATGCTATAAAAGAAGAAAAACATGAAATATTTGAGCACCTTCACTCTAAAATACCTCTGTCTAAAAAGAGTTTCCTGACCCCTTTCTAAAGATGCATTTCTGAGGGTCTTCGAATTTGGATGAACTTGGATGCCAATTCGGCGTGAATTGGATGCCAACTTGGAAAATTTTATGAGTTTTTTAAAATTTTCAGGAATTTAAAAGATTTCTCAGGACTTTTAAAGAATTTGACGGAATTTGAAGGAATTTGCAGGATTCTTGAGGATTTTTGATGATTGAAAAGGATTTTTAAGGATATATATATATACATATAGATGCATATTTACTATATATAATCATTTAGAAATGCATAAACACGTATATATATATATATATATGTATATATATGTATATATATATATACATGTGCATAAACATCTTTATGGCTGAATCTATCTACATATCTAGATATATCATCCTTTGGCTGATGTTACAGTTGGTACATTGTCAACCTCACTTTATATAGGTATGGTGCAACATTCATGACATATTTGTACCCTCAGTGGAAGCACTTTACATAGGCATTGTGGCTATATATGAGCGACGGCTCTTATTTGCGTATATGGAAAGTAGTATTCGGACGTACCCCGGTTTGTCAAAAACATCATATTTAGCTTGTAAAACGAGGTAGGAACACCCCGAGAACGAGGTAGGCAAAAACGTTACGGGACTGGAGAACGAGGTAGGAACACCCCGTCAATTGCGTTATGTAACAAATATGGTCCGCAGCTCATATGGCTATGTATACACACTTTTTTGAAGCACTTTACATAGGTACGGTGTGTTGGTTTACCTGCTCCGTTGAATATTCTATCTGTCTATATCTGTCTTGATTCATGTAGATTTGTTTTTTTTTCCCAGGCATGTGAACTAAACCTATTTTTTTCACTTGTTTTTTTGCTATTCTTCGGTAAAATACATAGTTTTGGAGGATTTTTACCTGTATCGTTTGAATATGCCATCTGTGACCATATTCTATCTGGTAGAAATGAATTTGTTCAAGCCAAGAAATGAACTAAAATATTTCATCTGGTAGAAATTGACTATTTTTTTATTTTTTATTCAAAATTCAATGATTCTGTCAATGATATATAAATGTATAGTACATTTCAAGAATATATAGAATATATGTTTATATTTATTTTACTTTTTTAAATGTTACATATAATATGTATATTGTAGATATTTTATATATCATATATAAATATTTTTTGTTATACATTCACTACATTTTTTTATATATACATAAATTCCATACATATATATATTATATCTATTGTATATTATGTATTAAATATATATATATATATCAAATTGTATATGTTCAGTATTATATTTATATATCAATATGTTTATCGATATATATATATTTAATTGATCTTTTTTTAATTATATATATATATATGTATATATTATATTTAATATATTTTATATATAACTTGAAAATGAAGGTTCACCATGCCCATTCTTTCATATGTTTAATGTATCCTTCCCTTCGGGTCAGCACCTTGTCATTTACTGCCAACATTTTGGCTCAAGATGCCCGTGCAAAAGTTTCAGCCGCGCTTTTACTTGCGTGCTTTTGTTTTGGGGGAATCATTCACAGTTCATTGGTTATCAGCCGTAGCTGGCTCTTGTTTGACCCGTAAATTTTCATATCTGAAGGCCGGAGGACGCCTATAAGTCCTTGCGTCCATGTGCGGGTGCATTGCCTCCAATGCCAAGACACGTTGAGACGATCACAAG
Source organism: Cladocopium goreaui (assembly GCA_947184155.2). NCBI lineage: Eukaryota > Dinophyceae > Suessiales > Symbiodiniaceae > Cladocopium > Cladocopium goreaui. The sequence continues at coordinate 31,451 of CAMXCT020000646.1, read as the reverse complement.
GTGAGCAGTCAGATTGCCATCCAGATCGTAACCTCGACAACCTCAGGTGTTAGGCTGGGAACTTAGCACGTGGTCTGTGTCGGAACCGCTTTGAGGCATTCATCCGTTTTCACCACCCCAACAGTACCGTTTCTGGATTCGTATCTTTTGAGACTGACAGCTGGCGAAGTTTCATCTGATTTCATTTCCAGTCTTTTGTCATTGTGTTTCATTTGCCTGGTCGATTTCTTCAGAGCCTTTGTTGTCGACTGCAAAGCAGTTTGCAAAGTATTTTCCAGGAGCAGTGCCTGATTTGCCTCGCTGCTCTAAGGCTGCGTCAGCGCCATGGCAGGAGTACCGTGCTCCGGAGTTTCATCGGCATTTTGCTGCGTATAATTCTTCAGGGTCTCGGCATTTTGCTCTGAGTTTGAGCCCAAGACTGCAAGTTGAATTCTCGGCATTTTGCCTTGAGTATTTTACGGAATTGACATTTTGCCACAGCAATCAATTTTATCCGCCATCATTGTCTTTGGACTTTATCAGCTTGGCAGTTTCTTCAATCCCATAGTGGAATTTGATTGTGATTTTCCTTGAACCTTTTTCTTTTGCACAGAGATCGCATTTTGCAGTTTCGACCGCAAGCCCAAGGGTCTCACTGCAGTCGTATTACAGCTGGATTGCTTCGCCGCAAGCTTCAGGGTTGTTTCACTGCATCCTCAGCGGTAGTTTCACGCAAGTGCATTGGAATTTGGATTTATCATTTGAATAGAGTGTCTTTCAGCTCTTTCTTTTGCAGTTTATTACATTGAATTAACCAATCCATTTGAATATCCTGCACCCCTCACCGCATAGCCTGCGTCAGTGCTTCAGTGAGAAGGGTTTTGCCTGGTTTTCTTTTGGACTTTTGATCCTCCACAACCACCTTGTTTGGCTCCTTCGAGCGCCACGGTGGATTGACTAGCTTGGATTGTTCTGTTGAATCACGTGCATAGCCGTGTTTATCTTGTGTTCAGATCCAACATCAAACCTCGATAGTTTGAACATCATCATCAGTACTGAATCAATGGACGTTCCAGTGTTTGGAGAAGCTGCATCCAGCCGGGGCAGGGACAGGGGAGGCGCAACATGTCGCAAGTCATCAAGAGTTTGCCAAAGGGTCATGACTCTGGTAAACGTTTGGCTGTTGCTTCAACTGGACTTGAAGTTGGTTTGGAATCCCAGCCATCACAGTTGCCTTCAGGTTTTCCTTCAGAAGGGGCCCAGACTTCGGTTCACAACACCTTTGAATATCATGATCAGCGATCCCAGCAAGTTTATGTTGAAGTAGATCCCATGGTGTTTTCAAGCATGGTATCCGAAGCCAGACGGGTCATTCAAGAATCCGAAGAGAAAGCCCAGGGTTTAGAGCAATTAGCCCAAGAAGTTTACCAGCAAGCATGTAGCCGCATTCATGAGCTTGTGAACCTTACAGAAAGCCTTTACCAGTCCGATTGTACCAAAGCTTCTGAGATTGAAAAGCTTCAAGGGCTCAAGGGGATGTCCAATCAACCCGTGATCAACTCCAAGTTCAGATCAATCGCAATCAAGCCATGGGCTCAGATTGCCCATTTTGAGTCCCAAATGTCCAATATCCAGAATTTATTTGGTCGCCTGATGTCCGAAGTTTCCCGTCTCGAATCGAGTGAAGCCCGGCTTGAGGGGAGGTTGGCAGCTCATGGCAGCTCTAAGCGCCGCTCCTTGTGCCGTGGCAGCAAGCGTTGAGGCACAGATGAGGTCTGCTCAAGTAGCAGATGTCGTTTCAGGGAATCTTGGTGTGGCAGTTGAAAGTCGTGTTGTTGAACATCCAAGCGAATCTCATGCCAATGTTTTCCAGTCATCAATGGAGCAAAGACTGGAGTCGATGATGGCAGCTATTCAGTGCTTGTCAGATCGAATGATCTACTATGAGCAAAATGGTGCGGATTCCAATCAAATGAACCCCAATAGCAACAATCATTTTCCCCAGCCTTCAGGTTCGATCAATCCGATTGGCCCTCCTGAGCTGCTTCCAAATGACGGCCACTGGTCAGAGGATGAGGGGGTGTTGGAGAGGATGAATTGATTGTTGAAGAAAAGACTGAAAGGGATCTCGTTGACAATCGTGCCCTTCAAAGTGCAAAGTTGGAGCCCTTGCCCAACAATGCTGCCGACTTCAGGGTTTGGAGAAATTCTCTGATTCTGATGTTAGGACGCCTTGACATTAGTGGAATTGACTACCTTACGACTTGGTTTGCACTTGCATTCAAGGTTGACTCTGCACAGGAATGTTCAAGTTCCTCAGGCCTTGTGCCAAGGCTGGACAGGTGGCTCGCAGCAGAGCTCATCAAGAGTCTGAAAGGAATTCCTGAGTTGCAGTTGAAGGTCCAGGGTTACATTGAAAGTTGCACCCGCCAAAGTCAAGCTCCACGAGGCCGGGCAGTTGTCCAAATGATCTCTCGACACTTCGACTTGGATAGGGTCCGTGGGGCGCTCATCACATCTCAATCGGTCTTTTTGGTGGAACTCAATGGATACTCAGTTGCTGACCTGCAAGAGTTTTCATCCAGCCTGATGAAGGTTTTGAACCAAATTCCGAGTGAGCAGTGGCCCAACCAAAGAATGCTTGGAGAGTTTCTTTTCCATAAGCTTCGGACCGTACGTCGTTTGGAGAGGGTGATTGATGAAATCAAAAGATCCCCAGATGATTCCGCCATGCGTGAGTTCAACTATCTTTGGGGAAGATTGCAAGAGTTTTTGGTTGAAGAGCGCGAAGACGTGAACGCTCGATCCATTGAGCAATCCCTTCGCAATCAAAAGAAAGGAGACAAGCCAAAGGCGAAGACTCCAGCAGTCCCAGCAAAAGCGTCTCCTGCCAAAGCCTCTGTAGCTGCCGCAGTTAGCGCCCCAACACCCAAAGATGCCCCCAAAGGGCCTTCCAAAAACGCAAAGCGTAAGTCGAAGGGAAAACCCGGAAAGCCGATGACGGCTGAGGAGAAGGCAGAGACTCCATGCATTTTCAATCAGATGCCTAATGTTTGTGTTTATGGGGATAAGTGCCAGTCATGTTAAAACCCCTCCTGCTAAGCCCAAAGACTCAAAAGCCGATTCAAAAGCCAAGCCCAAGCCTGCAACTCCGAAAGTCGCAGCAGCCGTTGCGATTGTTGCTGCATTGAGCTCCATGGTCACTCCATCCCAAGCCTTTGGAGGTCTTTTCCGGTTTGCCAACGACTCCCATGAAAAGTTGAATTTCTCGACAGGTGCTGGTTTTAAGAAGTCATCAGACACCATTGGATTTCAAGACCAAGATGGAATTTTAGGTGATGCAAACCATTTCCTTTTTGGACTCTTGCCCGGTGGTCAGATCATGGCCTTGATGTGAAGCAGAATGGATTAGGTTTCATTTGGCTACCGGGCTCTTTGCCCTTTCTTGTTCGCGACCCTGCCATCTCAACTGCGACGAGGAGAACAATTTTTACGCATCAAGAGTCACTCAAAATGCCCTATGTTTTACTGTTATGACTGGTATGCCTGCAGAACCTTTTCCCGGATTTAGTGCCATCGATGTTTTGCCTCCTTTAGATCCTGCTGTGGAGCTGGTTGAAGTTCCTGAAGTTTTGTCAGTTGAGCCAGACGTTGAGCCTAGCGTAGATCCTGGGATGCCAAGCGACCCTGCATCCGTGGAACATGACATTCTTGCTCCCCTTCCATTTGATCATAATTCGACTCATTTTCCAAAATTGTCCACATGTGGTGTTTGCAATAGAGCCAGACTTTACAGCAAAAGGGTCGAAAGTAGGAGAGTAGTCAATGAGGAACTTGATCTTGCGGAGCCTGAAGCATTTGGACAGCAATTGGCATGTGACCATTTGATTGCTTTCAAGTCTTCAAGAGGCAAGGAGCATGCAGTGTTGATCGTTCAAGATCGGTTTTCAAAAGTTTTGCAAGCTTATCCAACAATTTCAAGAGAAGCATCCCAATTAGCATCAGATCTCAAGCATTTTGTGGGTTTGAAATCAAACTCCTATACCATTGTTCGTTCAGACGCTGCCGGAGAAATCTTGACAGCTGTCATTGAGAATAATTGATGGCCAGAGAGCTCAGTTCCATCACGTTTTCCCCACAACTCCGTTTTAGAGCGTGAGATGAGGACTTTCCAGGAGATTGCCAGGTCACTTCTTTTTCAAGCAGGTTTTGCTGCCAGACCCCAGCTCTGGCCTCAAGCATGCTCGTACGTTGCAACTGCCATGTCTGCATTCTTGAAAGATAGTGAGGGAAGAACGCGTTGGGAACTTGCATTTGGAACAGAGTTTCTAGGACCTCATTTTTTTGCTTGGTCAATTGAATTTTGTTAGAACAAAAGATGCAGGCAAGTTCAAGTTCAGCCCAAATGCAGAACCTGCCGTTTTTGTTGGATGGTGATTGGACGTTGGAATGAGGTATCGAGGTGTTTTGCAATTTGTTTTGTACTCTCACCTTCATGAAGATGCATCATCTTATCCTGTATCCCAATTTCATGACACAGAGGTTTATATGCCTGGAGATGTAACCTTTCCATTGGTCAGTGCAGCTGAAGCTGCTTTGAAGGAACTTGATGACCCCAGACTCACTGAACTTCAGGACATCGAGGCAGTGCCGGTTCCATTTGTGGATTCTGATATTAAGCCAAAAACTCGTAGAGTTTATGTAGCTTATTCCCGAATGCTCAAAATTGGTGCCACAAAAGGTTGTAAGGTTGTGAGAACGACACTTCATCTCACAATCAAGAATGCATTGCGCTTTTTGAAGAAGCCTTTGGTCGCAAAGATGCAGATGGATCATTTGTTGAACCCGATGTTCCAGCGTCTTCTGAAGTTCCTGCCATTGAGCCAATGTTCATCAGCTTTGCAGAAGACCCTTTCCCTCCGTCAGATCATGATGAACCTTATGAAGCCGAATCTCCAGTCAAAAATCCTCCTGATGTCTCGTTTCATGATTCAGACGCTGATGATGAATTTGATAAACCTCCTGCCGCTGGTTTAGGTGCCGTAGCTAGTATTGCCTGCGATGCTGCAGCCAGCTTGCCACAAGAAGAAGTGCAATCAATGTTTCAGGGATCTTTTGATCAGGGGGGCAGATTGGCTGCCTCGGCGTCGCTGCCGCTCCTGAAAAGAAGCCTCCAAAACATGGCAGGGGAAAGCACAGTCGCACTGGTAAGGATGTTTTGTTCGAATTTGCTTGCGCCAAGGACTCCAACCTTGGCAAAGTTGGACATGAACATGGTTTGAGAGTCATCCGGCTGTGCAAGGAAGATATCAATTTGGAAGATCCTCACAGCATAGAGCAGCTCATCGCTCAGGTAGGTGCTTTAGAAGGGTGCTCCATCCACGGCCCTGGAGCCAATGGCAACATTTGAATCGGATGAAGTATCCGAGACTGGCGGCTAAGATCAATCAAGAACAAGCCGGAAGTGCTGCCCTGGTAGAGCAACTCAATTGGGTGGCTAACATCTGTCTAGACAACGGTGAGGATTGCAGTTTCGAATGGCCACGCTATTGTACCGGTTGGGCTTTGCCATCATTTTAATCGTGGACTCTTGAAAGAAACTTGCATTTAGCCACTTTCAGCCAAGAAGCTTTGGAGATTTCTTACCTCTTCATTGCGCTTGGCCAAGAATCTTGCAGTTTTGGAGTGCGCCCACAGTAGTCATGCTCCACTTCAAGGAAAATCAACCAGAATGTCAGCCTTTTACCCACGAAAGCTTTGCAATATCATGATTCAATCATTGTTTCCTCATGTTGTCAATCAGCATGTGTGCTCTATGCCATGTGTTGCGAGATCTAAACAGTCTCACTGCCAAAAGCTTGTCCCAGGGATTCCGTCAATTCCCCTTGACATTGCGATGTTCAATGTAGGTTGCCAAGAAGTGGTTACTCCTGCTTATGTTCATCGGCGTTTGGAGCGAAGTGAATGGAAAGACAGCCCAGAGGTCTTGGATGCCATCAACGCGGAAAAGCAAGGACTTCTTGTGAATGGCACTTGCGATGAGTCAAAAATCCGTCCCAAAGCAGAAGTCTTAGCTGAAGCACGAGCCAAGGGTCAGAAAATTCATGTTGGTGCCTTAATGGTAATAGTTAGCATTAAAGGGTTTGAAAAATCTCCATCAGAATGGGTCATTAAAGCTCGCATTGTCTTTAGGGGTGATGCCGTGCGCAGGCAGCCGTCGACGAGTTCGCAGCTTCTGCGCCAACGAGCCTTGGTGGTCTCAACATGATCATTGCTTTTGGACTTGTCGAGGGAAACGCGTGTTCAACCTCAGACTGCATTAAAGCGTATGCCGTATGTCCAAAGTTTTCTTGACCCATCATGCCCAACATATGTTTGCTCCCTGCAGAACTTGTGCCGACTCATGCCAAGCACATTCATCAGCCAGTTGCCCTGCTAATCCGATCTTTGTATGGACATCCTTTAGCATCCGCTTCATGGCAAAATCATCTTGCCACCATTCTGTCAAAAGAACTTGGAGGTGTTGAGATGCCAAAACAACCCAGATGTTTTCATTTTCCATCCATGAGTCTAGCCGTCTAGCCCTCAGAGTTTATGTTGATGGCCTTACGTTGAGTGGTCCTCAAAAGAATCACAGTAAGTTCTGGCCAACTTTGCAGAAACACGTCCAACTCGAAGATCCCGCCGAGCTGTCAAAAGTACTTGGTAGGAATCATGTCATCTGCGATCAAGGACTTGCCCTTCACTCTGCAGACTTTGCAAAAGCAGTGTGTCGAACTTTACGGACAATTGTCCGGCAAGAAGGTCAAGCATTTCCGCACTCCTCACTGTGACGGCGGAACCTTGGTTGATATTGGTGATCAATCTGTTGGACAGCTTTCAGCATCATCTGCGAAAACTGGTGATGAAGCTTATGTGGCTCGGACGAATCAGTCGTCCAGACATCATGGTTGCAATTAATACACTTGCACATAATATCACCCGATGGAGTGCCAACGACTTTCGTTCGTCATGACATAAAGTCGAGAAGTGGCTTTGTCATCGCTCTTGAAGTCCCAGGTTCATTTGCTTTTATTCTTTGGGAATCAAAAACCCAGAGAGCCAGAGAGCTGTCTTTAGATCAACGACAGAAGCTGAGCTTGTGGCCTTGAGCATTTTGGATTTGCTTTGCATTAAGCCCGTTACAGCCACTTAGGTTTGGACTTTGTTTGCAGGAATCCTTCTGTCACAGTAATCAAACTGCTGCTGACTCCTGTCACAGTAACCAAACTGCTGCTGACAAACCTTTTCGAAATTTCCATAACTCCTAAGTTTAATTTGAGTACTCAATTATACTCAATTGCATCTGCAGTCGTCGGGTTTCAGTATGTTGCACGCCGTTCAAGGCACCTGTTGTGGATGTAACTAAGTTCCATCTACAATGTCAGTCTTTGGATTTTGCTCAGTCACGGTCATTTCCTTTGGACTTTCACCACAACTGCCGAAGTTTAATTCAGCATGTTGCAGCCGCTAAGCGCACATCAGTGCGGATGTAACTAAGTTCCATCTGCACTTTCACTTAGGACTTGCCTAGTCAGTTCATTATGTCATTTGGATTTTCTGTGGAACATCCTTGTCCATGCTTAATGGTGGTTGGCTGCCACGGCGCCTCGCCTAATGCTTTTTGGACTTCATGCATCCATAACTAATTTGGATTTCATGCATCCGGAAATTAGGCATCCGCTAGGTGCAGGGCATGATGGATTCTTTAAAGCGAATCCCTCCATCCGCTGAGCCGTGAGACATGGTAGGAATGCATCCGTCCGTAGGCTTGATCATCTTCCGGTAGTTTGTACTACTGTGTTTGTGTTTGACCCTATACAGCTCATGATGAGGGGGGACTTGAAAGAAATGGAGGTTCACCATACCCACTCTTTCATATGTTTAATGTATCCTTCCCTTCGGGTCAACACCTTGTCATTTACCACCAACATTTTGGCTCAAGATGCCCGTAGAAAAGTTGCAGCCGCGCTTTTACTTGTGTCCTCTTGTTTTGGGGGAATCACTCACAGTTCAATTATATATATTGTGCAATTTATACAATATTCAATATATATATATCAGATATTTATATTAAATGTATATTAAATATTTATTATATATTATTTATATATATGTGTGTGTGTATCTTTATGTTATATTATGTGTGTGTGATGACACGCTCCTATCTCAGTAACAAGCAAGGACCACGCCGCAACCGCCGCTGTTTCATGGCAGATACTACTTCGCCATTCAATTCAACACTGTCAACAAAATCAACAACGCCATCCACAGCTGTCGCTTGTTTGTCTCCTTCCAGTTCTGTCCAGTCATCATTCGTCAACAAAAAATAATTACACAACAACGAGGCCATCAACGATACACGGGTCCAAACCACAACACTCCTGTTTCCTAAAGACCGCACTTTAGTCTTTAAGCTACGCACTCCACACTCCACACTTTGCACTACATTCCACACTCCACACTCTAGACCCTACACTCCCTGCGCTCCGTAGTCCACACACTACACTGTACAGTCCGCATTCTAAACTCTCCACTGCTTCTTCAGCAGATGCTGCGCCTGCCACGAAGAATGGCACTCTGACCACATGTACTGCGGCCTGCCAATTATATATACCCTTTGCGACCATTCGTGTCATGCGATTCGGAAAAAACACCCAAAACCCCTGTGTCTAAAGTCATCTAAAGTCATTTTCAGAAGCCAGTTCAAAGGCATTGCGCCTGTCACGCAAAACCATTTGCGACACTTTGTCACATACGTCGGAATGTCAGAAAGTGCCACGCATGCCACACGAAACGAAGTTACAACATGTTACAACCTCTTTTGAAACAGTCTTGCATGAGAAGGTTTGCAGCTTTCGCAATGGGCACGGAAACCTCGCAACAAAGCAAGATTAGGTAGCAACATGTAGGAAATTTTCCCACAAAGCCCAAAATTTGCGACTTCAAACTCATTAAAAATCTATATGTGCAATATGAGTCTATATTTCATGCCAATCTGCAACGGCAGTGCAACGGACACCTCCAAAGATTCCACAACGCCGTGCCTCCCACAAAAAACCTTGTCCAAAGCATTGCGCCTGGCATGAAAAACCGCTTGGGGCACTTTATCCAAACGTCAGTAAGTGCCACGAGTGCCACGCAGAACGAGTTTGCACGCTTTTCCAAACCTCTAAAGGAACACATCTTGCAGCACCCTCCTACACACTCAGGAAAACAGGGCTACCATGTTCTTGAGGGTGCAGTTGGGGTTAGTGGGTATTAGCCATTGTGTTTGTTGGGCTATCGGGCCACGGGGCCCGTAACTCTGCTGTTCAAATTGTTACACCACCTACGCCGCAAGCTGCCTTGCCGAGGCATCGAAGAATGTCTTCAGGGCCCGGCCGATCAAGTACACGTTTCCCTGCCTCTGGGACTTGGGCAGGGCCACCACCCACCATGAAAACCATCCGTTAACGTCATGGATGGATGAGGTTCGGCTGAGAAAATTGGCACTTTAATGCACTTTATTTAGGCCAACCATTGGTTTTGGGTCGTTTTGGGTGAAACATCTTGAAATAAGGAGAACCTGAGGCAGGAATGGACTAATTTGTGTTCGGGTGTTCTAGGTGCATATTCAAGAACGTAGGACTTAAAAAATCTTTAAAATACAGATGAGAACCTTCATTTGTTGTTCAAGTCAAGTAGTGTGGAAAACCATGTGAAACCAATAGAACCCAAACAAATCCATCCCCGGCCATAATCCCTGGAGCGGGTCACTGGCCGAATAACATCTCATGACCCGCAAATTTTTGGGTCGGATATGGCGGAATAATGAAGGCATATGGAACATGTTCATCGAACAATGGATGCGTATACTTTGAAAGATCAACAGATTTTGATTGGATTTTTCATTAGCAGCGTACCAAAGGGTATAACCACATAGCTACGAATACTCACATGGAATTCTCACGAGATTCATGCAGACTCAGGTGAGACTTTCGGAATACCCTTAAGCGAAACTATGTGCCGTCAAAAGAGTAGGCAAAATCGATAGTCGATAAAGACGATAAAGAATGGGTGGTGGCCAGGGAATATGGACATGACAAGTTGTGGTATCCGCGGCCTCCGTGTGCATCGAACCAGCAGCCTGAATGCTGGAATAGCACAAAGCAATCCCTTTGAACATATCAATTATACTTGGCGCTATCTTGCGCAATCTTCTGATTAGCATTGAGCCAAGTAGCATGTCCCGAGCCAAGATGTCCAAGGCAAGAAGAGGCACTTGGACATGCTTATGCCAGAAGCTGCTCGCCCGTGGGATGGTGGGAGAGATTCAACGATACGTTACTCATATATGGAATATGGATTTTAAAATGGAGTTATATAGATTAATATGGACTAATACCCCCCATAATACAAAACGAGTTGATACTCATGATTCATTACTTTGGTGGTAGAAGGCCACCAAAAATAGCCACTGTCTTTTTGGATGACTAGCGTAGTTGACTTCTTTTTTGAGACATCGGTTAGAAAAAAATATATATGGAAAAAGTAGTTCTCGGCCAAAACGCCTACGTTTGCACTTTTCTCATGGTTTCCATCTGTTTCCATTTTGTGCTGCATCCAAACTCTCGTTCATTTAGATCCAAACCCTCTAGTGTGGGCCATCATGTTGGAACGAAATGATGCAATGACGGCACCGAGTCGAGAGGGTCAACCACCTACCTGGTCAATCGGCTTTGAAGTGTCGCAATGTCCATTTTTGTGTGCGATGTGCTGTTTGATGCGAAAGCTCGCGCCTAATTACAAAAAGCTCAAAACGCCCTCAAACACCTTGAAACCGTCTAATTACAAAAGCCATCAAATGCCTACAAATCCCAAAAACTGGGTCAAATGGTTCTTTGAATGTCTTTGACAATAATGTTAGCTCCTGATTAGTAGCTAGGGTCGCTATTGTGGCAATTTTTTCCAAATTATTCTGAAACTCATGTATTGTTTGGAGGGTTCGCTTTTGTGGCAAAACAAAATTGGGAGAGCCTTTTTTTTTGAAAAAAAAAACTGTAATTGCTGAGAGGCATTTTTTTTCTCAAAAACGCTGTAGCTCAGTCAAGTTTTTGCTCATCTCTCTATCTGAGCCTGTAAATGCATCTCTATCTGAGTAGGTTTGTTTGCTGGGTTCACTATTGCAGCAAGCTGTGCCAGAGCAGCCCCTGGAAGCCCAGAAGGGAAGCAAGCCTTTTCCAAAATTGCCAAATTCAAACTCCAAGCCTTTCCCAAAAGAACCAATCCCTTATTGTTTGCTGGGTTCACTATTGCAGCAAGCTGTGCCAGAGCAGCCCCTGGAAGCCCAGAAGGGAAGCAAGCCATTTCCAAAATTGCCAAATTCAAACTCCAAGCCTTTCCCAAAAGAACCAATCACTAATTAAACCCTTATTAAAGAACAGCTTTTCCACAATTTTCCAAGGCCCTGGACCAGGAGAGGCTCCATTTCACTTTAGTAGGTTTGTTTGCTGGGTTCACTATTGCAGCAAGCTGTGCCAGAGCAGCCCCTGGAAGCCCAGAAGGGAAGCAAGCAATTTCCAAAATTGCCAAATTCAAACTGCAAGCCTTTCCCAAAAGAACCAATCCCTTATTAAACCGTTATGAAAGAACAGCTTTTCCACAATTTTCCAAGGCCCTGGACCAGGAGAGGCTCCATTTCACTTCAGCAAGCTGGGCATGAGCTACAAGTACTACAAGTACTACAAGTACTACAAGTACTACAAGTACTACATGTACTACAAGTACTACAAGTACTACAAGCACTACAAGTACTACAAGCACTACAAGTACTACAAGTACTACAAGTACTACAAGTACTACAAGTACTACAAGTACTACAGGATATGTTTTTCTTTTGGGAAGAAAATTTTTGACTTTCTACTTTAAAGAGAGTCCAGATATAGTTTTTTTGGGGGGGGGCACACACTAGTCAGGAACCAACATTATACCACAAAATTGAAAATTTGAGCGTTCTTCCTTGATTTTGGCATACTTATCATTGAATTAAGTCTTTGAAAGAAGCATGGTCGTGATGGCAAGTTTGAACACTGTGTGTATGTGTGCGTGCATCACCATGCGGATGGGGGTGCACGACTTATTTAGTGTGAGACTATTCGAAAAGCGAAGCTTTTTCCGTGACCAGCTGACCAACTTCTATAATGCAATGAAGGGAGTCAGCGGCTGACAGAAAATCCGAGGTTGCAGTACAGCGCGTAAAGTTCGCGACGTCTACTTTGGGGTTCACAATCCCATGGTCAAAGATTTCACCTGGAAGGTCCCTGAAATGGTGGGTTATTGATCCACATGGTTTCTCATAGGGATTGCACTATAACTATAACTTATCTGTCCATTGAACTCCTTTGAATCCAAGCAGTATTGCCTTGAGCCTCTTGAAGATGTCTGGATGCGATGCAGGTTTGATCCGCGGATACCTGGACGATATGGCTGAACTCGCAGAAGATCCACAACACGTTGTGCACCTGTTCCTGTGAATGGATGAGTTTAGGGGCTGGTAGTCAAATCCAACCTCACCTCCTAAATCCTTCAAGCGCCCATCAAAAAATGGATCTCTCATGATTTCAAATGATGTCCTTTGAGAATCTCTTATCTCTGTGCGTTTTGTGGTTGGAACCACCTTCGAGGTCATCAAAATCTTCGAACAACATGTGTTGATAAGGACTGATTCATGTCGATGGTCGCTGTAGGGCCTCCCAAATTTCAAGTTCATTGTGTTTAAAGTGCCTCAAGAGCCTCCCTAAGCAGGGGACATGGCCAACGTTCAGTGGTCATTTTGGAGCCTGAGCTGGCTGAAGGTGAGATGGCTTTGCCCCAAAAATAATGATGTTTTTGATCAAACTGTTCTGCACAAATTATTGGGCCAATGCTTTACGCACCACATGCCGCTCAGCGTATCAATTTCAATTCACTTGCACGTGTGTATTAAGTGTATAATTTGCACGGAATTTTGGGCCACCAGGGTTTTCGATGCGTTAGGGTCATGCGACGGAGCCTTTGCTCCAACCTTCCTCAAACACCGATGCTCACAACGGGAGAATTGTTCACCGTGTTGGATAGTCAGCGCTGTGCCCTGGGTCCCTGGGTCCTGCGGGTTGATGTTTGGGAATGCCCCATGTTGTTTCATTGAACGGGCGTGGTCCCTGTCAAACTACGCTTTGGCAGTCAAACATGGCTAGCTGAGAAATCTCCAGAAATGGAGGTTTTATAATGGGAGAGAGAGATCTATAGAACTCTATAGGTGTGAAATTGTCCATCGCTATGTTTGACAGCCGGAAAGTATCTCATCAACAGTTCACCTGGTGTGAGGACAGTGTGTTGTCTCATGCAGTTTGCTGAATGGGTTGCGCAGAAGGCTGGCGGCCAACGCCCGAGCTGCGATCACAATAGATTACCCCTTCAGGCACAGTAATTTTTGAAGCGCGTTGTCCCGGAGTTCCACAAAACATGGAAACTCCTGTGGGCAATCGGAGTTTATATCTTGGCCCGCCCTGGCGACTTTTTCTAATGGCATTAAGCGGCAGTGTTCGTGGAGACTTCAACGGACATCATATCCATTTGTGGAAGATGCTGAGAGATCTGAGTGTTCATGTATAGGGAAGGGTTGAAAAGATCAACGAAGAAAGCCACTGATGGTTCTATCTTGTTGGTAGGAACCGTGCAGTTGTCAGCAACTGAAAGTATGATAAGCATGGTTCCTGCTCGCTCCCATACCATAACCCAGATGTACCAGGCCTGGGGTATACCGTATGTACCCTTAAAGTAGCCGACTTTCCCGACTAACACTTTGAGGTTTTCAGCGGAAAAATCGTTGTAATAACTTGACGAGTTTGTACTACCAGTCACGAGCTGCATGATGCAATGATCCATGGCAGCTTTGATGGGATGATACTCCTCAATGATAGTTTGATCAAACTGTTCTGCACAAATGATTGGGCCAATGCTTTGCGCACCACATGCCGCTCAGCTTGTCAATTTCAATTCACTTGCGCGTGTGTATTAAGTGTATAATTTGCACGGAATTTTGGGCCACCAGGGTTTTCGATGCGTTTGGGCCATGCGACGGAGCCTTTGCTCCAACCTTCCTCAAACACCGATGCTCACAACGGGGGAATTGTTCACCGTGTTGGATAGTCAGCGCTGTGTCCTGGGTCCCTGGATCCTGCGGGTTGATGTTTGGGAATGCCCCATGTTGTTTCATTGAACCGGCGTGGTCCCTGTCAAACTACGCTTTGGCAGTCAAACATGGCTAGCTGAGAAATCTCCAGAAATGGAGGTTTTATAATGGGAGAGAGAGATCTATAGAACTCTATAGGTGTGAAATTGTCCATCGCTATGTTTGACAGCCGGAAAGTATCTCATCAACAGTTCACCTGGTGTGAGGACAGTGTGTTGTCTCATGCAGTTTGCTGAATGGGTTGCGCAAAAGGCTGGCGGCCAACGCCCGAGCTGCGGTCATAATAGTTTACCTCTTCAGGCACAGGAATTTTTGAAGCGCGTTGTCCTGGAGTTCCACAAAACATGGACACTCCTGTGGGCAATCGCAGTTTATATTTTGGCCCGCCCTGGCGACTTTTTCTGATGGCATTAAGCGGCAGTGTTCGTGGAGACTTCAACGGACATCATATCCATTTGTGGAAGATGCTGAGAGATCTGAGTGTTCATGTATAGGGAAGGGTTGAAAAGATCAACGAAGAAAGCCACTGATGGTTCTATCTTGTTGTTAGGAACCGTGCAGTTGTCAGCAGCTGAAAGTATGATAAGCATGGTTCCTGCTCGCTCCCATACCAACCCAGATGTACCTGGCCTGAGGTATACCGTATATTATGCAATGCCCTGTCCACCACCTGTGTTTGTTTGTTTTATTACGTTCTGGCCCGATCCTTCGTTATTTCACAACTCTGCACTATCACAATTCTGCACTAAAGGTTTTGCAGCCGATAAGGGGCCTTTGGAATTTGATTCTAGGGTCCTTGGTGATTTAGTTCTATCTCTGATTGTGTGATATATGCTTTCCAACATTTATTTCTTTATCTATTTTATCTATCAAGTTAGGTGGCCTTGGTATATACTAGTGATTTTTCCAAAAGGAAAAATCGTTTTGGGTTAGTGTCCCTTGGATGTTTCAATATTATGAATTCTTATCCGGCATTCGGTAGTCATGCCAAGAAGGGGATTGATAATTAGCTTCTCCATCCATTTACCCTTCTACTTGTGGAAGTACCAGTCAGAACAAACGGTCACCAATTCGATCGTAGTTATAGTTCAGTTTTTTTTTGGTTGAGTACTTAGAAAAAATGTGAAATAAAATATTCTATTGTTATGCGACGGATTTGCGGTGGCGATGGATGTGGGGTCCCCCGAGCCAAAAGGTCGGCAATTTGTTTTTGTTTTGCCTAAATCTCAAAATGAAAAACCCCGAATGCATTGCGGGAAAAATCATGGTAGAATATAATAGTAAGGCTGGTTCCTAAGTCCACATGCAAATTTCTGCACCCTGATATCGGCATTTTTTTTCCTAAATCCTAGGGTACAACCTCTGTTTTGCCGAAGTCTAGGTGCAGAAATCTGCACCTTGACTTCGGCAATACCCCGCCAAGCACCTAGGATATCGTCACAAAAAAAAAATGCCTAAGTCAAGGCACCCTGAGTTCGGCAAAGTTCATAATTGGACATTTGCATTTAAAGGATAGATGATGTAGACACAGAAATAATGGGGAAATTTAGTACTTGAATAAAAGAGTGATCATCAGGGATAATATTGGTGGCTTTGTACCGAAGGTATATGGGGGCACCACCCTAGAAGAAACATGAGCGTGGTTGAAACAAATAGATATAGTACATACCCTATAAAGGGATGATGATGCCTATTCCATTTTAATCCAGCAATTGGTCGGGTACCCTTTAAGATCTTTAAGGGAAATGGTAGTGGACCCCTGTTTGTCCAAAGAATTTGATTGAACAAATAATCGTAATCGATACTGGGATGATACCTTTTTAATCAACCAATTGGTTGCCTAAGAGTGAAAATAATAATGTACATATAATTATCCATGAGCATGGTAGAAAACAAATAGATATATTAAATAACCAATGGTAAGACGATACCCATTTAATCAACCAATTGGTTACCTCACAGGGGAAATAGTAAGGTACCTTAATACAATTCAATGCCACCATATTTAAAATATTTGGAAAGACCCAAGAATCCATGTCCAGAGACCCCAGATCAATTGCAAAACCTTACAATCACTTTTCTTGCGAACATTATGTTTTATCCAAATTATCAACAGGATGTCGCAAGGTCAGTAACATCTAAAGCCTAGGATGGCGCTGCATCACGGCCATGTCACGCTTTAATGGTCAACCTTCTCATAATTAAACATCACTGGACCAAACCTGAATCCTCAAATATGAAAAAGCTCTGCCCTCTGCTGACCATAGGTGAATGATGCGAACCTTTGTCCCCGCATCTGGCCTTGGTCAATTCCAACAACCTCATAACGATCTCGTTGTAAATTAGTTTAAGCAACATTAACCCCAAGATTATGAACATGTCCATTTTACTGTCGGAATTATTTTTTTTTATATGCCCACAATGATTGAATGTCATGTCATTTGGTATAGGTTTGTTTGTTTAATCATAGGGCACCCCGACAGACACATTCTTTATCATTTTCCCAACATGTGCTTCATCGTTTTCTGGCTTCAGATGGTCATTTTAGGGTGGGTGTAACATGTTATATCATTATTTTGGACTTCAATCCATCTAATGCAATGTAGGCGAGTGGAACTCAGCCGTTGGTCCACTGCACAGCTTCGAAGCCCCACAACTCATCATATCGCCATGAGCAGTCACCGGGATGGGTCGGACACAAAAAACTACGAAACACACAGGATGGAGAGGTCCATGTCACCCTGCGGTGACAAGGTTTTTTTGTTTCCATGTTTGACCCATACCCGCTTTAAAGTAGACTGTGAACATGGCGGCAAACCAGAAAAATCAAAGACCAGATGAGTGAATAAAAATGTTTTTGGCGGCAGTCAGAAATGCAAAGCTTTGGATCGGGTGCCTTCTTCGTTCGATGCCAAGCGAGCGGCAATGTCGTGCCAGGCCATTTTTGTGTCTTTGTCCATGATAGATGCACCTGCAAGATGGGTGTAGTAGAAATTGGTAACAGGTCGGACCCCAAACAAGAGCTAAGTCGATGTATATATATATAATATATATAATTATATATATATATGAAAAGTTGTATACACATATAAATAGATACTGTAATTTTATATATCTGATTGTTTTTGGTTAACATATATTGGTGTGAATCCAACTGAAGTAGATATATCTTCATGGTTATTTTATGACTCATGTGGATGGGTACAGAGCAGCCAAACCTCATGACCGTCTCTGAAGCCTGTCGCCGTCTCGATGGTCAATATGTTGCATAGGCTGGGTTCAAAGCAATAACAAAGGGGGGAATCAAAAAATAGGAATAGTATGGAATAGTAATATAGTAATAATGATACTAGAAAAGGCTGTTCTGCCGATTTTATTTGATTAGATATGTTGCGTGAACAGGTAGAAGCGGATCCCTAAAAATGGCATACTCGCGAAAGGGACATATGTTTGATGAAATTTCGTTCACGTGGATGCAATTTTTTGCCCAGCAAATTCAGACGTCAAATGTCGTCCCCATGAATTTGACCATGCCATGAATCGCCATGACCATGACATCCAATGACCAGAATCACGTATCACCATGAATCGCCCGGTCATGACATGTTTGGAGTTGAATTCCTGTGGCGCCATGGCGGGCTTTAGGTCGGCCAGCAAGTTGCAAGCTCGAAATGCGTTATGCCATTTGAAGATTTTACGTATAAGTTAGATATGGACCATATATATATACATATATTTTGTAAACACTAACCCTATGGATCCAACTACCTGATTTCAGGTACGGCTAACCCCTGAAATCAAGCCCTAGTCATACTTCAGAAGCTACGGCTGGATCCACCTTTCGGCAGATTCAGCTCTACCTCTTTGCCGTCCTTGCCATCCTTGGTGGCGCAATGACGGAGCGGGGCGTTCTTTGAGAGTGGAAACAAATCCATTCATCCTTAACAAGTGGAATGACATAATATTCCAATCCTTAAACCAATCCTTAAACTAGTTCTAGAATGTTCTAGATCTATGTTTCTCTTACACTTGTTTTCTATCCTGTCCATACCCCATGATCCCAAGTGGAGAGTGGCGCGATGGGTTGAAACTGCATCATGGCTTGTTGCTAGGTTAGACGACTGGTAATTGGTAGGTGAACATGGGCTAGGTAGAGTAGATGTTTGTTTATTATATCCACAGAGCAGCTTGTGTTTTCCCGTTCTCCTTGCAGGATAGCAAAACAAGGGAGTATGGCCCAGATGGTACCCTATGGTAATCAAACGTGGCAATGGAATATCCACTTACAGATTATTTTCATTGATTTTCCCATTAAGACCTCCATTGAATATAAATAGTTGATTTTCAATTGCCGTGTTTGATTACCAGCTGGTTTTTGTGATGTAACGCTGGGTCGCTTCGCCATGTTTTTTTTAACTGTTTGGGACTGTTTGGACTGATTTCGGGCGATTTCGGGCTCAAATCCCGTCCCATGTGCCGAGAGAATATGGTGGAGGCAAGATCTCCATGGAGATTGGCCCTGTGAAGCCATGGATTTTGACGATCCAAGCACGACCCACTGTTCCAAGATTTCAATGTCGCAGGGTCGTGTATGTATGTATGCATGCATGGATGTATGTATGTTATGTTATGTTATGTTTTGTTATGTTTTGTTGGGTTATGTTAGGTTATGTTCTGTTTTGTATGTGTGTACATATGTACGTATGTACGTATGTACGTATGTACGTATGTACGTATGTATGTATGTATGTATGTACGTACGTACGTACGTATGTATGTATGTATGTAATTATCAATGTATGTAATGTATGTATGTTATGTTATGTAATGTTATGTTATGTATGTTATGTATGTTATGTATGTTATGTATGGAATGTATGTAATGTATGTAATGTATGTAATGTTTGTTTTGTATGTTATGTATGTACTGTATGTAATGTATGTAATGTATGTAATGTACTTATGTATGTATGTATGTAATGTAATGTAATGTAATGTAATGTAATGTAATGTAATGTATGTATGTATGAAAGAATGTATGTATGTATGTATGTATGTATGTATGTGTGTTTGTAATGTATGTATGTAATGTATCTAATGTATGTAATGTATGTATGCAATGTAATGTATGTATGTAATGCAATGTATGTTATGTATGTAATGTATGAAATGTAATGTAACGTAACGTACATAACGTAACGTAACGTAATGTAATGTAATGTAATGTAAGTATGTGTGTATGTATGTAATGTATGTATGTATGTATGTACGTATGTATGTATGTATGTATGTATGGTATGTTATGTTATGTTTTGTTTTGTTATGTTATGTTTTGTTTTGGAATGTATGTAATGTATGTAATGTATGTAATGTATGTAATGTATGTATGTAATATATGTAATGTATGTATGTAATGTATGTAATGCATGTATTGTATGTATGTAATGTATGTAATGTATCTAATGTATGTAATGTATGTAATGTATGTATGTCTGTAATGTATGTATGTAATGTATGTATGTAATGTATGTAATGTATGTAAGTATGTAATGTTTGTAATGTATGTAATGTATGAAATGTATGTAATGTATGTAATGTATGAAATGTATGTAATGTATATAATGTATGTATGTATGTGATGTGATGTGATGTGATGTGATGTGATGTGATGTGATGTATGTAACTTATGTAATGTATGGAGTGTATGTAATGTATGAAATGTATGTAATGTATATAATGTATGTAATGTATGTAATGTATGTAATGTATGTATGTATGTATGTATGTATGTATGTATGTAATGGTATGTATGTATGTATGTATGTAATGTTATGTATGTATGTATGTATGTATGTAATGTAATGTAATGTAATGTAGTGTAGTGTAGTGTAGTGTAATGCAATGCAATGTAATGTATGTATGTATGTATGTATGTAATGTATGTATGGTGATGTATGTATGTATGTATGTATGTTTGTATGTATGGATGTATGTATGTATGTACGTATGTATGTATGTATGTATGTATGTAATGTTTGTAATGTATGTAATGTTTGTAATGTATGTAATGTATGTAATGTATGTAATGTATGTAATTTATGTCATGTAATGTAATGCAATGTAATGTAATATAATGTAAGGTAAGGTAACGGAAGGTAATGTAACGTAATGTAATGTAATGTAATGCAATGCAATGCAATGCAATGTAATGTAATGTAATGTAATGTAATGTATGTAATGTAATGTAACGTAACGTAACGTAATGTAATGTAATGTAGCGTAATGTGATGTAATGTATGTAATGTTGTATGTAATGTAATGAAATCTAATGTAGTGTAATGCAATGTAATGTTTGTATGTATGTATGTATGTATCTATGTATGTATGTATGTACGTATGTATGTATGTATGTACGTATAATTATATATCTATACGATTCCTATACATATTTATTTATCTCTCTCTCTATGTGTATATTTATATATATATATATCATTATGTAAAATGTGTATTCTGTGTATTATGCAAAGCATATTCCTGTGAGTGTGATCGTGAACCTGAGGTCAACGTCCCCGCTCGAGCTGCAAGTGGGCTCGAGAGCAAATATGATTAGAGAAGGAACCCAGGTCCCCTGTCTCCTGAAAGGAGCTAGTGGCCAACAGGACACTAAGGTGTGATAATTGAAGATTTAGGTGCCGACGCCATAGTCGCTTGCTCTACTGATCTTCTGCCGGGCGTTGCTGCTGTGGTGAAGCGCGAGGAATTTGGTTTTGTCCGACTACCATATCTCCATATCAACCGTCCAAAGGGTTCGCCGAAAGACTTGTCAGCGAAAGCCCCTTCTCCCCGCAAAGCCCGAGCTCTTTGGTTTTCAGTAGAGGAGGTGCCCATTGAGTCTAGCGAAGCCGAAAATCTTGATCCATCAGCTTTGTTGGGCAGAGTCCAGCATGGTTCGGAATCCCATGCCGACATCCAAGCTGGCTTGAGGGGCGTCTGAAGGGGTTGATGACCGGAAAAGCAGTGAGCGAGGAAGAGTTCGAAGAGGCCGAAGAGGACAGCGACGATTATCAGAGTGTGGCTTGTCAATCCCCTGGAGGCCAGGGCCGATCCAAGCAAGGGCGTCACAGAACCTCCCGCAAGGCCGAAAGCTCGGAGGAGCTCGATTTCCAGAGCCTGCTCCAGGCCCAGATGGCCGCGGGCAGGGATCCGTCCAGCTTGGTACCTTTGATGATGTGCCAGATGATGATGGAGAAAAGGAAGCCCAAGCCCCACCGGAATCGCAGCCGCCACCGAAAAAAGTCTTCCAGCTCCAGTACTCAAGTGGTGGCTCGAGTTCAGACGCTGTGGACATCGGCGGGTCCGACAAGGGCATGAAATCAGTTCGGGCTTTAGAAGCGGATCACCAGATAGAGAGCGAACGAGAAGCCATCGAGGAGCTAGGAGTGGTGCCAGGAGCTCCATGGACAGTCAAGGGCTACATCAAGCGCTTCCACTGGGGCAAGTTCAAGGGGCTGTATCGGTGCGCTATCGAGGACGTAGCCGTCTACGAGATGTTGCGGCAGAAGGAATACGAGAGCACCACGGCTCAGTGCATTCAGAACATGAAATCGAAGATGCAAGCCGTACTCCAACAAGGCGAGTGGTCCAGCGCTTGGCTCCTGACGGGGCTAAGCGATGCGCTGCGGCCCCGCGAATTTGCGGGAACCAAGGAGGAGCTAGCTGTGGTCTCAGGTTACCTCAACAGCTTGAGCAAGTTGAGGCAGAGAGTCAAGGAGACAGAGGGATTGGCTGGCGAGGAGCACGAAGAGAGGAAGTGAGACATTCCTTGTTAGGGGAAGACAATGCGGGCCTGAATTCATTTGACCCTAGGAGCTGCCTTTCTTGAAGGGGAAGGGCAACTCTGCCTTTGTTAGATTTTACCAGTGGTCTTGCAGACGCAACATCCAAGGTACCCTGCCAGCTCCGGCTGGCGGTTCAGCAGCATTTCCATGTGCACTTCCTTTTCCTGAGGTTTTGAAGCCCAGGAGGAGGCCACGACGGGATGGCACATTGATGATGCTTTTGATCCTAGGGTTTCGGCGGTGTTGTCTCACGGAGAGTGTGGTTGGCTTTGGCTCTCTCTTCCCTCTTTTCGTTTTCCCCTGTACGAAATTTGGATCCAGAAGGTCCCCTACGGCCTGCCTGTAATCCTGAAGGTGACCCAGCCAACCCCATGGTGAATATTGGGAACCGGCTTTGGAATCGATCATTGGAATTGGGTAGAGAAGCAAATTGTTGTGGGTTGTTTTTCACCATTGAACATCCTCGCAGCTCGCGCGCTTGGCAGATGAAGTCTACCAGATCTACCAGGAGGTTCAGGCAACAGACAGGAGCTTGGACAGTAAACGTGGATTGGTGTTGCTATAGGGGTTGGAAGGATCCTGTTAATAGGAAAGCTACTCATGATTACTGCCCCATGGATCAATCAGGCGCTAGGAAGGCTGCAGCTTATCCATTGAAGTTTTGCCGAGAACTGGCTCAGAGGTGCGCTCTTTGGTATGGTTAGTAATGGTGGCTGGCTATGGTTAGGTTGCGTACGGTTGGTTTATGGCTCCCTATCAGTCTTCTCTGCGGGACGGCTGGGCTTGAGGTTATGAACAAGCATAATGGCGAGGGATTCGGTTGACCTGGGCTCTTGCGGCTGTGCAAGTTTATAGGCTCATGGAAAAGTCGTTCAAGATGCTTATGAGGAAGGAGTGCGACATTATAAGGTTACCCTAGCAGTGGAGGCTGTGCAGAGGAAATTGTGCATATTTGGGGCTATGCTGCGGGCAACCTGGTGCGCGCTGAGGGGCTGGGAAACTTTGCTAGCTGCCCGATCTAGGATTCCAGTCACACGCTGGGTCTTAGAGGCTTTAGTTTTGGCTGGTTTAGCTCAAGGTTTGGAGGAACAAGGACGTCACCGCCGTGAATGGTGGGCTTCAGCCTTGGGTTGGCGGTTGGCTTTTGAAAGCCTTCTCCGGCCCTCTGATGGTATGTACAGAGCAGCCGCTGATCCGCTGGCTACAATGGTGGACCACCGAACAGAAGAGAGATTCTTTGGCTTTTGGGTTTTCAATGCAGTTGTGGAGCCGGAAATTGCGAGGAGCCGGAAATTGCGAGAAGCTTGTAATTGGCTAAACATAGGGAACTTGGGATACACCCTTTCTTCTTTCCGGTCTGGTGGTGCTACACACCAATTCCGCTCACATGGCAATCTGGAAGGGCGCGCAGACTTTGCAGTACTATATCCAGGAATCAATTTATTTAATGCCACTAGCTTTGTGACAGAGCAAGGAAAGCAGCGTGCATCTGCAATCCGTGAAGGTGTGAGGTGGCTTGAAGCTCCACCTTTAGCGCCCTGCGCCTCCCTTGTCCGTGGATGAAGCAGCCGCGCTGTGTGACCAGTTGCACAGGGCCCGCTAGTGGGCCAACCTCTTGGTCAAGCTCAAAGGTGACAAAAGCTTTGCAATCAGTGCGACCTGGGTTCTTTGTTGACACCCCAACTACGGATCAACCCCCAGCAGTTACTCCACTGCCTTTGGTGGATCCGGTTGCAGCAGGAGGCTTTGCATCCTTCGTGCAGAGCAAGCTCACGAAGTGGTGCCAGCGGTGGGCTCCCAAATCTGGTGGCCTTGTGGTCATGGCCGTGGTCGGGCTGGCAATCCTGTTCCCCAAACTCATTGCGGCATTGCTCATTATGGCTTTACTGTTGCTGCTGCGGGCCATCAGCGTTGTGGCTGCAAGGGTCTTTGCGGAAATTTGGCGTGAATTGGCTGACACTGCTTTGGCTGGTTTGCAGCCCAGCTGCGTCCTGGAAGACCATTTGGTATGGTGGCTTGACTCTCAGTCAAGGTGGTGGGGGCCTGTGCCTGCATCACCCCCAATTCCCATGCCAGCGCCCATGGCCACTCCAATGCCGTCCATGCCTACAGTCGCAGTGCCAACTCCCGGGGCAACTGCCCCCCCCGACCCCAACCCTTTTGCCTTCTTCCTGCACGTTGGCCTTGCTTGCATGGTGGATTCGCCGCCCCCGACCCCCAGGGTGGGTGACTTTGTTTTGAAGCATTTTGCAAGCATCTTGGTTTCCACTTCATCGATTGCGCTGTTGAGTATGACATTGTTGGTTGAGATTGTCTTCAAGGGCGCTCTTGAGGAGAGCTTTGTTGGCTTGTTTCCATTTGTCTATTACCAGTTGCCTTTTGGAAGAGATCTGATAACACCATTTGATGACTTATTTCAGACGTTTGGCTATTTCCAGTTGCGTGATAGAAGATCTGAGGTGTTCTTGAGGAAAGCTTTGTTAGTGGCTCGTTTGCGTTGATCTATTACCAGTTGCTTTTTGTCTCTTGCCAGCTGCGTGTTTGAAGATGGTGAAATTATCTTTGAGGGCGCTCTTGAGGAGAGCTTCGTTTGCTTGTTTGAATGATCTATTACCAGTTGCTTTTTGGAAGAGACCTATAACATCGTTTGGTGGTTTCCTTGAGGCCTTGGAAAGGCCAAAGTTTTGGTCCGGAAGACCAATCCCAACCGCAGAGAACAGTCCGATGGATGTGACCGAAAAAGTGAGCGTTGGCACTGCTGAGACATCAGGTGAAGAAACGGAAAGGAATGTTCATTTATATTGGGGATTTCCCGGTTCGCCATGATTGTTGGTTAGTTATATCCCAGATTTTTTTGATCCCAGCATATCCCAGTTACTTCCCATGATATCCCATCATTTCAACCGTACATTTAATGGTAGTTTCGCCCCAATACACATTACCCTTTGCTAAGCATGGCTGGAAAAATCCATCATTTGTAGCTGATTTATAGTTAAGATATTCCCAGCTATAAACCATTATAAACCTCATTAAACCCCTGTAAAAAAAAGGTTTCCCATGGATTTCCTATAGCTGGTCATATTCCCAGAGGCTATCCCTGTTTCCAGCTGTGCAGCGCCAGGACGCCTTGGCGGACGAAGCCAATCCACCCAAGTGGCCGTCGTCGGCGCATGTCTTCGATACGACGATGGATCCATCCGAAACCAACTTGACTTGTTCTGAGCTGCCTCCTGTCCTTAGTGAATTGGTGGTTTCATAGGCCCCTAAAGTTCCCAGACCTTCTTATAAATCTTATATCAATATTTCAAGTCATATGTCATATCAAATTATGTTTTATCTGCTATATCCATCAATATTGGTTGCACTTGTGACCTCTCATTGCGGGGAAAGAGCGATGCACCGATGTCGCCCAGATGCACCTGGTCATGAGACATCCCCTGTGGAAGAAATCCTGCACTCGTTGTTTCAATCATCCTTTTCGCAGTGGATTTCACAAGCATCCACATGATTCTCTGATGGAGAGTAAACCAACCTCTAAATCAACGGGGGAAACCACGTAATTCCCAATTGTGTCACCAGCTGTGTAGGGCTTGACTGATTTCGCACGTCGAATCACAGATGTCCAACTTTACCATTGCTGGGAATTTGCACCCTTGGTGTTTCATGGTGTTTCATTACAATTGCTAGGGAGTTACTTGTAAACAAACTGATGCAAACTGTTCCACACAGACTCTTCTCACACTGATTTCCCACCAAGGCATTACAATTCCATACTATACGCGAACTCGCAGGATGATTCGTCTCATCACCCTGCGGTAGTTTTTCAGTGCCAGGAAATGTTGGGAATCTAAATCGCGTTTGTCTGATTGAAAAGGGATGAAGCAGATTATCCCCAAATCATCGTAATCTCACAACTTAGAACCTCATTTTCAAAACGCTATGGCATCCGCTATGGCAAGTCTTGGGGTGTGCACCTTGAGTGAGCAAAACGTGAGGGTTTTGTCGCAGTTTCAACTACAACCACCACTACACAACTACAACAGCTACTACAACTACAACTACAGCTACCACTACACTACACTACACCAATTACATTACACTACTCTACACTACCACTACCATTACAACTACAACTACCACTGCACTCATTACATTACACTATGCTACGCGAAGTACATTACACTACACTACACTTAATTGCACATAATTACACGACACTACACTACACTAACTACAACTACAACTGCAACTACACTGCATTACACTACACCACACAGCACTAATAACATTACACTACACTCCACTCCACTTCTTCATTTCACCACACTACACTACACTACACTACACAACACTAGACTACACTACACTAGACTAGACTACACTACACTACACACTACACTACACAGCACTAATAACATTACACTACACTCCACTCCACTTCACTTCATTTCACCACACTACACTACACTACACTACACTAGACTACACTAGACTAGACTACACTACACTCAATTGCACCACACTACAATACAACTACAGCTACAACCACACTTGCACTACATTTACACTTGCACTACATTACACTACACTACACTACACTACACTAATTACATTGCACTACATACATTACACTACCCTACACTACACTACATTACACTACACTTCACTGCGCTACACTACACTAGATTTCCAACTACAGCGGAACAGTTAGATAAGAACCGACTAGGAATTTTCCAGCCTACCCTAGGTTCTTAAGTGCGATAGGTGGAAAATATTGGAAGTATGAACGAGGGTACCCTCAAGTTCTTAACGGGTTAGTTCTTAAAGGGTTCATATGGTGAGGGCTTTGCAAATTCTTAGTAATTTCCCAATTTAGAACTATGTGGAAACAGTGCCTCCGGAGACATCTCTGCAAGCAGCGAATCCAAAACAGAGCAGCCATCCAAAACAGAGGCAGCACGGGCTGAAAAGCACACGCGCCAACACATGGAGAAAGGGATTTGTTGTTGCGCAGCCGTAGAAAAAATAGGTCAAAGCGTTAGATAAAGGGTTGGCAGACACCAAGGCCAGAGGGTCAATAGCTCAGTTGGTAGAGCGTCAACCTAATAAGCGGGAGGTCGGGAGATCGATTTTTTACAGGGCATCTTGCACTATGCGGAACATACATGATTTCAACATTTTTAAAAAATAATCGCTATTTGATAATGTTTGGTATATTTATACCCGTTAAAGGGGAATAAGAACCACTAGCTAGAATTCGAGGGTACCGTAGGGTTCTTATGCCAATTAGTTGACAGAAAGGGTGTCCAGCAATCCAGCCTCTGAAGTTCTTATTGCAGTAGGTTCTTAAACAGTGGTTTCGCTGTACACTACATTGCACTACACTAATTTCATTACACTACACTACATACACGACACTCCATTCCACTACGCTACACTACATTACATTCAATTACACTACACTACGCTACACTACGTTACGCTACGCTACAGTACACGACACATTACACTACACTACCCTACACCACACTACGCCACACTACACGACACTACACAACTACAACTACAACTACGCTACTTTAGACTACACTACATTAGGCTACACTACACTACCCTACATTACATTAAATTACGCTACACTCACTACACCACCACAAATGCAATTGCAACTACACTACACTAATGACACTACACCACAACTACAACTCCACTACGCTACAACTACAGCTGCGCTACACCACACTACATCCAGCAGTTGTGGGTGAGGTGACCGACCAGGTGACCACTGCAACCATTGTAACCATTCCAAAAAACACAACTCCAACCACCTTTCAGTCCATCAGCGGAATCGCTCTGCCATCCGTGATTCACAACAACCAGTAACCAAGCTCTCCTATAGGTTTCCTATTCTGAAACTTCCGCCACCGCCTTGTGCGGTACTACTGGTAAGCATATATTGCAAATACATGCGTGAACGAAGATTCACATGGTGCTGTCACGCAGATAGATAGCTCAAAGGTTTGTCTTGAGAAAAATGATTGGAGCCGCAGTGATTCCAATGCCTGCAGATTGAACATGAGGGCTGCAAACATTTGGAACCAAACCGCTGTTGGAATCAATGTGTTTGCTCAGCCAACCGTCAACCCACAGCAATTCGAAAGCCTATGAGAAACACTGTCCAATCATGCTGGACCCCTGAACGAGCAGATCCCCTATATAAACCAGGTTTGTGGACGTTTATCATTACGGGAAATTATGCAAATACCCTGCCTTCCGAGCACGCACCAACATGGACAAACACACACACACAAATGGTAATGGATACAAGACCCAGGGGACCGCAGTTGTTAGTTTGTATTGAGTAGTAAACTAGATAGCTAGGGGTTCCTGCTTTGGGGCATCCAATTTTGACCCATACCTGCATGTTAGGGAGTAGTCCTGATGGGGTCAATCCCACATCACAGCCCGACTGAGAACTCTTTGTGCATGCAGCACCCACCTTGCTAGTGTCACCATATGTCGCTTCAAAAATTTGACCACCTGTTATTTTCCTCTCAACGCTACAGCCCTTTTGGCTTCTCACGAACCTTGCGGTATTGATTGCCGTCGCTTGTCGACATGAGCGCCCCAGTGTCCCCAGCATCGTCAACGAGCAGATGGGTTCAGACACTGAATCCAAGCTGCAAGAATCTGGTAGAACGGGCTGTTGAACCACAGGCATCAAAAACCCAACCAGCATGTAATGGCAAGTGGCTGCGAGGAAACTGTGATTGATTAGTGTTTAATTGGGGTAAACAAAATCCAGGAAGACTTTGATTGGATAGATACGATACCTTAATCCACCCCTAAACCAACCCCTTATATGCGAATGTACCAAAAGTGGGCTGCGTGCACATGTGATCCATATTCCGAGCTTGAAGACCACCCCTATCATGATCTGCATTCTACTTGGAGGATCATCCCGCTCAGCGGTTAGTAAGCCTGCTGAAGAGGTCCTCTAACTTCGGTTATTCCACTTATAACTGGGTTATTATCACCAGCCAGCATACCACCATTTTGACTCATTTTTGATGATTACCTTCTGGTTATCTGACGCAAATATGGACAATCACAATTTTTGATGGTAAATCGCTATGAATCATCTGTAAATAGGTTAAATAATCTGATGGCAACTATCCAAACTAATCCCATTACATCCAATTATTATCCCATAATATTTCCATACTTTGCCACTATACTTATCCATTCCGTTTACATTTATTACTGTATATAATCATATATAATCTACCCATTAGCCATCCTCGAATCGGAGCAAGGAATGTTTCCGCAATGAACGAGGAGCTGTTCGAAGTTGCCGGAAACAGCTCATTTTCGGCAAGATCCAGCGGCTGCTTGAAAAAAACAGCCATTGGTTGTGGTTGATTAATGATGGTGAGGATTTAACAATCATTTATAGGGGTTTCAAGCATCAAACATGTGGATCTATATGATGCTATATGGGGACATAATTGATACGTGATACTTGGTTGATGATTTTGTCGGAGGTATATACAAATTATACTATATATGCGTATATGCCCAGGCCTTCAAACAGCAAGTTTAACATCGACACAGAAATACTAAGCTTAACCATGGTGGGCCCCCCGTCACTCCCTGGCATAAGCTGTTAAGCCGGAAGATACTGCCCCACAACATGCGAAGCAGTGTATCGGGCGGAAGAGCTGACATAGATTTTGACAAAGTGATTGAACCTACATCGATCCTAGACGGTGCCCCCCAAAAAATGTTATCGTAAAGTGCCCGTGAAGTTGCGTGAAATATCCGTGAAATACTACGTTTACCCATGCTAAGTTTACACGTGAAGAGCTGAGTCTATCCCAGCTGACCGATCGTGCACAGTACTTCGGCCCAGAGAAACCAATCCCAGAGCCCAGAACACACATTTCCGGCAAAAAACAAGACCATGTTTAAACTTAGTATTTAATTAGTACTTGTTCGATGTTGTAACAAATGCCGATGACAAGATCTTGTGCCAAATCGTGGTGTGCCGATGGGGAAAGGCCCACATGGGCAGCGCCTATGACTTTAACTTACTGATGTATTTTTTGCACTTTGCATAGGCACACGATGCTTACCTGTCATATCTTTGTGGGTTTACCCACTATATATACTCCCAAAGATGAAAGTTGTGGCAGTTGTATACTTTTCCTGGGTTTAGGTTGGCAGACAAATTTTAGGAAGTCGTTGCAGTCGTGGCGTTTAGGTGGTGATTTGTGAGTTTTGAAATTGGTAACATGTTTAATACGTAAACAATGTGTTTGATTTGAGTTGTGTTTTGCTTCAGTTTGGGGCTCAAATATAGACAATCGAACTAGGTCATCCTGACCTGCTGCCCCATGCCTGGTGGTTCCTCTGCCCGTGGCTTTGCTTTCTGTTCCCCAGACAGTTTTAGCCTTTAGATATTTTTGGCTATCACGGTTCCTACGTCTCGAACAGTCTGTGCCCCCTCAAATTTGTCACCACCACCTTGTTTGCCAAGCTGGTGTCCCTTTGTCTCCCCTCTGTCTCCCTTACTCGCCCTTTGTCTCCTCTTCTCTCTCCTTGCTCTTGCCTGCAGCATGCTGCTTGGCTTGGTTTCCTCTTCTGCTCCACCGCTGAAAGCTCTTGAAGAATGCGAAAGCGTGTGGCTACCAAAGAGTTTGTCAGGAGACTTAGGAGGTCAGTCTTCCAAAATTTGATTTCGGACCTCGTTCGGACCGCGTTCGGACCTCGTCACCTCGTTCGGACCTCGTTTTGCCAAGGCTTTGCAATGGTTTGCTGCTTGGTCTGCTGCTACTGCTGCTGCTGTTGTTGCTTGTGCTGCTGCTTCTGGGCAAGGCACGGTTATTGGGCAGAGAACTGAGAGATTTGTGAAAGGGATGGAAGCTGTGCGAAAGAAACCAAAAGCATAAGAAGATGACCTAAAAGAAGAAAGTCGACCCGATCAGCGGTGTGCCATGGGGAAGTGGATGAAAGGGTTGATTGGCATGAAGTAGAATTTATCATAGAAACCGTAGGAATGTAGCGTCGATCACATCCAAGTTTGCATGTTGGAAATGCCATGAAACTCGGTGTGCCATGCGGAGGATGATAGTTCTGACTGTTCAAACAGGCATATGGTTGTCAACTTTTGGTTACGGAGTGTACATGAAACGCATAGGAAATAGATATATTTGAGTTGCCTGCTTCAGAATCAATTAGTCCACTTTGACCGTCGGTGTGCCAAAAGGATTTCCACCTGGCGGAAGATTATTGATGTCTGGCGTAAGAGGTGTGCCATGCGGCTGGCGCAAGTTCTAGTAAATGACGTAGGATCACGCCGGGGCTCGTACTATTTA
>CAMXCT020000645.1:20000-227342 GCA_947184155.2 Cladocopium goreaui | reverse complement strand
TTAGGATTAGGGATTAGGATTAGGGATTAGGATTAGGGATTAGGATTAGGGATTAGGATTAGGATTAGGGATTAGGATTAGGGATTAGGGATTAGGATTAGATTAGATTAGGATTAGATTAGGATTAGATTAGATTAGGATTAGATTAGGATTAGATTAGATTAGATTAGTTAAACAAAAAATAAAACAAATACAAAACACAAAAAAAAAACACATTTTTCAAATCTATTTTGCACATAACTCTGATTTCCCAGACTTCCAAACCACCAACCCAAACCGCCATATAAGTATAACCTAAAATCTTTATAAAAAATTATCAGTTTGGATAGCTCCCAAAGGGTACCCCCCTGAGCCTATGTTCCCCATTAGTAATAACCAGGGTTTGCCCCTGATTAATCAACCACCTTTCTGATCCATGAGATTTTAACAAATCCAATAGAATTCTATTAAGATCTAATTGACATAAGCCATATCCAATTTTTTATGGTTCATAGTTGCTCAGTATTAAGGGGTGGTCAAGAAACTAGCCAGAAGGTACCCCCCCTACCTACCTGGTGGGGGGGGGTTGATTAATCCGATGTTGGCATTATTTATTTATTTATTCATTTATTTATTTATTTATATTTATTTATATTTATTTATATTTATTTATTTATATTTATTTATATTTATTTATATTTATTTATATTTATTTATATTTATTTATATGTATTTATTTATTTATTCATTTATTCATTTATTTATATTTATTTATATTTATTTATATTTATTTATATTTATTTATATTTATTTATATTCATTCATTTATTTATAGCTACCCGTATGTGCCTGTATGTCACGGTTGTCATGTATCTACACGTATCTGCTATGTCAGTCGAATCCCGCTGTTTTCCGCAGTTTCTCCTCAGGAGCCTCGGCGGGATCCTCGGAGATAGCTCATTGCACCAACAAAGGGTTCCGCAATGTCTGCTGTGGCCTAGAGGGAGGCCTCAACTGCAAAGCGAGCTGGGTCCGAGGCAAATGCTCCAAGATGCATCCACTCCAACCGAAAACTCTGCTTCCGGTTTGGGTGCATCAGATGAATTCAGTTCAAGCTTGGAAGGCAAGCTGATGTTGGATGTTGCCATATGACGCAAAGCACCCAAGATCAGTTCCGATCCGAGATGGGCGAAGGCTGACAAAGATGTGGGGAAAAAACCTGCAGCTCATTGCACCAACAAAGGGTTCCGCAATGTCTGCTGCGGCCTAGAGGGAGGCCTCAACTGCAAAGCGAGCTGGGTCCAAGGCAAATGCTCCAAGATGCATCCACTCCAACCGAAAACTCTGCTTCCGGTTTGGGTGCATCAGATGAATTCAGTTCAAGCTTGGAAGGCAAGCTGATGTTGGATGTTGCCATATGACGCAAAGCACCCAAGATCAGTTCCGATCCGAGATGGGCGAAGGCTGACAAAGATGTGGGGAAAAAACCTGCAGCTCATTGCAACAACAAAGGGTTCCGCAATGTCTGCTGCGGCCTAGAGGGAGGCCTCAACTGCAAAGCGAGCTGGGTCCGAGGCAAATGCTCCAAGATGCATCCACTCCAACCGAAAACTCTGCTTCCGGTTTGGGTGCATCAGATGAATTCAGTTCAAGCTTGGAAGGCAAGCTGATGTTGGATGTTGCCATATGACGCAAAGCACCCGAGATCAGTTCCGATCCGAGATGTGGGGAAAAAACCTGCAGCTCATTCACCAACAAAGGGTTCCGCAATGTCTGCTGCGGCCTAGAGGGAGGCCTCAACTGCAAAGCGAGCTGGGTCCGAGGCAAATGCTCCAAGATGCATCCACTCCAACCGAAAACTCTGCTTCCGGTTTGGGTGCATCCGCAATGTCTGCTGCGGCCTAGAGGGAGGCCTCAACTGCAAAGCGAGCTGGGTCCGAGGCAAATGCTCCAAGATGCATCCACTCCAACCGAAAACTCTGCTTCCGGTTTGGGTGCATCAGATGAATTCAGTTCAAGCTTGGAAGGCAAGCTGATGTTGGATGCTGCCATATGACGCAAAGCACCCAAGATCAGTTCCGAGCCCGCTTGAGGATCTGAGATGGGCGAAAGCTGAAACAGGTCTGGGCTGAACCATGAAGTCACATCATCCCACTTTGCTGCAACTTCCACCTCTTGAGTCAAAATCAACATGTTCAAAATATCGTCTGTGTCCGTGAAGTCAATGAGTTCTCCAGACGGAATTTTCAACAAGCTAAATTTCTTCTTCAGGGAACACTTGGTTCCCGGTGGACAGGGCAATGGAAGATTCTTTGCTCCAGCTTTGAGGCTGAGGCTGACGCCGCCTTTGATGCCCGAACTGATGGAAGAAAACTTGGTGAAATAAACTTTCACGCCGAAACTTAACGAACCTGATGCTTTGAAGTCTGTTTTATGTGTCTTGCCCATGTAGAGGGTGAACATGAAGGCAAAGGGGTGAGAAACATCCACAAAGGGATAGGTCCTGTAGATTTCATTCTTGCAGCCGAAGACAACCCCAGCGCCAAGTCCAAATCCCCAGTGCAAGGCTTCTCCTCCACCTACATTCAGAACCTGGAATTTGTACTTGCCAGTAATCTTCACTTTTATACTCCAGTCTTTTGTTCCTGTGATGCACTTAGCTCCCTGGGTAAGCACCAAGGGCAAGGAGTTCTGCTGCTCAATGGTGAGAAAACCTAGTTTACTCAAGAGTTTCTGGCTCACCCAGTCGCTGACTTTCTTCGTAATCTTCTCAAATAGATCTTTGATCTCTTTCACGCCGTTGTAAAGGAGGTTGAGCACCACATCAAGAGCATCCACATTTGACTTGGAGAGGCACATATCAAAGTTACCCATCTTGAAGAAAGGATGAGGCACCGACACCCCCTTCCATTTCCAAGGGCCACTCAAAGAGAGGCACTCCTTTACTTTCTCCAGAAAGCCCCCAAAGATCTCTACTCTCTTGTTCTTTAATAAGTCCGCAACGTCAGTCACCACAGTATCAAGGGGATCCAGAAGTTTGCGGTACTCCTGCAATTGATGGGTTCAACAATTCCTTCCACAAATACTGATCAGTTAGGGACTCTTTGGGGAGATGTCCTTTGATTCCATATTCTATCATCCCAATAGGGCTGGATGTTTCTGGGAAATGATAAGAATGAATGCCATACTCGCTTCAAAACATTGACCCGTCCTCGAACAATCCGCAGTCAGTTGGGAAGACACTAAAGATCTGTTTGTCGCCCAGACCTGGAGGGCAGAGCCTCCCGTCCTCCATGTTTGCCAGCTTTATTGGACCATGGGACGCTTTATCAATGGCATTTTCAACTTTCCGGCGCCATTCCAATAGCTCACCCATGACTGGCATGACTGCGTCTTTGATGCTGAGCTTGTCGACCATGTTTTTGAAGGAGTCGACACCACCTATAATTTTGTCTGCCTTATCATCAAATTCGTTTCCAAATCCGTTCTCCATCCAGTGCCATGCATCTTCCGCCACACTTTTGATGCCATTTGTGACCTTCTCAGCACACTCTGAGAGACTCGAACAGGATGCCTTCACGTATTTCGACCAAAATGGCTGGAGAGGCTCTGGAAGTTCTTGAAGGATCATGTCCGCACAGTCCAAAAAATTCACGGGCAACCAGCAGGTCACAGGTAGCAAGCAGGACTTAGGAACCCAGCACGTGTTGACTTTAAAACAAGATTTTGGAACGGAGCATGTTTTGGGTCTCAAGCATGACTTGGCCACATGGCTAAAATCGCAAGTTATATCTAGGTCGGTCCAAAACCTCCTTCGACGGCGGGTGTGACACATTTCCAGTACTGACTCGCCACACTCTGCGATGCTTGTCACCGTTTCTTCCCCGCATTTAACTGCACTTGTCACCACATCTGAGCCACAGGCTACTGCATCTGTAACCCACTTCTTGCCACATTCCGCTTCATCTTGGATGAACTCCTTCCCACACTTCTCTGCATCTTTGATCATCTGCTTTCCACACTTCACAGGGTCAGGTGTCAAACATAAACAATATTGGCATTTGGAGCCACTGCGACCATTGTGAGCCCGTGAAGTTCCAATGTTCAGCAGCGACGCATCTTCCATGGAGCATGTCTCATTCCCGTCGAGCCGCTCTAGCTGCTCTAGCCGCTGCCAAGTTGCGGAGCTCTGTCTGACTAAAGCCAGAAGCAGAGCACCGGCAAAAAGCGAGGAGCCTATCATGGCCTGTCGTAGCCTCTCCACGTTGAATCTGGATCTGATCCGATCTGCGGAGAAATCCCTGGATTTTTGGCTTTTTGGATCGTGAAAACAAGCGTGCTCTGCTCAGAATCAGAGAACATGAAAGATCATGCAATCGTTAGTCCGTCAGTGTTGGATTTGCATGGATTTGGTCTCAGTGCAGCATCTCATAGATCTTATGTTTTCATGTTCCACATCGCGTGTAAAATATCAAACCTCCATGTTTTTCCACATTCTTTTCACATCGTTTTCACCTTCGTTTTCGTCATCGTTTTTGTCGAGCTTCGGGTGTTCGCCTGAGCCCTTGAACGTTTCAAGGCTTTCGAGGCAGAGCTCAGCTTCTTCTCTTGAGCCTGGGACGTTGACAGGCACAGCTCAGGACGTTTTCGGAGCTCCAAAATGGTGAAAAAAGGTGGAAAACAGGTGAAGAAAACAACAGGTGACAGGTGATAGGTGAAAACCGGCACCATTTGTGATTTCGCGCCTCCATGTGTTTCTCCATTGCCTGCTGCTGCTCCTGTCACTTAGACTCACGATGCCCTAGGCGCCAATGACTTCATATGACTTCATTTGACTTCATATTTGACTTTATCCCATGTCAGCGAGTTTTGCAACTCACAGAGTTCAGTCCTGCAGCTTTGTGAAGACAACATCCCTGGGAAAGTTTCTCTTCTACGTAACAATCAAACAACTCTTAGACGTAGACGAGTCATGGGTCGTTTTTCAGGTTTCGCACTGTGCATCCATTGCACTTGTTCGAGATGAATCGTGACATGAACTCTGCCTCGAAGGCAAGTGTGAATGATCCTCCGCTGCAGCCTAGATCGGTAGAAAAATCTTCATGACAAACAAAAGGACGCTTACTCAACGAAGAGATACGAAGAGAATGGCACTATTTCTCTCTGCCTCTTAAACAAACAGTATGCTAAGCCATGCCAAGCGTCTATTTGCAGATCTATGTTCATATCTTTTCCGAGGATCAAGCAGCGTGTGGTTGAGAGAAGTACGAAAAATCATACATGGCATCCAATTCCAGCCTGGAAGTCAACCGTTCTGAAGTCAAATCTGCATGTTGTGAATCACGGATGGCGGAGCGAATCCACTGATGGACTGAAAGGTGGTTGGAGCTGTGTTTCTTGGAGTGGTTGCAATGGTTGCAGTGGTCACCTGGTTGGTCACCTCACCCACAACTGCTGGATGTAGTGTGGTGTACTGCAGCTGTAGTTGCAGTTGTAGCGTAGCGGAGTTGTAGTTGTGGTGTAGTGTAATTAGTGTAGTGTCGTTGCAGTTGCGGTTGCATTTGTGGTGGTGTAATTAGTGCAGTGTAATGTACTGTAGGGTAGTGTAGTGTAGCGTAAAGTAGCGTAATTGCAGTTGTAGCTGCAGCTGTAGTTAGTGTAGTGCGGTGTAGTGTGGTGTGGTGTGGTGTAGTGTGGTGTAGTGTAACGGTAGCGTAGTGTAGCGTAGTGTAGCGTAGTGTAGCGTAGTGTTATGTAGTTGCAGTTGTAATTGTAAGTGTAGTGTAGTGTAGTGGACTGTAGTGTAGTGGAGTGTAGTTGTAGTTGTAGTTATAGGTGTAATGTAGTGTAGTGTACTGTAGTGTAGTGTAGCGTAGTATAGTGTAGTGTAACTGAATGTAGTGTACTGTAGTGAAGTGAAGTGGAGTGTAGCGCAGTGTAGTGTACTGCAATGTAATGTAGTTGCAGTTGCAGTTGCGGTTGCAGTTGCAGTTGTAGTTGTAGTTGTAGCTGTAGTTAGTGTAGTGTAGTGTAGTTGTAGGTGTAATGAAGTTTAGTGTAGCGTAATGCTTGTAGTTGAGTGTAGTGTAGCCTAGTGTAATGTAATTAGTGTAGTGTAGTGTAGTGCAGTGCAGTGTAGTGTAGTGGTAGTTGTAGTGGTAGTGGTAGTTGTGGTCGTGGTTATGTTTGTAGTGTAATGTGGTGTAATGTGGTGTAATGTAGCGTAAAGTAGTGTAATGTAGTGTAATGTAGTGTAATGTAGTGTAATGTGGTGTAATGTAGTGTAATGTAGTGTAATGTAATGTAGTGTAATGTAGTGTAATGTAGTGTAATGTAGGGTAATGTAGGGTAATGTAGGGTAATGTAGTGTAGTGGAGTGTAGTGTAGTGTAGTGGTGGTTGAAGTTGAAATTGCAACAAAACCTTCACGTTTTGCTCACTTTTGACAACATGCAGAATCCTCTGCGCCTCCCACGCAAAACGACATCAAAAGTGCTCTGAACCCGCCAATTTTTTACACTTTTGACTTCGAAATGTGCTTCGCGCCACAACGGCGTGCACTTTTTCGACATGTCAACTTCCAAAAGCGCTCCGAACCTGTTGTGCTTTGTACATTTTGACTTGGAAATGTGTTTCGCGCCAGAACGGCGTGCACTTTTTCGACATGTCAACTTCCAAAAGTGGTCCAAACATGGTATGCTTTGTACATTTTGACTTCCTAATGTGCTTCGCGTTACAACGGCGTGCACTTTTTCGACATCACAACTTCTGAAAGCGCTCCAAAGCTGAGGTGTTTGTACATGTTGACTTGGAAATGTGCTTCGCACCACAACGGCGTGCACTTTTTCAATATCTCAACTTCCCAAAGTGCTCTGATCGTGAGGTGCTTTTAGCTTTTTCACTTGCAAATGTGCTTCCGGCCAGAACGGCGTGCAATTTGGCCAGATGGCTCCGCACCCGCTTTTTTGCGAGCCTACTTTTCGACCCTCCGCAACCACAAATCATTGGAAAAGCACCGTGAATCGCGACTTTTCTACCTTTTCGCGCACTTGCTCTTTCTCTGATCTTCTCTCTTCTGCTCTTCTCCTCTCTGACTCTTCCTACCTCTGCTTTTCCATCTGTCCATATTGTCGGAAGTTTGACTTCTAAACTTCCTTCGATACATAGGTATCTATAGCACTTGCGCCACTCTTGTCGCCATCTGGAGGGCCCGGCCTCACTAAAGTCTTCCTGCCATGGAGAATCATGGAAAACCCTCTCGAGGGACGAGCTGATCTCATGTCTCAGACTTTCTCAACGCGTCGCAGCCTCATCTGTTGGTCCTTCGCTGTCGCCTGGCACGCAGAACATTTCAGAATTTTTTCGGGTTTCAATGACCCCAGCCCGGCCAGCCCGGTCAGCTGGGCTGTGCCTGCAACTGTGGCCTCCATTCCAAAGCCACATGAGGCCGCCACATGGACAGTCAATGCGGAATCATTTGGTCTACGTGAAAGTCGTGAATGTGAGGACTATGATTTGCAACTATGGTTGTACCATAAAGCTTAGACAGCCTCCAATGAGTGAGTTTTTTTCGATGTTTTGCCAATTGGCAGAATTTTTCATTCATTGACGAAGATATGATTCAAATCTATGACTTGGAAAGACTGGAGGAAATGTTTTGATCGGGTCTGCTGAAGGTGGCCTGAGTCTGGCCATTGTTTTGAATGATTTGTTTGAACAGGCTTGAGTCACAAATGACACAAGTCTGATACGTATGAAACTGTGTGTTGTGGTAGCACCTCATCAGTGGCACACCTGGAACTCATTGAGTCAGTATTTCAAATTTGATGCAGGTCTATCATCCGAAGTTTTTAATGCAGGTCTATCATTCCAATAAACTGAGATGCCAAAACGAGCTTATATCACCAAAAGGAAGTTTAGTTAGAAAACTTCCGGGTTATGGGCGGGTCATGGTTAGCATTCCCATCGTCATGTCAAACGCATCATCATGTCAACCACCCGTCATCAAGTAGTTGGGAAGTGCAACAGTTTAGCTGCGTGCGAATTCACGGGTGCAAACACTCTCGGGCGTGAAACCTGGTAAAGTGGCTTCCGTGGTCGTCGAAGTGTCTCTGTTTCCGCAATTGCGGGGCTCTATCTGCGAAAGTGGTTGACAAAAAGCGCCCAGGACTGTAGCAAGTGCTCGATTTCCACTTCAAAAACTGCACTTTTGGAAGATGAGGCCGGCAAAAGACCACTTTTGGAAGATGACGTCGGCAAAATGCGCACGAGACTGTAGCGAGAGCTCGGTTTCACACAAAAATCGCAAAACACTGAAGGGATCGGCACACTTTTGGAAGATGCGGTCGGCAAAATGTGCACCAGACTGTAGCGAGAGCAACATGTGCATTTCAAAGAATTTGCTGTGCGCTGAAAAATCACAAAAACTGAAGGGATCAGATCGCTGTTGGACGATGAATTTGGCTAAATTGCTTCATTCATTGATTCATTGCTTCCTTGGTTCACTGATTCAGGAGATTCAGTGATTCATTGACTCTCTGAATCGTGCAACCATTGGCTCATTGAGTCTTTGATTCACTGACTCATCGATTCATTGGTTCACTGGTTGCTTGATTCATTGAGTCATTGCTTCGTTGCTTCAGTGATTCTCTGATTCATTGACTGACTGGTTCATTGATTCCTTGGTTTGTCGATTCATTTGTTCATCAGTTCACTCACTCAGTTGTGCACGGATTCTTTCATGTCATTTCATTGGCATCTCAACAACCATTTGCTCATTCGTTGATGCACCTCACACAACTTCAACACTTCATTGCTTCTGCACCGCAAAAACTTTCATATAGGCCACTGATTTCCTGTAGCCCGTGCCCTATTTTCCAAACTTCCGCCCCGGCGCGGGCCGGGCACTACCTGGTATCAACATATCAACAACATGTGTAGCATAGGATTACATGCCAAAGTGTAAGTGATAGATAGAAACTTCCCACTTTTCCTTTGCAACTCTGCCATTGTTGCGGTTCCCTGCTTAACAGGTCAAACTGCAGTGCTACTGCGCCAAGCTCCGCACTTTGGGGGAGACTAAGTGACTAGAGCGCTACCAAACCTGGTATGTACAAATATGTACAAATCCAAACCCGTTCAGGTCTTCTAAGCATCACAAAGCACCGTTTGGCCATCAAACTGGGTCCTCCTGTTCCGCCATCTCTGCCTGCCGCAGGCGGCGCCTCTCCTGCAGCCAATTCCAATGAAATGCGTAAAAGGCAAACCCGGGAAAACCCAAGTCATTGTAATGCAAAAAACGAGCTGCTACGATCTGTGTGATTTTCGACCACTGCATCCTGCATCTCCTCCTTTTTGATTTTGTAAGATGCCCGGGCAGCTTTGACCCAGTCTAAGACCTGACATTGATGGCCAGGGTTGCACAGTTTCCTTTCACCAAGGTACAAGTGAAGAACGCAGAAGGGAGAGCTGCATGGCAAAGGAATCAGAGAGCTCGAAGAGAACCAAGGTGTTGAGTTTGTTTCGAATGTTTCACTCACTTTTGAACCAGACTCAAGGCGCCTGCGTAGAACGGTCACTACACTTGATC
This sequence comes from Cladocopium goreaui, assembly GCA_947184155.2. Taxonomy (NCBI): domain Eukaryota; class Dinophyceae; order Suessiales; family Symbiodiniaceae; genus Cladocopium; species Cladocopium goreaui. The sequence continues at coordinate 217,775 of CAMXCT020000645.1, read as the reverse complement.
ATAGCTGAAAGGCCGTGACATGGAGATCGTGATTTTGACTCCGGTCACCTTTCGTTCTGCCTCAGCTGTTTCTATCCTATGCAACTGCAGTCGAAACACCTTCTATACGCGGTGTACGGCAAATCTTTGCCCGCTGCAGGTGGCCACAGCGTGGAAGGTGATATTTCGTTCCACCAGCTGTGACCCTAATTTCCTCTGGATACATGGCGTTCCGAGTGCGTTCTTGCTGCTCTTTGTACACTCGTTCCATTCTTTCGATCACCTCTTTCTTCTCCTGGAGTTGCTGTGTCAGCTTCGTTTTCTCGGCTTCGGCAGTTTCCAGGGCCCCTTTCATGACTCGCATGTCAATGTGATGTAGCCCAAGTCCTCTAGGACGTTCAGGAGCGGCAGCATCCATTCTTGAAGAGTTTGACGCTGACCCCGGTTCTTCACGACGGGCCATCTTGTTGCCCATGTCCTTCATCTGCTGCTCGAGGTCTTCAATCCTCTTGTCTTTCTCTTTTCCCGCAGCAACATGTTGATTCACTCTGCTGGCGTTGTAGTTCTTCTGTTCTAACGCTCTGGTGACTTCCAAATTCCGGGTGTCGATGATCTCCCAGTTTCGCGTCAGTTCTTCTTCCAGCTCGTAGATCTTTTCTTCTGCAGTGGCCAGTTGTCGGCGAGCGTCATGCAGATGATTTTTATAGAGATTGCAGCTGTCGTTCAGAGCCGGTTGATCTTCTCGAAGTCGATCTCGTTCTTTGATGGTCGCAACAAGGTCATCCGTGAGCTCGGATATCTGCTGCAGATGGTAGGCTCGCATCTCCATCTGATCCACCTCCATAGGATCATCTTCCACCTTGACCTTAGCATAGACAAGCTTGTGTACAAAAACCATGAGGTAGTGCCAGAGCTTCGCCAGAAAGGACAACTTGTTGACATACTTCTCCACCATGATGGCCAGGATAACAACGATGAAGGTAATGACATAGTGCAGCGTGAGGCCAATGAAGTTGTTGGATACAGAGCGATCTGTCTCCACCTCGTCAATGGGATAGTGCGCTGCCATAGTCTCCGTACTGTGTGCAGTCGCCAGTGTGGCCATGCCCAGCAGCATTGCTGTTCTCATCACGCTCGAAGGAGCAAAGGCAATGGCACCATAGAGCATTGATGCGGCAGTTGCTCGCACATTGTGAGGCTCGTCCTTGGCCATCTGGATGATCTCATCATCGCCCTTCATGAGCATCTGTTCATCATAGTCTTGTAGAGAAGGAAGAACTCGGCTCAGAACTGGATGTCCATCAGTGCCAAAGATCTCGATGCGCCCAGTTGTCAGCAGTTGTAGAAGTCCAGGGCTGATCATAGGTTTGGTGAGCGCGTCAGCTACCATGCTTTCTGTTGGCACCAGGATCGTCATTCTGATTTTGCCAGTCACTCGAGCTTCTCGAACTCCAAGGATGTAAAGACGTTGTGTCTTGTCCTGTGGTAGCACCTTCTGACCAGTGCTCAGCTCCTATAGATCCTTACAGTCCATGACGAAGTCGCACTGTAAAAGCGGATTTCCAGACTCTTGGATCGCGGTCAGCTCCTTGATGGTTGGACTGTTAGACGTGTGCATCATCTCGGACAGCCTGATGAGAATGAGGACTGTTGACTCCAGTCCATTGACCATTGAAAGAGTCTCAGCATGACTCGTGCTGTAACTGATGCGTTTGGCCTTGCCGCCATGTGCATGAAGAAGATGAGCTGTTCCACCATGCTGTTGAACGGTCGTGGCATCATACTCAACCTCGCTGTTGATGTTGCCAAACCAGGCATCGTCCATGAGGAAGATCAGGATACCTTCCTGCGCATAGTGTCGCCCACTGTTGGCTGCGCTTGCATCGTGAACACAAACCAGTCGATGCTTGTTGGACTCGAACTGCCTGTAGTGGAGCATGGCTTCCTTGTGCTGTTTGGCCTTGACTAACACCTCGTTGGCCAACTTGATCTCGTTCACCGTGGCAGTCGTGACTCGTGATTGCAAGACTGAAACATCTGCGATCACATCCAAGCGGGTTGCTGTGATCCAAAGCAGTGCACCCAAAATCGATCTGAAGTCGGAGATCTCGTGGGGCTCCAATTTTGAGTCATCCGGTCTGGATGGAACTGGTGCTGGCTTCATCTTCTCCACAAACTCGATCTGATCGATGGAAAAGCCAGTGGGTGTATCAGCATAGTTGCATCCACAGTGAGAAAATGGCAGTGTTTGCCGTGTCACCTTCTTGAACTTACCCAGGAAGAGATTGTAGTGATGATCGAGCCAATCCTGTGAGGATGTCAGTGCTAGGTCATCCACGTGAGTTGTCACCATCGCACTCACGTTGTCCAGCGACATTGAAGAGTTTGATGTCTTCCATAGGAAGCAGTTTTCTCAATGATGCTCCTTTGGCTTGGCAATTGTGCCTGCACTCCTACATCATGGAACTTGGAGGAGTACGCAGCCAACTGGATGCAGCAGACCATATTCGTGAAGAGCATGTGGTGGTACCTTGAAAAGGCTTGAATGTTGTTGTAGATGTCGCCATACATTCAATGGAGGAAAAACCACCACTTGACGAGTCGGAGCACTCACTCCAAGTTTTCTGAGGGACTGCTGAATCTTCTGGAAGTCAAAACCCTTAAGGAAAGCTCCAGCAATGTCCCAAGACTCCAGTCGGCTCTTCTTGGTTTTCTTGGTTCTGGCTGCTTGAGACACCAAGATGCGCTGTGATAGCTGCGTGGCAGTTGTTGATCTTGTTGTGAGTTGGCTCTTCTGAGCATCAAAGCATCCTCTTGCGCATAGCCTCGACTTGATGCGAATGCTTCTGTCGGGATAGCGTTTCTTCTTGCAGACCCACTTGCAGTCGATGATGAACATGTCGTCCGTGATCTGAAGACGATGGATAGGCTTCAGTGCCTTCTCGTCCACGAACTGCTTGATCTCGTTGCTGTCCGCTTCATCCACTTGAGGCCACACCTCTGGGGTAATGTCGTGGTCTTCGAAGGTGTTCGTCTCCTCGTCGACCTTGTAGATGTGGGCAGTGCGAATGCACGCCAGAGCCTCATGGTTGGATTTGTACTCAATAGAGAAGAGGATGTTCAGCTTCTTCCTGTCATGGTCGTACTTTTGAAGGAGAAAGTTTCTGGTGAGGTCGGTCATGAGGTTGTATCCATGACGCCATTCAGAAGGAAAATCCAGTTGCACTTGTGCTGATGGTGCATGTGCAAGATACCAGTGGCGTAAAAACTCCAGGTCCTTCTGGACGTAGGTCATCTTCTGTTTCTTCTTCTCTGGAGATAAAACCACTGTCCTGCTTTCTGGACCTTCTCGTTTTCGATTCATGGGATCTTCATCCATTGGTTGTGGAGCTTGATCATTTTGAGTGTTTGATGTAGAGGTGGTTCTTTGTAATGTTGATCTTGAAGTGGAAGTTGCAGTGTCGTCCATGGTACCATGATAATAGAAGAAGTAAAGAATGCATAGATCCTCTCGCTGGAATGTGGAGATCTTCTTCATCTGGAGATGGTTGTCCGACTTGTGCTCTTGGACAGCGTAGTTCCGGCTTCCATTCAGCCAGGTGATGAGGACTCCATCTGTTCCTGCAGGAGGTTTCATGGATCGTAGAGCTCGGCCAAATAGAACCCCATGTAGTTCTCGTCGAGTCAGTCCTTTGGAGACTGTTGTGGCCTTCTCCAAAACATCAGTTGCTTCATTGTTGTTCTTGGGAAGCTTGATCCATGTGTCGTTCTTCTTCTTGATTCAGCCGTAGAGATAAATCTTGTATTCGGTCATGTTCTCCACATACTTCATGAGCTTCCGCAAGGAATCTTCAAGTTGTGGAGATTGAACTTCCATGTGGTAGATGCCCTTGAAGGGTCTGATGTGACGCAAAGCAACCAAGTAGGGTTTTCCTTGGTATTGGATCACTGCCACACCTTCATCAGCAGCTAGTCGTAGAAGAAGTGCAGGGCCACGCCATCCAGGGTCTTTCTTGACCTCGCGGTAGAACTCAACCTCTGATGTTCCAGCCACCAAGGAATCAACTTCAAGTTGATGAGGTTTCGTCCTGGCAGCTCGAGCAACGCGGTCTTCAATGACTGCTTGTTGAGCTTGTGCCAAGGATGTCTGTCTAATCCTCATAGCTCGCTCGAAGACTGTCAGATCGGTGTCCAGAGCGCCGGTGGAGTTCAGCACGTGCTCAGATTCCGGGTTGTAGAACTCCCGAGGAAGTGTGCCGTAAACGGCCATCGCTGGTGTCACACCACCGTAGGAAAGAGTGATGTTGTGAGCCATTGCAGACTCCTGGCCCAGCTCGGACTCAGTTGGATGGAGGCCTTGTCGTTGAAGTTCGGCTTTTAGCTTGTACATGGTCAGCTTGATCAGTTGCACGTGTCTTTCCACAATGCCTGTTCCAGTGTGTTGCTCTGAACCGGCACCAGCTGTGGTTCCACGTGGGCATCATGATGCCGAGTCGCTCAAATTCTGCTCCGGCTTCGTGGGACATGAGAGACACCTGCTGGTCGAGCACCAGTCGTTCAGGAGGTCCAAAGTGGTAAATCCAGAGCTCCAGGAAAGCTTGTAGAAGTTGATCTGCTTCTTGGCCCTCGATGGTTCCGCTCTTCTTGAAGCGTGTGGCTTCATCCACCAGCAGCATGAACCATGTAGACTCCCAGTAGTACAGATCCATCTGGACTGCTTGATTGAAGACGTTGGCACCACGGACTCGCATCTGCGGCTTGTTGGGAAGTCGGATGTATTTGCGACAAATGGCGCAACATCCAATGGCCTCTCGAGCCAGTGCAATGACTTCTCCACTCATGCCGCTGCGGCGAAGAAGGCTCGTGAAGTCAGATGCCGGAGGGTGCCACAATCTCTCGTGTAGGCCAAGTAGAAGTCTCTTTGCTTTCTCGTTATCACCTTTCTCGACCAAAACTGGAAGACGTTGTAGAACTCGTCGAAGGTTGTAGTTTGGTCGGATTGGCGCAAGGTCTTGAGGAGACTTCGCCTCAAATTCCTCCTCCTCTTGTGGTGCTTGTTCTGCTGGTTCATAGATTGAGAGCTTGAGCAGATCTTCTTCTCCTCCAGGTACATCAGGTAGAGCCAGTACCGCAGGTTGCTTAAGAACTCCATCTGGTCTTGCAGGAAGACTGGATTCCGATGGAATGGCTCGCGATCTTCTGGCTGGTGTTGATGGTGCTGGTACTCCTTGAAGTTCAGTGCCAAAAACATTGATCAGCCAGTCGATCTCATCAATGTACTCATTGATCTGGTTGTGGCTGCATTCACGTAGATCTTCAAGTGGTCCAACATTCCAGTCCTTGATGTCGCCAGTCGTAAGTACGACGACTCAAAGGCCAACTGTGGTTGTGCATCATGTTTGTAGAAAGGCCTGAGTTCCACGCGAACACCACGGACTAGCATGTGGCCCTGGAAGATCTCCTTGAAGAGTGCAAAATGCAGTTGGTTGTCAAGCCAGTAGCCCTCACCGACCTTCTTGTCGTTCTGCTCTTTGAAGAAGTCAAGCAAGTTGTGTACCACTTCCATCATGAGCTTCTTCAAGTAGTGCTTTTGGTGCTCGTTCAAGAACGGATCAATATGCTCGGTGAGGTTGACCTTGTCAAGGTTCTCCTTGTTGGTTCGGATTTTCCAAGTAGAGATTGGGTTTTGTGCAGGTAGGCCACTTTTGGTTGTTGCCTTTGGTCCAGATCCTTCAGCCCATCGTCCATGTCGACATTCCTTGGGCACCATCGTGTGCGGGATGTCTGGAGGACATGCACGGCCAAGTTGACAGCGAATGCACTCATAATGGTGTTGTGATGCAAAATGTCGTAGATGCTCAGGCCATCGTCCAAGACGTAGTAGATCTCGTTGATGTAAATGTAGGAAGTTGACGATGTCCTGCCGCATCTTTTGGCACATGCCTCTAGGATAGGCTGCTGCAGTGGATGTTCTGGAAAGTCCGTTGGGTCCAGTGCCACGCAAGTGGGCATGTTGACGACCTTTGTGTCCAGAGCATCGCACAGCAGTCTTGGACCATTTGATGTTGGAGTTGAAACCAGTGGCCTTCTGGATCGGGTACTTGCACTCGTCCTCTGCACCATGCATGCATTGATCGATGCGTTGTCGTTTTCGGTGATCTGAAAGATCAGAAAGATGAAGAGGATTTTCAGGTAGATCTTCTTGAAACATCGCACTGCCGTAGGGTTGCTCGACATTATAGCCACGTCCATGATGGGACTGGTTCTGGCAGACTTCCTGTGTGAACTCCAGACTGGGTCTTGCAGCATTTCGCTCGGCCAGTCGTTCTTCAGGATCCTTTGAGGAGCTTGCAACGCTCCATGGAGCACAGTCAGGTGCAAGGTGCACCACTCCAGGTTTGAACTCTTGTTGTGCTTGTCGAAGCATAGCCTGATGCTCAGCATTTCCAAGATCCCAGCCATAGCGTAGATCCACTGGAAATCCAATGACCAAACCGGCCATCATCAAGATCAGGCTCAAACGGCCTGTGCCAGAGGAAAGCTCCCAAGCATGCCAGCGTAGGCCTTTTCCACGGTTTCTCTGAAACCAGCGCTTGAAGTTGCTTGGGGTGACGGGTCGTAGACCGGTCTTGCTGTAGAACTCCTCTGGCATCGCCTTGTACCTTTTGGATAGCTTCGACACATTGGATCCTTCAGGAAGTTGATCGCCAGTATAGATGGGAAATTCCTCATCGTCAGGCTTCGCAGAGGCCAAAATGGCAGTGCTGTTCTCGGCAGTTGAGTTGCCAGCTTGATCAAGTTCTGTGCAAAAGGTGTCGTAGTGCATCTTGTCGTGTTGCTTCGCCTGAGCCAATTCCGTCGGAGACTTATCAGCCAAAATGGTGCGCTCCGGTGAGACATCTTCGTTCATCACGGACCTATCGGTCGGAGTGATCTTCTGTGCTGTTGAGGGCTCCTTGTACTCATCGGAGTCCTTGTTGTTGATCTTACGGACATCTGGATCCTCAGTGAGGTCGTAGTCCAGGATGTCGGCATTCTTCAAAGCCTTATCCTTGGGCAGAATATTCTGCTCGATGTTGTGAAAGGTCTCGGCAAGGATGTGGGGCTGCTTATCGTTCTTGTCCATGGCAAAAGAGACACGTCGTTCACCCCGGTCACCTTCCGTCTGCTCAGCCGTGTCATTCTTGCTCATGAAGCAGTGCCGAACTCTGGTGTGAACATCGTTCCATCGTTGAAAGCTTTCTTCGGCAACACGTTGACTGAACAGAATGATCTCCTTCCGGGTTTCTCGGGCCACCTTGCCAGAGCTTTCATAGTCGGTAGGCAAGATGTAGTGCCCAGATTCCGTCAGAAGAAGTCGGAAGAGCCGGTACTCCTTGCTGTTCTCCTCGGCGTTTCTTCCACCAACCATCAGAAGACCATCACCGTTGGCGAACCAATTGGAAAAGATGCTTGCATCCATCTTCCGCAAAGTCGGGTTCCCAACCAAGGCGGGGCACATAGAGCCATCGCCACCGATCACCTCTGCAGTGAACGTGATGTTCTGTCCTCCAGCTTGTAGGGGAAGAGTAACTTCTCCAAGAGTATGATTGGATCCACCTTTGATGCCGCTGACAGGCGTTGTCTTGTTGCGGTCCATAACAACTTCGTTGTTCTTGCCCAGCGGTGTGACACAGCGGCTCATCAGCTCACGAAGAGTCTCTGATCCAATCAATCCAGAAGCTGCGCCAGGGTCGATCAGCAAGCCGTGACGCTGTTCTCCACGAACTGTGAAGTAGCTCTCGGTCTCCTTGGCATGTCGATCTGCATGGAAAACTGCGAAGCTGAAAGCAGTGCCATGCTTCTTCTCCGGGATCGTTGTGGCTGTCTCGGCATTGTCGGGGCTTTTGGAAGATCTTGTAGACCTCTTCAACCAAGTGAAATCCTCCTCCTCTGATGAGGTGTGCATGATGAACTTCTCGACCTTCGTGTTGTCGTTGGTCATCACGTGAGAGCTCGAAGATGAGAATGTAAACTTCCTCGTGGAAGCATCAGGGATGCCGGCAGAGAAATCCAAGGTAGGCTTCGGAGTTGCAAACCAGTGACGTTTGCCATAGCCTTTCCGGCCATACGAAGACTTGCCAAAGCCTGTAAATCTGCCTCTTCCTTTTCCTTTGAAGAAAGGTCTGTAGCCCCAGCTTTTGCCTTTTCCTTTGGACTTCGCTTTTCGCATGCCAAATGGTTTACCATATCCTTTTCCTTTTCCACGTTGATCTCCATGTCGTTGAGCTTGAAGTGGACAGTCCTTCACCATGTGCCATGTGCCACTTTGATCCGCAGTTGAAACATCCATCTTCACCTCCTTTGCCCTTGCTCTTGCCCTTGTAGTAGTCGCCTTGTGCATCAGCTTGTTGGGGATCTTCCGATTGTCTGGATGGGTCATCTTCGGCTGCATCTGGTTGTTGAGCTTCTCCATCAAGTTGTTCTTCGACCCAGCCATACTCATCATCCCAGTAGTAGTGCCCATCGTCGTAGTCATCATAGTACTGATCATAGTCGTCCCAGTAGTTCTCGTCATTATCATAGCCCCCATAGCCATACCACCAAGCCAGCTCGTCCTCGTAGTCGTCGTCGTAGTATCCATCTTCGGCCCAGTCCTCATAGAAGATGTCGGCCTCGCTGGTTGGATGGTTCGGGCTCATTCTCAAGGCTAAGACTTCTGGCGTCCTGGAACCTTGTGTAGTCTCCTCCAACTTGTAGCTTGATGTCATCCACGGTCTTCGGCGACAGCCCAGAGTGCTTGAACCATATGTAGAACTTTCCAACATCATTCAGTTGTAGTCCAGCACGGTCATGGGCTTCATCGTATCTCACATCGAACTCCATTGCATACTCAGCCAGCGTCATCTTCTGTGAAGTCCTTGACAGTGAGAAGAACTTGTCCAGGGCGTTCGTGGCGAGGTCCTGATCTTGCTGCCCAAAGGTTTGTCGCAGCTCCGTGATCAGGTATTGGACACCTGATGCAATTGGCTGTTGCACCACTGCTCCAAGTCACCGGGTCCAGCACCTCGTCCACGCTGAGCCTCGAGAGAGCTTCCGGTCCAACGTCATAGGCCCCGTCAGGCCGTGGCACCCGCAGCGTCATAGCGACCTTTGCCGCTCTGCCGTGCAGTCTCCCTGCAACCATCGGACCCACGACTTCGTCTTCTAAAGCCGTTGTCTTATACCACAACTGTAGCTTCTCCATGTAGAGCTTCAGCGGGTACGAAGAGTCGCCTGGGGCCCAACCGGGCGGTATCTCCCTGCGGAACTCTTGCAACGGCAGGTTTCCACCACCAGCTGCTGGATTCGACATCGCTTCAGCTTCAGGTCCAGGTAGAAGAGCACTTAGCGATAAGCCAGTAGTGCAAGATCTCCAAGAACTGCAATGCCAGCGCAGTAGGTCAGGTGGTCGATATAGTTCACCAAGCGCAATGCTCGGGATGTTTTACAGGAAGTCCAGTATGGAGGCCAGGCACCTCTCTGTAGGGCTCCTCAACCACAAAGCCTGGGAGAAGGTCCGGCTGCCGCAGAGGCCACCGTCCTTCTCGGCAAACACCAGGGTCACCTTTGTCAAGTAGCCCGGGTTTACCTCCACAAAGCCAGCCTCAGCAGGCAGCCCGGTCAAGGGCGGTAGCCGAAGGAGTCGCCGCGTGCAAACGGCGCGGGCAGCTGGAGCCAGGCCTTCCTGGCTCCGCTACCAAACTCACTTTTGAACCAGACTCAAGGCGCCTGCGTAGAACGGTCACTACACTTGATCATAGCTGAAAGGCCGTGACATGGAGATCGTGATTTTCACTGTTTCGATCTTTTCGTCGACTGAAATGCATTCGATATGCAAATGCTGCTGACCTTCTGCTGAGTGGTGACATCAGCTCGACAATCCTGGCACAAAGTGAGTCGACCAAACTTGCCAAAATTTGGTCAATCTCGGCGCAACTTCTCCTCCTCTCGTAGGGGCTTTCCCGTAATGGGACACACGCTTCCACAGGTCGTGAGCCATTGCTTCAACCTGATCAAATTCCACAAATCCAACATCTAGTGAACAAGTGTGAACAAGATCCATCAAGTATACTGTATACAAATGTATACAGTAACAAACATGTGCATACAGTGCATACTAGTTTCTGCCCTGTCTCCTTGGACTCCTTAGACTCTTGATGACTTTTGGGAATGTGATGGAATATGTCTAACCGTGACGGGAGCACAAGACTGATTTTGACCCAAGGCCCAGGCGTATCTTCCTCAAAGACATGTCCATAAGGTGACAGCACTGGAGCCTCAGAAACAGGAAAGATACCACCAGCTGAAAGATTTGCCTGTTTGACATGTTGTTTGACAAATTTTGTTTGATTGGAAAAAACAGATCTCATATGAGGGTGGGGAGGATAGCAAGAACATGCATGATGCGGCATGACTCCTTGATACTCCTTGCGATGAAGGGTTCAGAGTTGCCTTCGAGCTCCCAGCCCCAAGCAACTTGCCGTCAATTGCACATCGCAATTCCTGCGGTCAATCTGGATCTATAGAACATTTTGCAGGCAAGTCTCCGACAAGGCATGCATGAATCTGGATACAGACTAGACTATATATATATTTATTTATTTATTATATTTATTATATTTATTTCTTTATTCATTTATTTATTTATAGCTACCCATATGTGCCTGTATGTCACGGTTGTCATGTATCTACACGTATCTGCTATGTCAGTCGAATCCCGCTGTTTTCCGCAGTTTCTCCTCAGGAGCCTCGGCGGGATCCTCGGAGATAGCTGAGGCATGCGACAAAGCGAAGCTCCCAATGCGAAGCTCACGCTTCGGACGTTTGGAGGTTTCGAAGGTTTCATCTGACAGTCTGACAGACTATGACAGATTTTTGCGGCACTTCATGGCACTTTGAACAAGCTTCTAATGTTGTTAGTTCATGTTATTTCTGCGATCTCAGGTCCCAACGACACCGCGAAGGCTTGAGATGTCATTGCGACCCAAGCGCTGGCATCAGGGCGGTGCTTTCAGCCACAAGACATGAGAGTCTCTGAGAGTTCGGCACACATCCTTATGCCATTGAAGCATCAAAAGAACTAGTTCTAATTCATTCTAATTCATTCTATACTTTAATAGTGAAGCCTCAAAAGCATCAAAAGCCCAGATCAAAGCACTCCGCCTTCACTGCTTTCCTCTTCACCGCCTTCTGTCCAGGAATGGTTGGCCTGTAGGCATGACATACTCAGAACGTGTTCCGCAAAGCTCACGCATGCTGAGTTTACGGCTTGCACACGGCTTGCACTGCCAAATGCGTGTGCAAGTTTCATAAGTTTGATTGGGACTGTTCATTAGTTGGGCGCACACATCCATTCGTTTAGTCATGTGAATTGTAAAAAAAAATGATGCAAGACATTCCATTCTTTTAATTTCAACTTATCGTGACTTATCCATTGAACAACTTATCCATATACAGTATTGGTTGTGGCAAAGCCATTGATAAAAGATTGTTTGAATTTGAAGTTTGATCTCCCTTGAGGCTTGGGCAAGTTTAGAGCACTGAGGCTTGGTGGTGCGGGATCCTGCCAATGATGCACAGAATTCATTCAATATGGCTTTGTCTATTGAGGTACCCGGAAATCTGATGGGTTCATGGTTGTTTTCTCTATAAAAATAGCCATATATTGGAGTACCCGATGTTTCACAAAGCCATATTTTCAAACACAGTCCTCCACCGGCTGCGTATGGTGCAAATTCATGGCCTCCTGTCGAGGAAATACGGAAACATTTACAAGCAACATCGGTGCAGAAAGTGTCGAAAGGCTGAGCTATTCCTGATGAAAAAACAATTATCTCTCTGACATACAGTATTACCATATATTACCTACTGATGTCAGCGATTGTGAGCACTGCATCGGGGAGTCCTCAACTGTAGCCATGGCCGACACGGGCTCAGGAAATTCACCGTTGGTGCCATTCACCTCAAAGATCTCGCCTGCAGACGTTTCACGAGAATTCATTGGAAGCCAAGGGACTGCAGAGGAACAAAGGAAACCAAAAAGGGGGTTGGATTGGTGGGATTGGGTTGGATTCACAGAGTCTGCAAGAAAGACACAACTGACCACCATTTTGTGAAAGGTGCTCAAAAGGATCTGAAAAGTAGATGGGAAAGGGCGTATCGCGGCGTATGGATGTATTCAATGTATTCAGTCTAGTTGCGAATGTAATTACAAGTCTCAGATTGATCTTGTTGCCGCCTGGATCTCCCAAGGAACATTCACCTTCTGGAATCACTTCCGCAGAACTCAGTCGCAAATGCAAATGGTGTGTCTCAGAACATCGTCACCAGAGTCTTTTCTCTTTTGAATTTTTCATGAGTTTTCCATTGAGGTTCATTTGAAAACAATGCATCTTGAATCTTTGTCGTGTTAGCTGAAACACGACTGAGACGGCAGCTTTTCGAAGGGTGGCAGAGGCTGTGGGGCTCCACAGTAATCCTCAAGCTCAAGCTGGCAACATCCGGCTGCAACACTTCACTTGGGAGAAGACAAAGCTCTACAACTCAGTTCCATGTTGCTATTCTATGCTATTTTGGCTTCTTCCTGCAGAAATTTCTTTGGAAAACTCTTTGTCTCTGTGTCTCTGCGGAGTTTTGTCTTCCCATGCTGCTAGCATGCCACTGTCTTTCACATGTTTTGCCTGCAGGACGCCCTGGACATCTTCAAACGAGCAGTTCAAGAGGTGGCAACGCCTGGAAACACTGCATTAGACAAAACTTGTGTGAACAAAGAACACAGTGTTCTAACAGGAGCTTTGAACTCGGGTTCCACTGCACATCGCGGCAGAATCGACACTGAGCAGCTTGCGCTCGCGCTTGCTGCCAAAAGCTTGCCTACGATTCATGGCCAATTGAGAAACGAACACCGAGACAGCAAGACGTGAAGATGGTTCTCAGATGTTATCAGCTCGAATTGCCATTTCATGGCGCAACCTTACAAGATCTTGCAAGCCTGGAATCCCCTGGAATCCCCTGGAATCCCTACCGACCTTCTGTGTATCTGTCAACTCCGCGAAGCCTTGGCGGATGGGTTCTGCCTCACATCGCAACCGCAAGGCTTCAAGGGCGCAAGGGTGACAATGTGGCGCTTGTGGCCTCACGAGAAGCCCCTAGCAAAGCCAGGGCCAATCGAGACAACCTCGGAAGTTGCAGATCACTTTGGCGCGCAGCTCCGAAGGTTGGAATATATAGGAATATAATATAATATAATATAATATAAGACAATATAATATAAAAAAAAATATATATATATACAGTAATTTAATATAATATAATATAATATAATATAATATAATAAATACAAATATAATATAATATAATTAAAAATATAATATAATTTAATATAATATAATATAATATAAATATAAATATAATATAATGTCATATAATATAATTTAATATAACATAATACAAAATAATATAATATAATATAATAGAATATAATATAATTTGATATAATATATAATATAACATAATATAAGACAATACAATATAATATAATATAAATACAAATATAGAGTAATTTAATATAATATAATATCATATAATATAATATAATATAAATATAATATCATATCATATCATATCATATAATAGAATAATCAAACATATAATATCATATAATATAATATAATATAATACAATATATATAATCAACGACTATAAACATATTATATAATTATATTTATATATAGTTATATAATGCTATTTATGTATATATGTATATATATAACATTATATAACTATATATATACACTTCTATAAGTAGATTCAAAAATATATAGTCTATAAGTGTATATATATATATATATATTACTTGAAATATTTTGGAAATTCCCTAAAATTCCTATATGTATTTTACACGAAAATTATTTAAAAAAAAAAACAGATGCAGCCCACGAACCCGAATGCAGTCACCTAGAACACTTTTGTGAAGCAAGTTACTTGAACAGTCTACATGTCTCCCCTGTTACCCTAGACTGTGGAATGCGGAAGAGGGTGGAGTGCAAAGTACGGAGTGTGGAGTGTAAAGTGTAGAGTGTAAAGGGTAGAGTGTCAAGTGTAGAGTGTCAAGTGTAGAGTGTGGAGTGTGAAGTGTAAAGTGTAGAGTGTGGAGTGTGAAGTGTAGAGTGTGGAGTGTGGAGTGTAGAGTGTGGAGTGTAAAGTGTGGAGTGTAAAGTGTGGAGTGTAAAGTGTGGAGTGTAAAGTAAGGAGTGTGGAGTGTAGAGTGTGGAGTGTGGAGTGTGGAGAGTAGAGTGTGGAGAGGAAAGTGTAGAGTCTGTAAAGTGTAGAGTCTAGAGTGTGTAAAGTGTCGAGTGTAGGGTAAAGTGCGGAGTGTAAAGTGTGGAGTGTGGAGCATAAAGTGTAAAGTGTGGAGTGTAGAGTGTGGAGTGCGGAGTGTAAAGTGTAGAGTGTAAGTGTAGAGTGTAAAGTGTAGCCCACGAACCTGTGTAGAGCGTAGAGTGTAGAGTGTGGAGTGTAGAGCACGCAATGCGACACGTCTGAAGTGCTGCGCCTGCCACGCAAAATGACGACAGAGATCTCCATGCAACATGCTGCGCCTGCCACGAAAACTGCAACTCATCTTGTGAAAACGACGCAAAAGTACTGTGCCCGCCGCACAAAACGTTTTTCCACACGTCATCAAACCGGTTGGAATGTCACAAAGCGCCGCGCAAAACAACATTACGACCCGCTTGGAAACCTTCGAAAAGGACATGTTTTGCAGCTTCCCCCATAGACAAGGCGAGGCCACAGGAAAACCAGAGACTCGAGACGAGACACGTGGGAGCATCAAAACGAGCATTTCCTGCGAGACGTCCTCCAAGTTTCACACTTTGTTGTAGCTTCAAAATCGATGTTTTCCTACCAGTTTTCTTATAACCTCTAAATTTGCTACCTCAAAATCGATGTTTCGTGCAAGGCTTCCGTCACTTTTCATCACATCTCACAAAATGCCACGCCTGCCTCGGAATCAATGCGAGTCGCAAAAAACACGCAACGCGACACGTCTAAAGTGCGGCGCCTGCCACGCAAAATGACGCTGGACACGTCCAAAGTGCTACGCCTGCCACGAAAACTGCAACTCATCTTGCGAAAACATCGCGAAAGTATTGCGCTTGTCACACAAAACCGACTTTCAACACGTTAAAAAAAACACGTCTGAATGTCACGAAGTACCACGCCTGCCAGGCGAAACGAAGCAACGCGACCTTTGACACCTCCAAAAATGACCCCTTCTGCAGAACTTACCATAGGCACGGCCATATGGCCCTCACGCGGACGGTTGCGAACGGTTGGGGACGGTTGCGGACGGTTGCGGACGGTTGCGGACGGTTGCGAACGGTTGGGCAACGTCGAGCGAACACACCCTCAACCCCCAGACCCCCAGAGTGAAACGGGAACCCTTGCTACGCATTCGGGAAAAATGCTGCGACCAAGAAGCAACGCCGCATCAGCGGTGATCCGGGAATCTTGGAGGAACTGCAGTGCCAGTGCCTAGCAGATGGAGCTTTAAGAACACCGTCAGTGCCGTCAACCGCCAGTGCCAACCCCGTTAGTGTTCTGATTTTTTCTGAAATTCAAAGTTTCAGTCTGGATGTTTCAACTTTCAACCGCTTCTGACGAGAGGATCCAGAGCGAAAGTTTTGAGAGCGCACCTCAACACTTTCTCTGGACCTGGTGACAAATCAAGCAGAAATGATTTCAAATGATGTCTAAATGATTTCATGACCATGGCCTGGCCATTGAATGCTGATGCCATGACATCTGTTGCCATGGAATGTGGTCAGAAAAGCTGAGCACTGAACTCCTCTTGCAGACCAAGCCCTACGGCTGCTATTGTGGCATCCAACCTGCGAACTCCAGAAGCCACACAAATAGGATTGGAAAAGTCAGAGACACGCTTAGTTGGATTCTAAATCCTGTAGTCCTGTAGCATAGATTTCGGAATGCCTTCGAATTCATAACAAAACGTCCGGGGTCACGGCACAGCTTGGGAGGCGGTCAGAAGATCTGCTGAATTTGCTGCCTGGACAAAATGGCTTCTTATGGCCTCTTATGGCCTCTTATGGCTTCTTATGGCTTCTCTTCTTATGGCTTCTTATGGCGTCTTATGGCGTCTTATGGCGTCTTATGGCGTCTTATGGCGTCTTATGGCTTCTTGCAATGGTGTTGAAGTGCCATTTTTCAGGCTCGGCCAAGAGGCAAATGTCAGATGTTCAATTCTGCGAAACTGCATGGACCCCATGTGTTGCGGTGAATCACTCTCATTCTCACCTGAGCCTGTAAGCGAGCTATCACTAGCTCTGCAAAGGTATCTGCAATGGCCAGGAAGGCCTCAGTGCCATCCAGAGGTGGCCAGAAGAACATGACATGAAATGCCTAGAGATCAACCAACTGAACCTTGATGAACACAGTCGATGTCCAGGGGCAAAATTCTGTTGCTAAGCATGCCACTGGAACCAGCATCAGTATATGGCGGCGTACCATGGAATCTCCATTGGTGGCCAGAGTGCAAACCTTAAGCATCAGTATTTTGCTATGGAAAATTCAAACCAAAATACTGACTGCGCACGAAATACTCCTATAGCACCAACCAAGACAGACCAAAATCCAACCGGAACCAAAACCAGCAAAACCAAAAACTGCATCCGCATGACGCTTGGTGACGCTTTGTGACGCTTTGCAATGCTTTGACTCAGCTGCGTCCCTGGCCAACCGAGACAAGAGCACCGGCAGCACCAATGGCACTGGACAAATGCCAGGTCCGATCCCGGCATTGGCCTCGGGTGAAGTTGGCAAAGTTGGCAACTGCTATGAACGCAAAATGCCTGCTATGCTCACAGAAATCATCAGAAATCAATACGCCGCAGCCATGCAATGCTGCGCTGTGATTGAAATGGGCTTCCTGCCCAGCAAAGGTGAAAGTCACAGCAGTCGATGAGCTGGGGAAGTACACCCATCCTCAAGGCCGAAGGCTGAAACGCAGAATCTTTGATCTCCTTCCATCTCCTTCCATCTCGTTCCATCTCCTTCCATCTCGTTCCCTTCAGAATTGCACTTGATGGTGACTCTATGTGACTCTCTACGACGTGGTAACACTTCAGAAAAGGCTCTGAACTGCTGCACCAGCCAAGCGCAAGATGTGCTCTTGTAGACTGGCCTTGCACTCCCAAATTGTCTTCAGAGATCAGATTGGATCTTTGCTGCCAAATGCTGACATCCATAGAACTATCAGAACTGACGCCTGCAATTCCTTGATGCTTCCATCTGTCTCCGAGTTTGGACCCCACAACGCGCCAGGCCTGCAGTTGATGTCAATGGTGACTTTCGCATGCAAGACACTCTAAAACATTGTGCATGTCAACTGTAGAACATTGTAAACCCAGGTCAAAAATGTCAAAAGTCTTCAGTTGAGAATGATGAAATCTGACTATCAGCACAGTGTGGTGAGGCATGCGCTGGTACAACCTGCAATAGGCTTTTGTGAAGCTTTCCTGCCGCGGTCAGCTTGACGGTTTCTTCTCACTTTGAGGCTTGCCGCTAGCCAGGCAATGGTAACTGCGTTGGCTCTGGTGCCTTATCCTGAACTTGCAGGGAACAAAAAGTGAAATAAACACTGAATAAAAGTGGATAAAGAGTGAAATAAAAGTGAAACAAAAAGTGGAATTAAACTCGCCAGGTGTTCTTGCACGGCCAGTAGTCTATTGACCGTTTGACTTTGATCTGACCTGTGTCCAATGCCGCGCAGCTTGGCACAGCTGGCACCGTTAGGCACCGTTGGTACTCCGTTTCTAGGGCCAGCACCCTTCACTGGAAGCGTGCACCGTAAGATGAACCTCCAATTGATCGAAACAGCCACAAGGATTCGTGAGCGTGAAAGTTCGAGACATGTATCAAGCATTGCTTGTCACATCAAGATACACTAGGGATGAGATCTACGATACCGGAGCTGAATGCAAGTGTGCTGAAATGATTGAAATGATCTCGATCTCGCAACAATTACAGATTCAGATGAGCCATGGTGAGATCATCACATGCCATTTTTCTCACCGGTGAGACATGGTGAGACTGCAACGACTTCGGGCTCGGACCGAAAAGACGTGCCGCGCGACCACCGCGCAGAGCGTCACGTCATCCGAACAAAGATCCAGCCTCGACACCGTCAGAGCCACTGTGTTCTCTCTGAAATCTCCAAATTGTGCCGTTGGAGCTGCGCCAGCTCCGCAACTCAACCGCTTTCCAATTGCAGCAATCTTTCGATAGCAATTCAGCTTTGAATTGGCTGGAGATCCCTTTGGACGGTAAAATTTGCATGTCACTTGGACAAAAGAATGAGCAGAAGTAGTTCAACCTTGTCTCAGGTTTGTATCACAAAGCTGTACTGCAAGCTGGGTGAGAACTAAGCGCCCAACAAAGCAGAAGCTTCCAGCATCTCACGATCCTTAGCTGTCACGGCGGAGAAATGCAGGGAGCTAATCATGTGAAAGAGCTTGTGAAAGAAAGAGAAAGAAGATGAAAGAAAATAGAAGAAGGTGATGGTGATGTTTGATTTTTACAAGTTGCACATGTAGTGATTTAGATTGATTTAGTGCATGTGTCATATGTGTCCCCTTTTTTTTTGAACGTTTGATCCAGAACCTGAGGAGACGGCTGCACAGCAAACCAACGCTTCCCACATGGTCGATGCCAGTTGGGCGTGAAGGACTCGGATGTGCACCTCGTCGCTGTCCTCTTCGTGCATCGTCAGCAGCAGGTCATCAAAAATTTCTGCCACGGCTTCCAAGCACGCTCTCCTTGACTTGGAAGATCTTGGAAGCTTGGCTGGTTGAAGTTTCAGTTGAAACAGCTTCAACAGCTTCAACCAACAATTTCAAAAAAAAATGATCAAGTTTAATGTTCTCTGTCTTGGAATTTGGATCAACAATTGTAATGCAACTTCCGTCAGACCTTCCAAGGGATCAAGGAATTTGTCCAGTGCGAAACCAATGTATCTTCAAGGCAACTTACGGCCACATGGCAACCACGCCGCCAACCGAGTTTTCCGAAACACTATAAGATCTATCAGTTTAAGGTCACAAGTCGTTTGCGTGTCATGTTGGAACAAATCGGAATGGGAAACAATGGGAAACAACGAAAAAAACAGTTTAAAAAGGTAAGAATAATAATAACAATATGTATATTATGTATACCTAAGGCAACAAACACCTTCAATTTTTTGGTAAGGAAAAAAACAGGTTAAAAAACCATTTCAAATCATGATTTGAACTCCGAGTTTCCCACATTCCTTGGCACCTTGAAAGGCCAAAGATGCAGACGGCGAAGGGCAGTCCGGCTGCAAATTGTGAGGCCTAAATTTCTTCCACTCGGCTGGAGGATCTCCGTTCTTCAGCGACACCTGGGCGATGAAGATTTCCATGTCTCGTTGTCAACATTTCTGGTTTCCATTTGTGGAAATTCATGGAAATTTCCTCCACTAGAATGATTGAAAATCCCATATTCTACATGATTCTATCTGGTGCAGTAGTACTCATTGTATTGCAATATTGCCACAATGTTCCAAGCCAACCCGCATAGTTTCGCTGTCACACACTTAGCCAAAGATGGATTTTGACCATATTTCCAGCACGCTGCCTATGGTCCACCGCAAATCGCTGCCTTGAAAACACTCTGTGAGTCTCAGCTTCCAGTCAATTGAAGTGATATATGGATGATGATTTATATGGATGATTTATATTGTTTTATGATATCTATGCATTTGTACTTCATGCCTTTCCATGCCCCCAAAAAGTTCAGGAAGTTCGGAAGCTCAGCTGAGTGGCCATAAAGCGGCCAGTCTCTGCATGGAATCTCTGAACCTGCCCTTTGACTCCATTGAGATATGTCCCAGCAGAACTCTGCAGTCCAAAGATGGTAACCACCTGGTCGCCAATGTCCGTGGATCATACAGAATCATACAGAATCCTACGGAATCATACGGATCACACTTTGACATACTTAGACTTGATATGATTTGATATATTTTGATGGTAGAATTAACATGATTTAATATGATTTACAGTAACTAGATTCAACAAGTGACTTGCCAATTCCGAGCCATTTTCCGACTGAAGCAACCTAAAGCCAACGCCCAACATGGCCAACAATATGGCACATGGCCAACGTTATGCCCCACAGCATGCTTGGCTTACATCTTGGCTGCAGCGGCCTGGCCCGGCACCAGAACGTCTCTGGCACCGCGGAAGGCTCGAAGTGCACAGGCCAATGCCAAGAAGCAGCATGCGCTACAAACGATTTTCGATGGCCAAACCAGGTCCTGAAAGATCTGAAAAGCGCAAAGACTTGAAAAGTCAGAGTTCTTTAGCTTTTGTAGAATGATTGTGGAAACAACCAGCAAAAAAAAGGATGCGGTCTCAGTTGAGCCCGGGAAAGACTTTCCAATTGCAGCTGGACTGCTGAGTTGTTCAAAAGCCGCAAGGCTCGGACCAGACACTCGCAGCTCTGTGCCGCCAATTCACCAGGAAGATTCGACTCTCTCGGTTTTGTCGGCACTTTCGGCTCTTTGCTCGGTGAAGTCGGTGAAGTCGGTGAACTGGGTGTCTCAGCTCCACTCCACCGGACGAAGGCAGCCTGCAGTCTTTGCAGAGTCGCCTGCCGCGCAACTTCCAGGTCCCTCCATTCTCGCCAATCTGCAACCCGTGCTTTCCATCAATTCTATAACATATCCTAACATGCCATCAACTACCAAGAAATACTCTACATGAAATTGTTGAAAAAGCATGACAAAGCTATCTATCATATACGAATATATACTTTATATATATATATATGGGCTGTGCTAGCGTGATTGCGTGGATATCATCCTGCAACTCTCGAGGCTCTGCACAGTGTGGTCCGCTACGCCTTGAAGTCGTCCGGTGGAAAGGCGGCACTTCGCAGCAGCAGCAACTGCACCAGGGCCCCCAAATGGGATGCCACTTGTGGCGCATTCTGCATGTCCCATTGCGAGTGAGACCCTAATGTTTCATTGGAATGGAATGTGCAGAATGCCCTTTAGATCGCTTTTTCGGTTTGACCCTGACCCAAATGCCACAAGCACCCAAGAGTGGTGTGGATGATATGAAGCAAACAACGTTGACCAAGTCATGCAAACAGGCGCTATGGGCTTGTTGGCGCTTGTCTGTGTTGATATTTCTTGGCGAAGGATGCCAAACCTTTCTACAAGGTGAGGAAAAGCGTCTTTCAATATCTTTCACTCTGTGGAGTTTCGGTCGAGTATGTTGGGGTCCGTGGGCGACCTTTCACAGTGACTCTAGAGATCTTCATCTGGAGCTCTGGCAAATGCTCAGCCAAGTGTCTACCAGCCATTCAACTGACCAAGAACTGACCGAGACTTGCAAGCCGTCTCGCGAAGTTTGATGCGTCTAAAGCTCCGTTTCTCCCTGACGCAAGCTTTTATTCAATTTTATTCACCCTGTCCGCTTCTACTGGCAGCGCATGTCATTCTGAATGCACTGAGCTACGCTAGAAAAAGTTGTCAGCGCACATGCATCCTTACAGGAGAGGCGCTGACAGAGTGAAACATCCTCTCAATGTTTCGTACTTTTCCCACCTGGCTGCAAGCCAACAGGAAGATGGTCCAAGGGAAAGTAAGAATCTTTTCCGGCAAAGGACTTGATCATCGATTATTGGCAATAGAATGTAGTTACATGTAAATAGACAAAAATCGACAATATAGAATGTTTATGATAATAAACATTGATAGTAATTAGACTAATATTAATCATATAAAATATATGCCATCATATTAATTAAATGGATCTATACGTTATAAATGTAGACAAAACTGGAAAACTCGTTGCTGGTACTTCGCATGTTTTGTTAGAGTGGTACCTGGAGACGCGTCACGGGATAGTCGGCTGCAAGCCGCATAGTACCTTTACAGAGAGACTGCACAGCTCTGAAAGGTGCTCTGAATGGTACGGATTGTGACGGATGACTTGGGCTTCTACAAGGTGCTCTTTCTATCAGGATTGAGTCTTGGCCGCGCCTGACAAAGTATTGAATGCTCGTTTCAGCTTTGAAGCGTTGAAAGATGTTGAAAGATGTTGAAAGATGTTGAAAGATGTTGAAAGATGAAGGGAACGTTGGATGGTGTTGCAAATCGAGAGCGGCACGTGCCTGACGGCCAGGTGACCTTGCAACGAAGTGCTGACAGATTAGTGGGAGGCTCGGAATCGAAACCACATTATCCACATTCAAAATGCACCCGAAGCAAAGAAGTGAGTACAACACAAGTGGAAAGGACGGATCTACCGGATCTAAGTCCGACCGTAGATATATCAAAGATGCCAAACAATGGAGGGTTTTGCCGTCAGTTCCTTGGAGGTGGACCCTACGCGTCCAGAGGCCTCTGATCAAAAGGCACGGGCAAAAGGTGACCAGGGTGACGGCAGGGTGACGGCAGGGTGACGGCAGGTGGTCTGATTCTGAAGTCATTCGGATGTCATTCTGACCTCTGCAGGCGTTCCAACCACTGTCATCACCTCGAGTTGGATTCAAACTTGCACTGGGGATGGGCAGCGCATACCATGATATTCCACTTCTGTGACGTCAGGGGAAAAAAAAGGATTAAATATTGTGCATCCGCATCAAATAGGGCATCAATTCTCTCCAAGTGTTCACTCGGTCCTGAGGCCGAAGCACTTTCACTGCTGCTTTTTTGCAAAAGTTTCCTCAGACAAAACGTCAATCTGAAAGGCCTTTGCAATCCTTTGCTCACAAGTGCCAAACATGTGCAGAGAGACAAAATAAGGCCAGACTAGCGAAAGGAAGGCAAACTGACAAAGTGCTACATCGGAAGAATAGGAAATGGAATGTGACACTTAGAACATCTTATCTTTTTCCCAAACAAAGTGAAACTGTATCTTTTCCAAAACACGACCCCGCGGTCCCGTCCTGGTCTTGGGGTCAGAAGGTCCGCCATCACTGTTCATCAGGAGAAGCATCATGGGTGACGTTCTGAACTCTCGCACAATGGTTCTGGTTGCAGGTGTCCTTGGTGCAGAATCCCTCAAGCATCTCTTAGCATCTCTTAGCATCTCTTAGCATCTCTTAGCATTTGCTTGCATCTCTCTGTGATTCTATCTATCTCTATCTATCTATCTATCTATCTGTCTGTCTGTCTGTCTGTCTGTCTGTCTGTCTTATATATATATATTATACGCCATGTGATGAATCATGTCGAATCTGAACTGTTCGACTCGGAAATATTCCGAACCTCTTGAGGCTGGTGCAAGCCATGCTTCATCTGATTGATGTGCAGCTTCCGCCAGAGTCTGATCGCCTTCGACGAAGACACATTCACCGCAATCAAGAGGTCCTACAGGAGTCCTTTTTGAATCAAAAGATATCGTTTTTTGAAAAGGAAGGTGGAAAACGCGGCTGTTACGCATGATTCCGCTACGAATCGACTCTCGCGGAGATAGGTGGAGTGCCACACCTCTGATGAAGAGTCCAGGGTGCCAAAATTCGCTGCAGCCTGAGCTATCTAAGCTTCAAACCGCAGATCGTTCTCCAAATCGTTTGGTGGAAATCCGAAGGAAACCCATTCTGCCAATGTATAAATATGTGTGCAGATTGAAAGTGTACACCTGGTTTTGTGTTTCTCCAACGGGCGCAGCTAGAAAGTGAGGCTGGCACACAATCGGGATCAAACAACCCCATGATGGTGACCTAAATCTCCCATGAAAAAACATCTCGAGACATCGACATGTCGTCATCTACAAAATGTAAGCGGAAACTTTCAGCGAAATCCCTGAGCGAAAACGTTGATGTGGGCCACCAGTTGCTGTGCAATGCCTGAAAACGTCTGAAAACAATGGCAATCCCAATGGCAATCCAATAGAATCCAACGGAATCCAGCAGCCATAGCCTTCGCCGTGGTCTGTCTCCTCCAGCAATTTGCGGAACTGCGAGCGAAAGGCCTCACCAACGGTGAAAGTTCTGCCTTTTCGTCAGGTCGCAGGTCTTTGCTCCATGCCACACCATGCCACACCCATGCCTGTTCAATCCCCCACTTCAGGAAGAGAAGAAACACCTGGCAGAAAAGGAGAAGTGGGCTAGGAAGTTTCAAAAGTTTCAACGACGGTTGTATCACCTGTGTCCAATCAATAATATCTCTAGCGCAATACGGTCGTGTCAGGGCACCGGGACATAAAAGCCACGAGCTGGACCACCAGCTTTCCCTAGGAACGACAGGATCAAACAGGATCAAACAGGATCAAACAGGATCAAACAGGTATGAGGTTGAGACTGGAATTCCACATCGCAGAAAAAGAATAGGTGGGGACTACAAGAATGCTGCTTGAGGGAACGAGCTAAACAGTTAAACATGATTCAACCTTCGTTAACTTCTTCTTGTTCTGTTTCTGCTTCGCATCCTGCCGATTGCGTGGCTTCAACAAAGAGTCTGCTGGGCTGCCCTCGCTGATGATTGGGGAATCAATGACCTTGGTCCACACGTCCTGAGCACGTTGCAAATATCGTCCATATCGTAAATATCGTAAATATCGTAAATATTCAGAATACTGCTGACATCTGACACCAATATCTCGGTGATCGCGCTCGGATCTCTCCTGGATCGTCAAAACCAGCGACTGCCGGGTGCTGCTGGGAAGCCGATGCTCAGGCCTTGTGGATTGCAGATTTGCATCTGTTCTTATACAAACATTATACAAAGAAAAGGATTTCTCTAGTATTTCTCTTACTTCTATTCATTTCTCGAACACTTTAAATCTCCGAAGCAACAGTGATTTGATAGACCCGTGACCTGTTTCTCAGATGTGGACAGATGTAAGTGACCCAGGGCGTTCCAGTAGACCAAGTGTGACGTGAGGCCAATCCTCGGGTCTTGTTCGCATCGTGGCATAGCATGCCCGGAGGCTCGCAGAAAGAGAGTCAGACACGTTGCGGTTTGGTGCATTGATGTCAGTGCCCTTAGGCCCTAAGCATCCCTGAGCAGCACCTGACAAGTCCTCCAAATCACTTCTCCCTGCGTCCGAGCTGGTGACAGGCGCGGTAGCTCTGAGGACTGCAGAGCTTGTCTGATATCATCGAACATAAGCCTGGCTTGGAAGATCTTGGAAGGGCCTCCAGAAAAACGCCTTGAAAAAAGAAGGAAATCTAAGGATTGCTAAGGACATTTAGGACATTTAAAGTTTCCAATGTTTCCATGCAATTCCTATTGAAAAAGTTGTCCCTGCGACCAGGCCACGGATCTCGACCTGAACTCTGCCCGAGGGCTGACGACCATTTTTCGGTACCATCTTTTGGGGAAACAAAACATGTACCGAATCGTCGCACTTTTTTTCTTAGGCTGCGGGCTTGTCGAGAGCAGCTCCAAGGGGAAAAGGTTCCTTGGAGAAGGGTCAACTGCATTTCAAAGGTCTTCCATTGGGCCAGGAGGGTTCAAGCACATTTCTTGGAGTTGTCCATGGACCTGCTTCCTCCTGGTTTCTGTGTCTCATGTCACATTTTGTCGTTTTGAACTTTTTGCACCTCTGCTTTCCTCGGGAAATCCGAGGGCTATACTCAGCATAGTCTGCAGCCTGAACGGTTGCCCAAGCGAGTAAGTACTGAAAGGGACACGACCATGTGGCACATTGTGGCACCCAATGGAAAGGCCCAGTCTGCCTCCTCTTCAATCTGCTCCAGGGTGACACAAAGAGGTCGCTTCAAGTCTGCCACACATTCGCTTGGGACCTCTGACTTGCAGTTTTCCATGACTCAAAATGAAGATATAATTACTAGAATGTACCACATAAATCAGCATGAATATGCATGAATTGTTGCAAGATCGGGCCTGCACTTGTGGTAGGTTGGCCCTCAGAACCGAGGCAGAAGTCCCATGAAGTTCCAGTCGTACGCAGCTGAGTAGGTGACCGCCAAATGGCAATGCCTCACTGACCATAAGGAGATTGGGGAAAAGATCTCGATCCATGATTATCCCACTGAACCATTGAAGCACTGGGTTGACAACCTGTTGGAGTTTCACATGCAAAAGGTAGGATGAATTTCCTGCGCTAAGCTTGGCAATTCCATTCCCTGCTTTGCGGCAAAGAAACCAACTGTCACTTGTCGCCTGGAAATCCTTACCTGGCTCTAAACTTACCTTGACCGTCTTGACCGTCTTGACTGTCTTGACCATCTTGATTCCCCAGAGATCGCCAGGGCTCCTCTTAAGATTTTCCAACTCTTTGAAACCATCCTTGCCCCATTGCCGCAGAACCTCACCACAACTTGCCATCGACACGTTGCCACGTTGTTTCAAAATGTTTCAAATATATCAAGTTTATTAATCACCATAATCATCATGTAATCACGATATCATCATGGCGAATTCGCGAAACAAACTTGGCCTCGCGTCTGTGAACAGGACCTGGCAAACGGCACCCGTTTCAGGACTGGGACATGAGCCATGACTATCATCTGTCACTGCTGTTCCCTTGGAATATCTTGGAATCGCCAGATGTGTGTTACAGTTTTACGTGTAAAAAACATCTAAAAACATCTGATGTCCATCAAAGATTCGACGAGGTTTGAGCCAACAAAATTCGATTTGTGGCCTTGGCAGCAGCATCCCAGAAGATGTGTGATTTGCCATCATTTAAATTAGTTTGTTTTTAAACAAAGCAATCCTGCAACATCAATGTTTCCCAGAAGTCAAACATGTTTGGTGGATGTCTCATCTGCCAGTCGCCTTCTTCTCCTTTCGCGTGGTTTTGGAAGTCTTCCAGCTCCTATATAATTTGGCACTGATGCTGGGCCCTTCCATAATGGATGCTCCTCCTGATACTCGCAAATTGTCGGAACTGAGATGACTGTTTGGTGCAAAACAATATCAAACATATACCCGGATCTACCCTGCATTTACCAGCTGTGGAAGATTACCGCAGAAAATCCACTTAAGGGCCTAACCAAGACGGAAGGATATGTTGAAACTGGGTGAGGGTGGGTGGGAATACAGACCTTTGCAACAGCAACTTGTACAAGGACACAATGCTGGAATCGAAAGCTGCGAAGTGCTGTCACATTAAACCACTTTTTGCACTCGGACGGCTGTCTGGAGGACTGCTACTGCTCTCGCAAAAGTGTCGTTGGGTGCCTACTAGACTGCATTCGTTCGGTTCCCCCTTGACACCTTGTCAGCTGTGATGCTTGTGGTGGCCACGTGTTTGAAAAACAAAGTCGGGGGACTGATCTTGTTGATGTCAAAGCGAAGCGAACAAAACACAGTGATACAACAGTGGCTCGAAGTTCCAGCTTCTGAGGCCGATTGTTCGGGTGCTACTTCGTGCGGCTATAGGTCTAAGCAAGATGAACCACTTTGCTTTTGCATTGAATTTCTGTACGGACGTGTCAAGGAGCTCAGTATCCACTTAGGCACTGTGTCTTGACCGACTGCTCTCCAGAGACAATGTCTTGCAGCAGAGTAGTATGGGGGCTAATGTTTGTTCTTGTTCAAGAACTGCAAAGGCCTTGCGGATACCAGCAACCACCCTTTCAAGCTACTTTTGAGCTGCACAGTAATGGCCAAAAAGCCTTCAATAGCCAGCTGAGTCTGGTGACCCCTGCTTGCTGCCATGGGCAGCACGGTATCCGTAGCCCATCTTCTTGTACTTTCTCTCCTCCACTTTGAAGTCCAGGAGCTGCATGAGGGTGTAGCGACGGCATGTTTCCACCTGATCAATGATTTCAACGGCTCTGTCTACATGGTACACTTCTCGGCCATGGTCGCCAGCATTGGGTGCTTCCTCGCGGAGCCGCGTATGCACCAACTCCTCCAGGGTTTTAGTTTTCTCTTTGCTTCCGACCCACAGACTGAAACGACCTTTTCTAGAAACAAGCCGCTCATGTTGCCGGCAACTGGGTCTGACCCTCGTTGGGCCCCCTGTAACTCACGAGCTGCAACACATGAATCAGACCACCTTGCTGCTTCAGGAATGCCTCCACTTCGCGATGGAGTTGGCACCGCAAAGTGACTCATGCGAGGCCGCTCACAGCTGAACTCGCAAGCTCTTCGAAGCTTGGCCTTCACGGCGCTCAGGTTCTGGTTCTGGCTGCCATCCCTGTTTTGGATGGTCAGGTCGGGCTTCTGCAGCCACGGAGCTCGGAGCCGCCACCTCCCAGCCGCGGACATGCTGGCAGAGCAATTGTGGGAAATCGTGAAAGAAATTGACGTATTATGGAGGAATCATTACGGAAAGTATTAAGGAAAGTATTAAGATGGAGAATAAATATTTGTTGGGGTACCATCTCTTGGAGATTGCCCCGCTCACCCAGAGGTCGAACATGGGGCTGCTCATTTTCGAAGGGCCACATGGCGTCTGCCATCTGCTCGATCTGCGCCACATCTTCGAGTGTCAAGCGATCGTTGTACTTCCGATGATCCTGGTAGACCTTCATGTGGCCTTTCCAACGCCGCTTGAACTCCCGGAGCTTCTGTCGGCCAGTCTCATTGGCCTTCCACTCTTGCAGGCCCCTGGCCTTCCAGAGATTTACATAAGGTTCGTCAGAGCTTTTCTTCATGTCCACCGAATCCACGCTCCCCAGACGCTAGCTCATATAGACAGCTGATCAGCCGAAAGGCTCCACCACTGAGCTCCACAAAGCGTTCTGCCTCGCTTTCTTTCACACACTTTCACTGGCGGCTCTCTGAAGTGAAACCTTCATGGCCGAGCGGGAGGTCGTTTCACACCACCTCACATTTCCGGGCCGCTGTGCAGCCCTTGCAGGATTCGCGGGGACTGCCCCTACAGCAGCAACAGCATACACCAGCTTAAAAGCCACAAAGCGTCTGCTACACTGCCAGAGGACTTACCTGAAAAAGTAAAAAGGACCCAACTAAGTCAACTTGTTGGGCCGTGCAAAAAACGAACCGCATTTTCTTGGGGTCATAACATTTCTTAAACTTCGCAACAAACACGGTCTCTTCCAACTGTTTCGGCTCACTTTCACTCAGATGCTGCCGCAAGACTTGCTTCTCATCTTCCAAAATCTTGCCTTTCTCAACGACGTAGGTCACAACTGCACCCCACAGGTGCACATGGGGTTTGCCAAGGACTCCAACTCACGATTTTTCCTGCTTTTCGCAAGTCGGCGGCACGTGCATTGCGCCCTTGTGTGACAGAAGTAGCAGCACTAGTGAGGTCACTGTCTCTGTTGGCAATCAATGCTGTCAGCACGGCGCTTTGCATCTCACGACGGTCAAGGGAGTGTTTGAGCACAGTCTTGGCCAGCAGAACCAAAAGTTTCTTCTGAGCTTCGGGTGAGAAACCATTCGCAGAACCTTCCAACCGGGGTCGGCGAGCAGGCGGCGGGTGAGCCAACCCCGTGATCAGCCAAGATGGCGCTGCCATGCCTAAAACTAAAAATAACCAACAGGTCGCACTTCCCACTTTGAGCCGTTTACTGCACATTCGCATTCCCCGCTTGCCGCTCAAAGAACGCAGCGGGATTGTCATGCGTAGCAATATGACCCAACCAGCACAGGAATGCTGACACACAGGACAATCCAATGTGGCTGGTGGCACAATCTCAGGGTTTACATGTCGAGCCTTGCCCCCCACATGCACCTCTACAGAATGCTCTTTTGATGTGCATCTCGAAGCAAATTTGTGTTTGCACCAAGGGCAGGCGTTTGTAACAGCTGCCAAAGCATGCACTGGACGTTCACCATGACCGCCAGCCCGACTATGAACCATATGTGCATGTAATTGAACATAAGACTTGAAAGACTTGTTGCAAATGGAGCCATCATCATTGGTACATGTACATGTAAACATAGCACCAGGCTCAGGGACCAAAATATCTTCTTGGAGATCATCCGGCATCGAGGAATAGCAAGGCCCAAGAATTGCATGCGTAACTCGCTAACATCAATTGGCACAAACTCTCCACTAAAATCGGTGCAGCAATGACTGGCCAGAATCAAGTCCTCCCAGCATTTCCAAATCATCACGAAATTGTCGCAGCAAAGGGTGCCAAACCACAACACGACCATCAGAGTCGAGCAGGTCGTCTCTATCAAATGAAAATTTACCAAATACTGTGGCCAAGATTGCTTTGTGATAGTTTCGAAATTTGGCCACATTCTGCCAATACCGAAGTCGTCGGATACACAGCTCAATACTTGACGGCACAAGCCGAAGCCAACGCCTACTTCTTTGTTAGGAAGGGCATTGTGTACAGTAACTCCTTGCTCAGTAGCCTTCTTGCAAGCAGCACAAGTCTTTCCAGGAAGCCGATCTTTTTTCAAAATCTTTGCGTGTGTAATCGTGGGCATGCTGGCGGACAAAACATGGAACATGCTCTTGTTTTTCAACATTTGTGAGACCCCAATTGTCCCCGGGACCCGCGCGTAGGTAACATTGGCAGCTTCGAGTTGGGCTTGTACATCATCAGGGCTGGTACAAACAGTAGCGCGAGCCAAATCATCAGCATATGTTGAGATGGAAACAGAGACATTGCAACCACTAATCGGATCAAGAGCACTGAGCGCAGAGGAAGGAAACTGCAAGTCCATGGGCTGCACAGAATTATCAAGGGTTGGATGGTATTGCTCCAAAAGTTGTTCACCAGCGTGGGTATCACCTTGCAATGAGCCAGAGCCATTTCGAACAAATACAACATCATCAGAAGCACAAATGCGAAGAACAGCGATATTGTCTCAGAGACTCAATCTTTGAGAAGAGTACAATCCACCTTCCTACATGTATTGTCAATGCAAAGTTGCACACCTGTTGATACACGCTGGGAAAGGCATTGGCAGCATCATAGAAAGAGTCACAGTGACTGACTCCAGCAGCACACAGCCGATGTTTGACAACACGTCGCCGCAAAATAGGTATAATCCGAGACTTGTGTTTTGCATAGCCTGCCGCCCAATCGCGAAAAAAGTTTCTAGACCCGCGGTCCCAGAGCGTTCTTGCATGAACTTTTCCCAGCGGCTCAAAGACATTGATCGTTCGCAATGCACTACAACCAGCTTTCCCATTGTTTTTGTCCAAGTGTACTGTTTGACGGACGCACCATTCAACAGGAGCAATTGCATACAAGAATTGAAAGCAAAAGCGTGAACAAGCATTGCTTGAAATTTGTGTTGGACAACCGAACATCGTAACCAATTCCAGCACGTCTACGACAATAGAATTTATTAGGGGCCACCAACTGTCGCCACACTTCACCAGGAACCGACCATTCAGGGACCATTTTTGCAGTTTAAGAACACGAAGACGACCAATAACAGCAGAGAGATCTTGACAGCAAGGGCATGAGCAGATTCCACACTAGGTTGCGGTACAGGCGAAAGCTCCAAAGACGTTTTGTGAATTTCATCCCATGGAACCACTTGCCCATTCCACCCACCCTCCGGCCCAGGCAAAGCCATAAAGGCACCCCACTCAGCAGCTGTCGGTCTGTGCGCAAGCGGTGAATCATGCCGCCTACGCTTTGGCCCCACCTTGAAACCAGACATAATAATGCAACCAACCTTCCATGCCATACATGGCAAAAGCCCTGTGGTCATATGCATAGTTAAACTCAACAATGCGGTCATGTGCTGTTTGCTTTGCACCTCGTTTAAGGAATGTGTCCACTTTGCGACGCGACCGGACAAAGACAACCACAGCTCTCCACTGCGCCAAGAGTTCCCGCTTAAACTCCAACGATGTGATGCGATCAGCAGTGAAAAGTCCAGTGTGTCTGGGTAGAAGTGCCAGTTGTTGTCGTATTGCTCGGTGATGTTGGATCGCAGCCAACGCGCCATCTGGCCAGACTTTTCGGCTTCGTGGCCTGTGGTCGTGGCTTCATGTGCTGCTGGCAGGGTGGCATTCTTGAATTGTCGCCAGAAAACGTGAGGACTAGGAGGTAAAACAGAAGTGTAGGGAACATCAAAGGCGTGCCGGCCAAGCCAGCACAATTCCGTTCAACAGCTGAGACAAGACGATGACGCCCATCACCCCGCAGAACACCATTTGCCAATGAAGACATATCCCATGTACTGTAGCCGCTTTGAGAGTAGACCCTCGAAAACTGCAATGATGCCGAAAAAACATGCTGACTGGTATGCGATCTCGTTGCCCAGGTCCTCTGATTCGTTGTAGCTGCGCACCCAAAGAAGACAAAACTGCAGAGGAAACCACTGTGTGCAGCATAGCATGCTGCAGGCAAACATGATCAATCCGAGAGCGTGCACCTGCAATATTGCCAAAATATGTATGTCCAGGAGCCAAATGAGAGTGGACAGAACACAAAAATTGTTCTTCCAGACATTCGCGAAAAATGGTGCCGTTGCTATTTTCCAACTCAGCAGTGCCGCCACCAATGACAGGAGCTTCAATGGGGAGACAAACACCGTCAGCATCCCGATGCAAGCCGTTTTTTCCATTGCAATCAGTAAAAAGAACTTGCACACAGCGATGGGGCAACGCAGACACCAAGGAAACCACATACCTCCAAAGCCGAGAAACTCGCAATCGGTCAGCCTCTGTCCTCCCTTGCGAATACACAACCAAAAACCAAAAATCCTCGTCACCCCGCTTGCAGCGCAGAGCTCCCACACGTCCTTGATACTCAGCCGGGATGGAATAAACCTGTCTAATACCTGTCTAACATTGTATTCAATAAAGACCTTGTCACGCAAATCAAGCTGCATGTTGTGATCCACCTGGATGTCCCCACTCGAAAAGACCCAATTCGATCAACACGGCAAAAAGGGTCTGCAGGGTGTTTTTTGCATTTAGTTCCTGGAGGCCAAAAACATGATAGTTAGCAAAACCTCGTGCAAGTTCTTCTTTTCGAGATTGTTCCCATGCACTGTGAAGATTATAGGCAACACACCGCCAAAGCATATCACCAGAGGTAAGCCGGAAAAACGAATCACATGAGGCACGCGCCATGATGCCCCGCAAGCGCCCGAGCAAACTCACAAAGCGCCCTCCCAGCCAATACGGGCTTGCCTCGCTTTCTACCTGAGTTATATCAAAGTGAAGAGAGACAACTGGGAAAATGTAAGTTCTGGGGTTCTGGAATTCTGCACCCCTCTCAGGCGGGAGGCGCCTGAACGTCAGCTGACGGTCAGGCGCCTCGCGTTGTAAGACTTTGGGGGCCTTGCCAGATACAGCCTGGCTGCTGACTGTATCTCACTGTGTCTGCTTCTGCGGGGTTCCCAGGCTGTGCCTCCAGGTTGTACAGGCTTGGATCCTCATCTTGCAAGGCTGCCTGACCTGCAAGGACTGCATCCACGTCTTGCAAGGCTGCAAGGGCTGTGCCCTGTGGTGGTTACCGGACCACCTGCAGAAGGTTCAGGGCCCGCTCCGAGCCGCAGAGAAGTGTGGGCTTAAATATCGATTCTTTCCTCCATCTCCTGCATTGGCTCAATCAAGGGCTCATTGCCCTGAACCAATCCTCCTTGAGAGGAAATCAATGGATTGGCTGATGCCAATCCAAACATGCTTTGAGCCTCAGCGGCTCTTGGAATCATTCGCACCTCAGATCACCTCAGTGTTTCACGCACCACCAACACACACTGCAACTTCACAAACAGCACTGTATTCACAGGTCTGTATTCCCCTTCGTCACAAGGACTGCGCGTGTCCAAAATGGCAAAGGTCAAATTCAGAGCTTTCCAATCAAGCTCACAAATATTCACGTAGAAGTGCGTGGATCATGATTCATGTAGTCGTTGCTCTCACCTTCTCCCAGTACATGCAACTCTGACTATGCTCCTTCGTCAACGTACTGTCGGCGCCAACGGAGTTCTTGTGATCTTGGACGCTCCTCACCAGACAGAAATCAAGTCTAAATTCAGATATAGAGCATATTATCCATCATGTGCAGAAAATCTCACATTGTCAGCCATTGATCTTGGCTAGTTTCCGAGTCTTCAGCATTTTGCTCTGAGTCCAAAGCATTTCCGAAAGAGCTTGTAGATATCTTTCCTGCCAGGCGTATTGCAAAGGATGACCGTTGGATGCCTAAAGGCCGATAAACGCAAATGCTCAAAGCCCTGAAGTCATCAGCATCTAATGATTCTAATGGGACTTTTGACGGCTTCAGTGTTGAAATTCTGGGTGTTCAGTCCTTAATGCCATACTTCTGTGGAGCAGCTGACGTGTCAGCCTGCAAGACGCCACGAGCCAAAGAGAATAAGACAACTTCCGCGGGTGCTACAATTGTTGCGGTGCCTTCTTTGCTCTCTCATAAATACCAGAAGTGTCTGGAGGCAATGCCCGAATCAGTGGATCGCTTTGGATATCCTGTCAAAGTGCAGTGAGTTCTCGACATGTTGTTACAACCTGCTAGAAACAACTTCTTTCTGACAACGACAGCAATGGTCAGGCCTTCAAAAATTGCTCCTGGCAGAAGACAGGAAGTGAATACAGGAAGTGATAGGCAAATGCATTTCATTTTCATCCCCGGCCAGAAATCTGCAAAGATGTGAAGTAATCGCTGAAAATCTCCGAATTCGCAGCACAAAAGGCGGCCTTTCCGGTCTTTCCCGGCTTGGCACCTCACTTTAAGCGCGTTTTTTGGCCACAGAAACGAGTTGCGCAAAATGATACGGCACCTCCGGCCAAGAACTGAGGAGGTACCTGAAATTCGACGGTGATTTCTCTTTTGGCTCAGCATACGCTGCACTGGGCTCTGCACTGGGCTCTGCACTGGGCTCTGACTAAATCTTACGAACTTAGCCTAGCTCTTCTCAACTAGATTCCGATGACAATCATTTGTCGCTGCACAAACATCGTGAAACACGGGTCAGTTCCATGCAGCCAGGACAAACAGTTCCTTCCCCCATCTTCCTCCCTTCCTTAAACACAGCAGGCGCACAATGCGTAGTTGATCCGCAACACCCGAACCATCAGCCCAAGTGGCCTGCGACACAAAGTGTGTTCGGTCAGACCTGTCAGCTGCCTGAGTCCATGTCAGCAATTTTGATCCTTTGTGCTCCAGCTGTCACACTTGCGAAGCTTTGTCAACGCCAAAGGGCCCAAAGGGTCCGAGCTGATTGATCACACCTCAATTGTGCACTTCTGCAGCGGTGCTCTTCGAGAAACGACCTGCAGCGCGAAGCGAGTCGAGACCGAGTGCAGCAAGTGCAGCAAGTGCGCAACATTCAGCCGCCTGGGACCTGGACCCTCCGATGCCGGTCCAAAGGTTCAATCCCCAGTGCCTCAAGGAAAAAACAGAGTGGCCTGACAAAAAGCAGATATCGGGGAAGCGAAAGATATCTTGGGCATGCCTGGAGGTACTGGCTAGTGTATGCGTTATGCACCACCTTGTAATAATCAACCGGTGATGACAACTGCCTCGGAGTCTGGCAGCTGGAAAGGAAGAGTGTGAATCTGGGATTTTTGGCGATCTACATACTCCTAGATTCAATTTGGGTAGGATTCAAATTGGATTCAAATTGGATGGCTCCAAGATGCACATTAAATTTCAATCGTTGTACAAGAACTGGCGGGGCTCCAGACTTTGGCGGCACCTTCCCAAGAAGGATATTAATCTCCATCGAGCAATTTGGCCTCGGAATCATCGGAATCTCCATTGAAATCATTGAACTTCTGACGAGGCTGCGACTCAAGCCCTCAGGTTCCATCGCTCCATGGCCATGGCTTTGATCATGGAAACTAATCTGTATAATCTGTAAAGCGAATGGATTGAAATGGTCGCAAAAAGATCAAAAAGCAAGATAGACATTTCGATCCCAAACGCTTTGGACGCTTTGAGCATGCTAGACATCAAGTCAACTCATTGCGTGCCCGTGTGCCTGGTGTGAGCTCTGCGCTTGTGTTCATCATGGCAAACAAATCAAAGGATGTCACTTGAGTGAAAAGAAAACAGGACACGACGTTTGATCAAACAAGACACAACCTTCAATCAAACAGGACGGCAATCAATTCGGCGGCAATATTAGAAAATTCCAGAGTGGTTCAATCCATGAAAAAGACAGGATGGGCCCGGATGGGCAGGTCAGTTGCAAATACTTTTCCTCAAGGGAATGCCTCTCCCGTGGCAACATCTCAGCTGTGATTTGAAAATTGGAACCGCCCCATAAAGCACAGCTCCGGCAAAGCAGTGCATTCTGCAACAGCTTCGCTCAAATTGCATTAACAACCGTCTGCCCTTTGGGCGAAACAAGACATGAAAAAAAATCACAGCATTCAAATCCCAGCACCAAAAGTAGACATCCATCCTGACACATTTGAAAAGTAGACATCCTGTGCACAAAATTCTTCAGCATTCGGCCACAGGGCCCCTGCCTTCGATTATCTCATCTCGCTCCCACGTCGACCACGTTGCTGTTCTTTTTCATCAAGGAAAAACGCAAAGGATTGAACCTGGCACAGCAGCGTTTCCGACGTTTCCTGCCACTCTGAAAAACTACTGTCTTTTCACATCTTTCAGTCTTTATCAGTCTTTGCCTGCTCAACCCAAATCCGCTCTCATCTTCCTCGAACTTCCTATGTGGCAGAAGCATGCAGAAGCCAGCTTCACTGCAAACAAAGCGTTCCAACCATTCGGTGTGAAGAATCCTAGAATACCGCTATCTGTGTGCCGAGTTAAAACACCTGTGAGCATCAATGCACAACATGCACAACCTAATAATTTCAGGTTCGTTTTTGTCTTCGTGATTTGCGTTTTGTGTTATACTGCTCTGCTCTCCGTGCAAGTATCTGACCTGACATGCAGGTGATCCCCTCTAGTTTGAAAGCCGACGATTAAACGATACTAAACATATCTCCAAGATTGGTCTACTCCCTGGATTTTTTCCAGTCACTTCTACTTGTTTGAAACTTTCATTTCACGGCCTGTGTGCTCTTTTGTATGCTTCTGGTAGTATAGATTGATGATTCTTCATCAGAATCATGGTAGACGTCAACATGTGATCTACTGTGTCTACCATGGAAAAGTCAGACATGGTGACATTGTCATAGACGTCCTCTCTGAATGCTTCCGCTTCAGCTCCTACACAGAAGAGGTGGAGTAAGGCGTGAATTGACTGAAATCTTTTCTCAAGCCAGGAAAAAAAAACACGGGTCTCTGAGTCTCCTCAGTCTTTGCTGGATCGGCATGCTTTCCAAAACGCATCTTGACAAGAACCTTGCCAAGTTTGAAGCTTCCTAGCACTGCCGTTTGCACATGCCTTTTACTATAACCTTCTCGGTGTTGCCAAAGACTGCAAGCGGGCCAGCCGCAATCAAGGGCCCCCGGCAGGCCAGAAGAACTGGCGTGTCACCTGGGAAATGTTCAAACATTGCAAACTGTGGCGAAAGAGCGAAAGAAGCGCGTCGCATTTGGATTTTTGTTCATCTTGCTGGATCTTCTTGTTGGGATCTTCTCCAGTTGGGATTTTCTGTCTCTGTGGTTCAACTTGGCTCAACTTGGTTCAACTTGGGAGCCAAACGCAAGTCAGTGGCGACACAGGAAGTTCCTTCTGAAACGCTTCACCTGCAGGGCTCCAAGGAGTCCAAGGAGTCCAAGTTTTCGAATGGCGACGACGCACCTTGCGGTAGTCCAATTGCTGTGGCTCGATGGACGGCTTGAGACCGGATCTCAGTTCAGAAAAGTTTGAAATTAGGAATCAGATGGAATCAGAAGTTCAGAAATCAGAGACTGAAATCATTCTGTCCTGAATTCGAGAAAAACTGAAGAGAATTCAACCACACCGAACCCCAAGACGAAGCACAACTAGATCAACCAGCAAGTCTTAGAGAAAGCTAAGCAGCTGGGAGCATGGGCTGCAGTTTTTGTGACCACCCTATAATAAGCCCTGTCGGAAGTTTCAGGACAGTGCCAGAGGTTACCTGTAAAACATAATCCGCCACTGCTAGTTGTTTTACATTGTTTTGATCTTCCCTACCCAACTTGGATCTGAGCCTTCATCGTTTGCTCGTGCACGATGTATTCGGTATCCAAGCCTTGACGTTGCAACCAGAACAGGCCACGATTTGACCACGACTTGACGACTATGACGACTTGACGACTTAGGCCTGGAAAGGACATCGAAGGTTTCACTTCGTTGTATGTGCCGGAGGCCAAAGTCACCTCAAGGTGCTGAGTTGTCGCAGATTTTTCACATGTCAGATGAATTCCTCAAGGACCATCTCTGCTCCAAAAGATTTCCTGTTCTAAGATCTTACCCTGTAAAGCTACTGAATACTTATCTGGCTTCTCATTTTCTGCTTTCCCTTTATGGATCAAAAGTGAAAGTCAATCTGTTCCATCCTCTTCCATTCTCTTCCATTCTCTTCCATTCTCTTCCATCCTCTTCCATCCTCTTCCCTCGTGCTAGTGTTTTCTCATTTTTCTCATTCCAACAGCCTCTTCCCAGTCTGAGTCACCAAAAGCTTCTCTTCAATCAATTCCGCAGGGACTCCCAGTTCCACCAGTAGAGCCTGGCATCAGCGGTGATTCGTTGAGATACGTTGAGCCCGTCCCGGAAATTCCACAGCCTGTGTCAAATCCCACTGGCAAAATGAGACCCACTGCCTCAAACGCCTCCTCCACGGTCTGTGAAAGTAGAATGCGCCGACATGGCAACTTTGCCAGTTTTTGCTCTGACCTGAGAAACAGATTCCAGAATTTTCCAGGTACACAGAATGCAAAAAACATCTCAACATGTTCGCCTTTTTTTTATGTTTCAACTGAAATTCTTCATACTGAAATGATGTGTAGTTGTCATATTAATGTTATTACCCTCTGGTAAACTAACATAACTATGGAAAATCACCATGCTATTAATGGGTAAATCCACTATAAATGGCCATTTTCAATAGCAAACTGTAAATTACCAGAGGGTAATGTTATTAATGTGTTGCGTCACCATCCACCGCGATTCCACCGTGATTCCACTTGGCCTCATCCAAGGATCGGTCTGCAATTCCACCAATGCTCGGGCCTCAGGGCTGCATCGGGTTCTTTCGAATGAAAAAAAACAGTGGAATCCGTTGAAATATGAAAAATGGATTGCTTAACATATGGTTGGCAAAACATATTAGACATATGGATTGCATTGCATGTATATTGCATTTTCTACATGGTTTCTACATGGAAAATCTTGGAAAATCTTGGAAATCTCGATAGACTTTGGCAGCGTTTGGCCGGCACCGGAGGTGGGCACCGGTCTCAGCTCGTCTCGGAGTCCCACGTGATCGTCCACCACCGCAAGGAGTCGAAGTCGCACGAGCTCGACCTCAGGACGCCCAGGTGCTGTCGTAACCTGGTGATACCTGGTGCCTTGTAGCGTCAGCGTCCTCAGCTGTCACGAATCTCTTCGCGTCCAATGAGTCATGAATGAGTCATGAATGAGTCTACAATAGTCTACATGTTCATATGATTCATATGATTCATATGATTCATATCTAGTACCAAAGTCCAGTGTCCACCTTCTAAGCAGCACTTTGGTTATCTTTGGTTCGACTTAGCTGAGTTTCCCGGACTCTTCGAACCAAATGCTTCCCTGCGCTGACCATCAACCTATCAGGTCCACAGAGTCCAGTTTCAACATGTTTCAACCATTGAAATTCATTGGAATCCATTGGATGCTAGCAATGTGTGTCACAGAAACATTTCTCCCAAACCATCCCAAACATTGCTGAAAACTCTTTTGAACTTTCGTAGATTCTGCGCACTTCCGGTTCAACATGGTTCAAGACGCCGAGTCTCTCCGAGTCTAAGCTGGCTGCCGACTGCGACAGGTGTTCAACTCTTCCACCAGCATATCTACACTCTTTCGTCCTGAAGGCGAGATGCCAAATACGCATAGCCATATGCCATAGATTCTGCCATAAGGCATATATAATTATATAATTTTGATACAATGCCACTATAGTGATATATAATTATATAATGATATAATTTTGATATAATGATCACATAATTTAATCATATGGATGAGTGAATCATGGCATTCCACCGTGGCCTTCACGATCCCATTCCGCACAGCTGTACCCTCGGATCTCCGAGCATCTCCGAAACAGTGCGTAGACTCCGGAGGAAAACAACGGCTTGCTGGCTTGCAATAATGGAATGATACAGAATGAATATATATATATATATGTTGTATATATATATATATTACAGTTATATATATATATATATTTATATATATGTATACATATGTATTGAATATATTATGAAAAAATCTTGGCACTGGGATGCGAGCCATTCACTTGCAAGATTTCTCGAACTTCCATGGAGCTCCTTATTTGAGTCTCCTGGAGCACATGATGCAGTGACCGCAGTGACCGCGGTGACTCGCGTCCAGTCGCAGAGAAACCTCGGAATTTCTCCTGCTCGATCTCGTCGAATGCAGAGGAATTCAACGATGCCGAGGCCTGGTGCGGAATCGAGTGGAACTTGTGATATGTGAAGTTCCTTTACAGCCAACACAGCCAACTGAGCGAACCTTAACTCTTCGCTGGTTCTTTGTCCTCATCGCGTACGCCTTGGGCACACACATTGATTGGCAACATTCTGCTTCCTACTGCCTACAATCTTTGCAACGTTCTCTCTTATACTTCGGAGGTTTCCTCTTTGCTCATGAGAATTTGTTCAAAACATGTCCCGCTTTGCTTTCCCATTGTGCCATTGTCCTATATGAAATATCTATTAACTCTATATATATACGTATATATCTATCTATATCTATATATTATCCTTATTTATCCTTCTCGTCCTTCAGTCTTAGTCCTTCATGCTGCGCACCTCCATGGGGAGAACTTCTTCGTCGGTGGCCATGCCGGCATGCTTGATAATGCTCCAAAACACCTCCTTGCATAAGATACTGATGATACTGAGTCAATTTGATTGGAACACAGAAGGAAACTGATTTGATTCAACAGGATTCAACAGGATTCAACATGATTATCATGGTTCAACTTCAACTTCTTGGAGTGCTGTCAATGCAGCAATGCACAAAGGCTGCCTTGTGATTCAACTTGGCTGCAATTTGTGAGGGAGTCTTCCCCTGCGACAAGAGAGTCGCTCGGCAGCATGTGCATTTCGCCAACTGGCAGCATTCCACACGCCATGGCCCGCCTGCGTATCCAAGACCGCCACGTCCGCAGAGAGCTCGTCGAGGAGATGATCCCTGTCCCGTTGTGGAGGACTCTGAGATGACTCAATCTACAGCCAATGCAATGCCAATGCAATGCCAACGCAATGCCAACGCAATGCCAATGCAATGCCAATGAAACCTTAGCAACCCTAAGTATGTATATTATATAGAGAGAGAGAGATACAGTATATTATATGTAGTCAGAATGTGTCTGGATGTGCGAAACAACGAAATCCGCATCCAATTTCACGGGCAACGGGTAAGGTTTTCTCAGGTTGAGTGACGATTCATGAGTCCAAGCAGACTCGTTGCAGGAAAGCTGGACGACTGCAGATGCCACCCTGAGAATAACTTCTGGGGTCCAAGCGCACAATGGTAGGCCTTGGCAGTCAGCATAAGTACCAGGTCCTGCAGTTGTTTATATATAATTATATATATAATATGAAAGCCACTATGAAAGCCACTCAATCGTGATCTTCGCAGTTTGCGTTCTCCGCCACCCACAACTGCTCAGCACGTCACATTTTTCTTGGCGCAGTGATGAAGGGCACCCTGAAACATGCGCTATCGATTCATTGGTCTGCTGAATCATAAGAAAATCATCACGCCATCAACGATTCGTTGCCTCCCCAAAAAGCAATGCATCTTCTGGGCAAAGAAATTGCTCCTCGCAGGGCTTTGTTCGGGAAGTATCAGGTGTTCGGCTCGATCGCAGCAACTAGATGCAAAATGATGCGAACGGTAATAGAAAACCTAGAAAGTAGCATAAAGTATAGCATAAAGTATAGCATAAAGTATAGCATAAAGTATAGCATAAAGTATAGCATAAAGTATAGCATAAAGTATAGCATAAAGTATAGCATAGAGTAGCCCACTGTTTGAACCCTTCTTGAAGCTCTTTGCGTATCTTTGCGTCCTCCAAGATTCTCAGCAAGACTTGTGGACCTCAAGCCATGGCCCCCATCAGTTCAGCTTCCTCGAGTCGCTCGAGTCGAGTCGCATTTTGCCCTAGGATTTGGGCAGTCATTGTCGATGGAGGAGTAGATCACCAACATATCGAAAATCTCTGGCCTTGGTGATTTTCGATGCTGTATGATGCTGTATGATGCTGTATGATGCTGTATGATGCTGTATGATGCTGTATGATGCTGTGCTATCACAGTGAGATGGATCCATGACTTCCATTTGCGCATAATTCTTGCATACTGCTGCATACTGTTTCAATGTTTCAATGTCCGAAGATTTCACGACTTTCCACCACTTTCCACCACTTTCCACCACTTTCCACCACTTTCCACGACTTTCCACCACTTTCCACGACTTTCCACGACTTTCCACGACTTCCATCATGACTTCCGTCGCGACTTGTCCATGACTATCATGACTATCATGACTTGATTCAATTTGATGCTTCAAGGCCCCGGAGGCCCCGGAGGCGCCGGAGGCCCCTCGAGGCCCCGACGCTTGCGCAATCATCAAGTTGCGAAACTTCTCCACGTCGACGGCGATCAGCTCACAGAATCTGTGGCGACGAAGCAACGACGAAGCAACGACGAAGCAACGTGCAAAACGACAGCCCGCAGTGCCGTGCCGGCTGAGATCGTCACGATGTGCAAGTTGCTGTCTTCGAACTCCTGGCGCCAAAGTCACCAAAGCATCACAGAAAGTCATGCGCTCAGAGAAGTTCGGAGAAGTTCTTGGAGCTGTTCTGCTTAAAGGTCCGAAACAATTTTCAAAGCACAAATCCAGTAGAGAAGCCAATGTGTGAAAGGAGAATATGGAGAATAATTCAAACCTAAACGGTATACGCTTTGAAACGCCATGGCTTTGATGCTGTGATGCTGTGATGCTGTGCCTGCTGATTCCGAGGAAGAGTCGGAAGTCGCCTCAGGGCCATGGCGGTTTTGCCTTTGATTGTGGCGAAAGGATACAAAAAGGAAACGAAAGTGAGAGGCGATTTCTTGCCTCAACAAATCTCAACAATCATTAGAAGCTTCCCCAGCTTCACAAGCTTTTTACGAGCCTTTTACACGTTTTTTACAAGCTTCACAGGCTGCAAAAGTGATCCAAAACTGATCCAAACTGATCCAAAACCAGCCTATGAATGATCCTTCTCGATATTGCTGCCCTGGCCTGCAGCACAAGAGACAAGAATTAGTTACCCTCAGGGTTTCCAAACTGTTTGTACTCCAGAAACAAGTCTCTTCAATTCCTTTTTATAGACAGCTCATCTCTTTCACACAGATCAGAAACGTGAATAACGTGAATATGATTTATAAATATATAAATATTTATTATTATAATATGATGAGATATCTCAACATTCGCAATGCCTCTTCCGATCTGTTGCTTCAATCTCTCTTTGGATTTCGTCAATGTCCTCAGCATCAAAGGTGTACAAAGGCTAACAAAGAGAATCAAACAGGTTTGCCAGTTTTACATAGCATTACATGATATTACATGTATGTATATACTGTATGTATTGTTCAAAAAAGCTAAACTATAAGAAAAAAATATACCAATATCTCATCAGAGCTAAGGAAGCCACATCCGGAGGAGGAGCTGTGCCTGACAAGACGAAGGCGGTTTCAACCGTCTCTCTCGAGTCACCAAGATCTGCCAAGATCTGCCAAGATTTGCCAAGTCACCATCTGTGTGGAAAAGAGTTGTGAACTCCGCTGTTCCTTCCTTGGCGTATTGATGCGTATTGATGCGTGTCTTGGTGTCTTGAAAAAAAAGGCGTTTCGCTTCGCGGCTTTCAACTGGCTGCACTGGTAGTGTGAAAATGACACCCTCAAAGGTTGCGCACCCTCGCAGGGTCTTTGGCCAAGACGTTTCCGGTCCTAGCACGAGGCGAGACTCCATGGTTTTGCTTTGTGACATGGTTTTCCCTTTTTGGAGTTCATAGTGATTCATAGTTCAAAGTCATAAACTGATGAATCAGCATGCATGTCATGAATCTCATGAATAAATGCATAAATCATCAAAAGAAACTTGTATCGCTCACTTTGCCTGTTGGTTTCTTCGTTCTCCGGAACACCTGAGACGTGGTTGCAAAAAATGGAACAACCGGAGGAGATTGCACCAACTCACAACATGTTTCAACTGGTCAAACCATGTCAAACCCTAGGACTCCGAACACGTTTGTACCTCGCCCCGGCGAAT
Organism: Cladocopium goreaui; assembly: GCA_947184155.2. Taxonomy (NCBI): domain Eukaryota; class Dinophyceae; order Suessiales; family Symbiodiniaceae; genus Cladocopium; species Cladocopium goreaui. The sequence continues at coordinate 173,446 of CAMXCT020000645.1, read as the reverse complement.
GTAGAAGCCTGACGCTTTGCGCTGAGAGAAATTCTGGAAGAGAAAAGTTCAGGGCCTCAAAGAGTACAAAGAAAAACGTCTTAGGGAAGCTGGGAAGCTAGACATAGCTAGACATAGCTAGACATAGCTAGACATAGCTAGACCAGCTAGACGCCATGACAGCTTTAGCTCGGACAAGATCACCGTTGTCACCTTTGAAATCTTCGCTCTGAGCTATGGACAGGACTTCACCTTTGCCATGTTTGCCATGTGACATGCCACCGCAACGACATGGACATGGCCGAAATGGCTGACATGCACCACGCCATGGACATCCATGGACCACACCTCTGAGCCTGCTTGCGCAAGTTCCTCTCCTCACGGGACATGGAAAATCATGGAAAATCAACAACTTCCCGGGAGCTGCTGGATCCTTTTGTTTATAAAGTGCTGAGAAAACCCCCGATGGAGCTGAGAAATCCCAGAGGGAAATAACGATACCAGAAATTTTCAGAAAATGATCAAATGCAACAAATAGAAACTGAGGGAAAACCAACGGTGAGGCCGTGAGGCCTGATAAATTTGATCAGATTCAAGCAAATCAAATCTACCCTCCTGGAGGATGAAACTCCATGTCGCAAATGTCACAGACCTCCATTCCGCAACGCCATGCCCGCCATGCTGCCGAGTGCTGCCGTGTCATTGCTCAAGGCGCTGGAGCCAACTTTGGAAACTAAGATTGGAACATTCACCAGCACGTCTCGAGGAACCTGCAGTTTTTTGATCAGTGCCAACATGATCCAAGATAATCCAAGCATAATCCAAGCATAATCCAACATACTTTGTCATATTTAGGGCAGTTTAGGTCACATGAAATGCCACATCAGATCCTCCAGGCGTTGTTAGTACGCGACCAGCACTAAGGCTGACACCAGTCGTATCAAGTGGTGTCGTGCCAGGCACGTCCCGGTCAAAGCCAGGTTCATGTTCACTCTCAGGGTCTCTGACCTGAATTCAATAAATTGAAGACAGGAACAGAGGCATTACAAAGCAATACCACGAACAGAAGGCTATGAACTATGATGGACTATGATGGACTATGGGTACTGCCTGACTATTTCAGTTCCTTCATGGCCTTCGTGTTCCTTCGAATCCTACGCATCCTCTCAATGTCTGAGTTTCAAGCTTCTTGAGCCAAACCATCAGTGACGACTTGGTATCCTCTCGTTCCTAAAAAAAATGCTGACGAATGCTGATGAATGCTGAGTATCCTCGTTGCAAATGGTCTCAACATGTCTCAACAAGCAAAGGCTCCTTCAGCCTGATTCTCATTTGTGCATGGCACTGAATTATACTGAATCTCTGCTGTGTACATCAAACTTGCTGCCATTAATTTACAGCCTTCGGTCTCTCGAGCCTGGTTTTCGAAGAACTGCAAAAGGTAGCTATGGACCTTGGAAAAAGAAAGCATCGCAACATCCTGTATGCTGCAAGCATCAAACCTTTTCACTGGGAGGGGCACCCTTCTCTGCAAGTCCCCAGGAACGTTGTAAGCTTTCAAAAAGCGAGACACCTGTTCGAAAATGTTCGAAAATGTCCGAAAGTACCAGAGGTCTGCATAGTCGAAGACTCGAAGATTGGGATCCCACTATTTCGAAAAAACCGTCCAGTGCTGTGCCTTTGCCAGCTGCTCATTGGTCACGGCTGTCCTGTATCGACTCTCCAAAACAGTGAACACAACAAACATCAACAAACATCAACAAACCATGCGGTGGATCGCTAGATGATTCTGGATGCTTTGTGGATGATTCGGGATGTCTGGATGATCCTGTTGACTGTTCAGTGCTGTTCAGTTCTGTGCTTCGGAGCAGGCCTCTCATTCAGCTTCGCGACTATCCTTAGCCCAGGATGGCGCTTTCCGTCGCTGGCAGCTTAAATTTTCGACCATAAGACGCCGTAAGTCCATGAGTCTCCAACGCCGCCACCCCATTTACAGCCACGCCAACCACCAGGCTGGTGGTTGCCCTCAAAGATATGCAATGCTCACTCTGCTTCCACAGTGCTACACGGGTCTCATAGGTTCTCTACTCCCAAAGCTTGGCTCAGCTGCTGACATGATGAGGCACAACAGACCTCTTTCGTTCACGAGGTCCATGTTGATGTCTCCCAAACCAACTGTCGACATTACCTCAGTTCAGTCCCATCACACGTGAAAGTGCCGGATCTTGATTTCAGGGCAGTCATTGTAGTTTCTCAGGTGTCTCAAGTATGATAAGTATGGATGGACATTCCTAAGGCACCAATAAGGCACCAACAGTCACAGCAAAGTACAATGCTGTCATGTACCTCTCGCCGATGGGAACAGCCTCAGCTTGACAGATGAAACATGCTTGATACCTACAATGAATGCGTAAAAATGCACAAAGTTGATGGAGTGAATGTCAGTGAATGTCAGTGAATGTCAGTGAATGTCAGTGAATGTCAGTGAATGTCTTAGTCGCAATGTCATGCAATGTCAGCTATTTTCACATCACCGCGCCTGCAGGGCTCCTGGGTCATTTGTAAGATCGATTCCCATCTGGCAGCAAGATGTTGGGCAGCAAGATGTTGCTAGACGTTGCTTAGCTGCTAGACTCTGTGCTGAAGTAATTCACTTCAGACATGGCGAAGGGAAGTGCAGCCTTCCCTCTCACATTTTGAGCATGCTTGAGTATTGATTCAGCAAGAGTATATAATTGCCAATGCAGCTTTTCAGGCTTTGCACACTTGTGGTTTGAAGATGTTTGAAGCCAGGGCCATGAGGTGGGGGAAGTTTGACTCTGAAAATTCTGCCAGGGCCATGATGTGTTTCCATGTTTTTCCCAGAGCACCTTGATCCAACTGGAAACCGACGGATCAGCTTCCAAGTTGCTACGACCCAAGGCCCAAAGGGCACAAGCCTCGAGCTGCGCAGCTTCGCATTGCATGGACAATGTCATTCTACTCAAAAAAAACATGTGAAAAAACATGTCATTCTACTGCGTTCCCAATGTGTTCCCCGGGGAAGCGACGGAAAGGTGCGAAAACATCACGGGTAGCATGAACAGCCTTGGAAAGTGCCAGAGTGGTAGATACTTTAAATCGCTTTAAATCGCTTTGAATCGCTTTGATGTATCCTTGTCAGGTCCTGTTCAGGTCCTGTTCAGGTCCTGTTCAAGTCCTGTTCAGGTCCTGTTCAGGTCCTGATCACTTGATGAAGCTTTCCGTCTCTGATTTCGATTGATTCACCCTGGATCGTCTTCAAAAACTGACTGGAACAAATGAATTGTGCAGCAAATTGATGCCAAGTGTGAATATCATTGAAATTAATTGAATATGTCCTTCCCGTAACATCAGTTGCTCCCCATGTTCCTTGGTCTTGCCTTTGTCTTACGTTTTCTGTCTCCTGCCCCAGCATTTCGCATCCGGGTATTCTTCGCTCTCAGTGCCATCTGCTGACTGCTATGTTTGATCTGTTTCAACTTGAACTATGTCACATGAATGGACTTTCAACTGAAGTTTAGAAGAAATTGACCTGTTGCGGCTGTGTTTAGTAGGGCTTAGCCATGCTTAGCCACTGACTCCAGAAGTGCAGCCACTGAGGAAAGCCATGATGATTTCAAATGCGCCTGCAGCAGCTCTGTCGAAGAAAGTCGAAGAAATCGGAGCGGACTCCAATCATCTAATCAGTTCTAATCAGAGTTTGATCAGTTCTAATCAGTTCTAATCAGTTCAAATCTCTACTCGAGTTTGGCCAATCTGCCTCTCTACTCCAGCTCCAAGTCTCTCCAACAAAACGACTCGGATTGACATGACTTTGTGCGATCTCACAACAAATGAAGAGAGATTTCTTGGGGCTAAGCAGCACCAAGCAGTTGGATGAAGGGAGGATAACTACTCAAATGGAGCCACACCTTTAAAGAGGCCTTGTGACCAAGGTGACCAAGGCTCATTTTGTTTCAGGAGCTTTCAGATTACCAATTGAATCTGTGACTTCGGGCTTGGTTCGCTTCAGTACACAAGTAGGACAAGTAGGACAAGTAGGACAAAGAGGACAAAGAGGACAAAGAGGACAAAGTTAACGTGTGGGTTTGGCATGTTTGGCTCAAACATGATCGCCACATATCGCCACGGGTTGGAAAGGAGGCGGAAAATTCGATAGCGGCGCACCTCCATCCTTCTGAGCATTGAAAGCTGTGCGTAAAGCCTTCGGGACCCGACAAGCGGCGAAGCTGGGGCAAAGCTGGGCAGCATGCTGTGCTGCTGTGCTGCTGTGGTGTCCTGCTGTGTCTGTGTGCGCCTTGGTGACCTGATCAGAGGTGACAAGGTGAGCCAAAAGAGTTGCCTCACAGCGAGATCTCTCCGAAATCGGCTGTACTTTTTTTGAACAGCATGTCTCTCGTGTTTCAACTTGTTTCAACTTGTTTCACTTGATGTGTGTCATGCAATGTGTCATGCAATGTATCATGCAATGTGGCATGCAATGTGGCATGTGTGTCATCGCAGAACGAGATATTCTGAAAGGCCTCGCAATATTCGACCTCGGTGATTCAAGGCACGGTCCACGACTTTGATGCGAAGCTCGCGAAGCCTCTTTCCGAGTGCAAAGCCCATAGATGAGAAGGAGTATGTGCATCCTGCGAAAGCGATGGTTTCTTCATTCTCTTGCATAGTCAGATGATGTCAGATGTCTGTGCGGACATTACATGCAAAGTTATCAGCGGTACCACAAGAGTTAGTTGCAAAACAAAGGCTGACTGCATGTGACTGGACAATTTGCCAAAGTTGCCGAAGTTGCCGAAGTTGCCAACTGGCCCAACCAAAGACACATGATGACATGCATCATGAATTCATGACATGTTGCATCTGCAGAGCAGTCAGGAGTGATGGGAATGTCGCCAAGAGATCCACCAAGAACCAGGACCTCAGAATCCACAAGGGCGCCGGAATGTCACGAAATTCGCTGCAATGCAATGTCCAGATATGTCCAGTATGCCCAGTGATGGATACTCAATGATACTCAGATTCAGGCTTCAAGTAGTGAGATACTTTGGACATAGTGTCAGTGTGTAAGACCTGCTTTGGGAGCTGAGAACAGAAAACCACAGGATGATGTGTAAAACCTCCAAGCATGTCCCATGCCCAACATCCTGTGGTTTTAGGATGGAGGGACTCACAACTGGCCTTGCATATGGCCTAAATATGGCCGCACTGGTCACCGCAGACAGTCACCGCATATTTGTGATGTCTGTGAACAAAGGATGCGTTGCGCCTGCACCGAATCTCTGTATCCAGTTGTAAAGTTCACCACCTCAATACAACATGTCGCGACAACATGTCGCAGTCATGTCCCAATCATGTCGCAGTCATCGATGTCATTGTTATGTCTCGATGTCTTGAGGTATCTTGAGATATCTTCAATCAGTTAAAATGTATGTTTTAGTCAAGTTGAGGTCTTGCATCTTTAATTTTCATTGGTTTCTCAGTTTGCGCCGCACACTCGTCTGTGTCTAAGGGGCAATTTTGCAAGACACAAGTGGCAACTTCCAGAGTGCTCACCTCTGTAGGTCTTGTATTGGACTGTAAACAGTCTAACAGATTCAACATGCTAGAATCTACTAGAAGACCGAGATGTTTTGGTTCATGTGTCTTGCACGTAGTTGTTTTGGAAATCATAGATCATAGAAGTACCAAATAGATCCAAATAGATCCAAATAGTACATGCAAATCATACAGGCATCAACGTTACAGATATCTACAGATATCTACAGATATCATCCGAGAACGCCAAAGACCACTGTCTCCGAGATGCCAAGTCGACAGCCCAGAAGATATCAATGGTGATGAGGCAGCTTGAAAAAGTGTGTACCACCGCATCCTCAGATGATTCAGATCTTCGCTCTGTTCGCCCATCTCCCCGATCTTCTCAGTGGCAGCACGCTGTCGCCTCTGAGTTTCGAGCCTCCAGGTCTTCTGGTGTAATGAAAGCGCTCTGGAAAGGCCTTAGCTGAAGTGCTCAGCTGCTTAGTTCAACTGAGTTCTTCTCGACTTTTTCGAATTTCTCAAGATCGTGAGCCAAAGCTGAACATACTGAACAAGCTAAATTGATAACTTGAACTTTGAACTAAATTTCTAAATTCAACCTCGAGAAGTCTTCGGCTGAGTAGTGGACAAGTACAGCAGCTGAAGCGCCAGCAAGATGCAAGCAAGCAAATCCCAACCTCAACTGCAAGGTGCGAAAGGAAAGGTCGCAAAGGCGTGCAGAACCATACAGAAGCTGTGGCTTTAAATTGTTGGCTCTAACACAATGACTACACAATGACTGCAGTGACTGCAGTTCTGTGCTACAGGGAGCTCTGAGAGAAGCACATTGTCTGGGTCGACCGTTTGGATCTCGGAATGGCCATTTCCAACTTCTCCAGAAGCTCCGCGCAGTCTGCAAAAGCTGGTGGTTTTTTCCGCTGCGTGTCTACCTTTAGGATCCTTTAGGTGGACCACCTGGTTCTGTGTGTTTGGTTCAAACAGAGAAACCGCGCCACTGTGATAAAAGAACTGGAGAAATCTATCGTAGCTCCGAGATAGATAATATCAGATAGATGGCATGGAAGTGGCTAGAAGAACTGAGCCAACTACGAAAACCCATTATTTTTTTATCTGGCATTGTGGGCCGCTTTTGATTCTCGCCACTGGGTCCGTTCCGTCTTGAAGGCACTGATACCAGAACGCTTCACAGTTCTAACGACTAACATGCCTTCATATTCCATCCGAGTTAACTCTCTATACTTTCAGTTCACCATGATGGACGGTCTTCAGCTGGGAACAGTCATCTCAGGGTCTTGGTCGTGGATAAAAAATGTTACCCCCTGGTAAATTAATTAACATAGACCCTGAAAATGACCAATTTATAGTGGAAACTAGTCTTCCAACCCCTATCTGGCAGGGTCTATGTTAATTTACTGGAGGGTACTTAGTGTGGAAACACTCCTGCTGAACAACCGACACTTCTTTGCCTTCCGTCTGAGATCTTCTATTACAGCAGGCTCTAGCACCACAGCGGTCCTGGGTGCCACGGACTTTGAGTCACAGCATACCAACAGCGCTAAGCTCTTTTTACATCTTTTTACCAACCTATGCACCAACTGCGCACCAACCAAGATCTGCCAACTCTCCGTTTTGACAAGCTCGATGCCAGAAAGGTCACAACGTAAAATGATGCTAAGATATGCTAAGTGATGGTAAGTGCTTTTTTGTCATAGCAGCTCCTTCTGCGCGTCTTCACCTAAACAGAAACTCATCATCGTCGATTGGTCGATTGGATGTCATCGAATTCTCCAATCGACAGCGTTTCGACGCAAGTTTCATGTCGGCCTCGAAGAAAGAAGTGGTCCGGTGACGACGACCGCTCCTCCGCGGCCTGGAGCCAAACATCCCGATTTTTCAATTCGCTACTTCTATAAATTCTATAAGCAGATTTAAACATATATCACTAGATATCTATTAAAAGTCTAGATCATTTATCGTTTATCATAATATCATCAATATATATATATATCATATTATCTACAACACATTTATCCTATCGAAATATCATAGCAGATATCTCGACCACATCGGAACGTCAGACAACGTCAGACCACGTCACAGCGTATGGCTCTTTTTTTGGCTTCCGTGGCCTTACAGATCTCGCATTGTCGAGCTGCTGCGGCTTAGAGGGCATGCGGCCCTGAAAGCTCTCCTTCGTGGCAAACCTCCCAAGCCTGGGCTGCGAAGAGGCGAAGAGTCTGCGTTGGTCAAAATGGTCGAAGTTCCAGGCATTGCGCTCTATCTCAACATGTCTCAACAGACACTTTGGGCTTAAGTTAAACATAGTTAAACATAGTTAAACATAGTTAAACATAGTTAAACATAGTTTACCTGATTTGATCTAATTTGCATTGTTCACAGCCCTCAAGCAGTTCATGGCCTGCTTTGCGCTCTTCTGGGCATCCACCTCAAGCTTGCTGAAGCCAGGCACACCGGTCATGTTGCCAGCGCAGATAAGGGCAAGTCACTCGAGTCACGAGAACCTACACAGAAATGCAGAAATGCCAAGCCTTGCGAAGAAGGCTGCGATGCGGTGGGAAAGCCTGTTAAGGGCGCTGTCCATGCTAAACTCTGCAAGACGTTGTCGTTGGCAAAGATTCAGAGTCGTTCAAAGGTGTTATGTTTTTTTCTGTTCATCAATGGACTGTCGGGTGCACTTGGAACATGTATTACAGGGACTTGTTTACAAATCAAAAGAATCAGGAATGGCAAAGGAAGCAGAAATCGAAGAACTGCCCAACAAGTCCAAGCTGCGGTGGCGACACAGGCTTGCTCTCAGAGGCAGTAAACTCAGCAATTCGGGAACTGTGCTCTCCGAGTAAGTCGCGGAACTGTCGGATTGAACAAGGAACTGTCGGATTGAAACACTGAACCTGAAAATCGATGGCAATCTCACATCACGAACCTCAATGACTCCAAAGTAAACACCAGGTGCCCTGGCCGACGGAACAATCTCCAAGCTGTTCCTTGCCGATTTGATCCGGAGGTTGGTAACTCTGCACAAGAATCGCCGAAGCATCAATGTGAATGAGATTAAGTATCTGGCATCTCCCGCAAAGGCCCCCTGGCAGCTGGGTTTTGAGTTTTGATGTTTTGCAAGAGGAAAAGGAGAATGCACTGATGAAAATCACTCTGCTGTACGAGACAGAGCAAACGTCAAAAGATGCGTCCACCTCTGCTGCGATCTACGCTCCTCCCTGTCCCTTGTGGATTCTGCAGATTCCTGGCATAGCAAGAGAAATAGTCTGGCGAGACGTCTTTTTCCGGCAACCATCCGAACTCACCTCGAAGCAATTCAGTACAACATGGATAATATATGATAATATGGTATTGTTCGATGTTTTTTGTAGACTCCTGGTGATATCACGAATAAACTGGTCCTGGGCCCTGGTTATATCGCTGCCTCCTCCAGTGAAGAGGAGGTCTGACGCTGTATATCCTCGAGGTCCGAGGTTTTCCCGGCAGATTCGGGAGTGGTGAACACCAACATAGCTGGTAAATGAACGCTCATCCAGCGCAAATTTGATATAGATTGATATAGTATCTTGACAATGATGATTAGTGGATTATCTCCCATGCCGGAATAACTATAATAGTAGAATACAATGATAATTGTCATTATTATCATCATTTATCATCATTAATCATTCATGATACTCATGATTCATGATCATATAACAACAATAATGATGATAACAATGAGTATCATTAGTCATGGGTGATTGGGATTCATACCCATGGAGAAACCCATCTGCAAGGCGTCTCAGTGCCATGCTGCGAAGTCCACCGGTGATGCTGCCCCGTGTTGAGGAGCCCCGGGGAGACGAGGTTCTTCGCCCTCACGGTGTATCACCCAGTGGTAATCCAGCAACCCCGGTGCAATGTAACACATTCATAACATATTTATAACATATTCTGTATAATATGTATCTATTATATTTTATTATATGATACCGTATGATATTACATGATATTACATGATATTACATGATATTACATGATATTACATGATATTACATGATATTGTATGATATTGTATGATATCATATGATATCATATGTATATGTGTGTTTTGTGCAGCTTGTGCAAATGAATGAATCATCAGGAATAATCAGGAGTCAATAAAGAAACCCAGCTGGATGTAGCCGGCTGTAGCTGGTTTGGTCACAACCTCTGACATGTCCTGTGTGTCCCTTGGAGCGTGGCCTCCGGTGCATGCGGCCTGACACATCGGACGTTTTCCGATTGCAAGACAATGGAAGCTCATTTTGGAGGCTCATTTCTGTATGTTTCTGTTCCTATACCAAAAATATCCAAAAATATGATCTCGACTTCTACACTGCAGTCGACGGACATTTTCCATCTCCTCTTAAGATGCTGTCTACATGCAATTTGATTCATCACTATCAGCTGATTCGCTTGACTGCGAAGGCTCTTCAAACGATGTTTCTGCATGCCCTTGATGCAGCGAGCAAATATCTCCAGCTGGATAGAAGCGAAGGTGTCTGGCCAACTGGAGAGTCATAAGACTGCAAGGCACCATTAGGCAGATGATTAAGAGGCTCATTCCGACTAAACTGCCAAATTTTTGCTGTGAAAAGGAGGCACTAGGCCCAATTAATCCAGACAGCAATGCTGCCAGGACCGAAAGAATTGCATTCACACGGCCGAATGTCCGGTTCCCAAAGGTATGAGCTAGAAACGTAAAGTGGGCAGAATATAACATCGCCCGGTAGTTCGTAAACGCCAGAAATGCAACGAGCTGTGCTTGCAAGGATGGGACTAATGTCACAATGCTCCAGATGAAACCCAGCAACAGCATCAAGCTGAATGCAAAGGCAAATCCCTTCTTCGACAAAGACATGCCGAAGAGTGGCGCGAAAAGAATTGATGAAGGCAGAAGAGCAGTAAATACCTGAGCGTAGATGTTGTTGTGGTCGCCTAACATGCTCAAGAGGTTCTTGTTGAAGCCCAAGTAGCTCGTTGCCGAGAAGCCCTCAGTGTCACAAGGAGTTCCAAGTTGAACACAAGTTGAACACGAGGAGCGCAAGGAGCAGAAGGAACTTCTGAAAAGTTGTTAAGGTATGTTAAGGTGGGTCAGCAGTGACTTTCACTTGTAACTTTGTGAACTTTGTGAACTTTGAAAGTTTGCAAAGTTTGTTCCCCATGTTACAGCTTTGAAAAGACTCAGCTTTATGCTCAATTCATGCTCTACCCCTATCAATCCACGGCCGCTACAAACTCTGGACAGCTACTGATTGTCGATCTCCGACTAAGGCGCCTGTGTGAGGTAAATCACGAATGCGAATCCAAACTCAAAACTGTGGAGCTGCTCGGGGAGAGAGAGTCCATGCAACCGAGGAGTTGATGAAGCAGTTGCAGCTTCAGATTCAGAAGCATCCCGACTGTCCCGACTGTCCCGACTTGAAGACTCTTTGGCATTCTTTAACCGAAGCTTCTCAAGATTTGGACCAAACCAACTCACCAGCAGAGCAGCATTTACAGCGAAACAAAGGCCAGCGTACATGGTGAAAATCATTTGACGGGACATGCCCAGGCGATACAGTTGATAAAGAACAGCAGGCATGACCTAAGACAGTTCAAACAGAGTTCTCAGACATTCTCAGCCATTCTCAGACATTCTCAGACATTCTCAGATAGCTCAATTCTAACTGTTAGGTCATTTCAAACATTCCAAATTCATCCAAATTCAAACTTCTCACTCAGCAACTCACCGAGTGAATTTCTGTAAGCTCCTGACTGCAGATCCATCTACGATGCAATTCGTCAGCGTCATGACCCAAGCAAACTTCGCAGTTGGGACGAGAAAAGCGAGCTTCAGAGCATGCACCATGATGGCAGATGAGCCAATGCCAACTATGCTCACGGCAAAGTCCAAGACATCGAAAGGAAGCTGCGAAAACATGTCGTTTTCGTTATTTTCGTTGGTGTTTGTGATATCTACGTAGGCAAGCAAGATCAATCCAAAGGTTTCAAATAGGCCTCCCACAATGGAGAGAAAGACAGGTCCAGTTCGATCCATGAGGAGACTGAGAATTGCATAAGCAAAGATCGAGAACATCTGTCCATTTGAGTACAAATACAGCATCCGTTCTTTACGTTCATCGCAGCCCGATGCATCACATAGATCTTGGTATAGCCCGTCATCTTCCAGAAATGATTGCAGGGATGCCCAACCCCACAAAACGCCGGAAAAGAGCAAGGAATTTGCAAGGCCAAGTACAACTGTCGACCATGCACGGACTTCGCAGTATGACGTCTCATCTCCAACTTCAATTTTCTTTGAATCCATGGCACAAAGCAGTTTTGAAACTGCCCCAACCAGGCTCAATCCTAGGCAATTTCTCTGTTCACGGAATCCCAACAGAGAGGCAGCGGGCCAATCACGGCTATGACACGCGACAGAAAAAGCTACAGTGGTGTCAAGTCTGTCAAGTGGTTGATTCTTCTCAGTGAAAATGATCCATGCAATCCTGGTGGAACGATCCCATCAAAGAACTGTCAGTTTTGAAGCCAAAATCTACAAATCTACGCCTCGCCTTTCCTCTTCTGTCAAGAAACCACTTGACTGCTGAAGATCCTTGATGGCCTGGAACAGGGGTCGACAGCGTGACTGTGGTAATCTGTGGTATGTCCAGATATGTCCTGATATTCAGTTGTATGCAATCAGTATCTCTGTTCAGCGTCAAAGTGTCAAGTCCATCGGGATCATTGATGTTCATTGATGTTCATTGATGTTCATTGTGTCTCTTTGTTTTTGCTTCCCCACTCTTCGGTCCTGCCGTGAAGATTCAGCCAGTTCAAGCGTCTCGATCCTCTCTGAATCCTTGGAATGTCACAAATGATGCTTAAATCTAAATGCTGATGTTCTGAGCGTACAAAATGCTCTGTTTGCACTGTCTGTTTGGGACCTGTCTCCCCCGTTTCGTCTATTTCGCATGCAGTGCTCGAGACTCTGACAATACCGACGTCCGCTCCCCTGCAGCTCAAATTTTGTGAAGCCAAGAGCAAAAGTAGAGCAAAGTTGCCAAGTGACCAAGACGACCAAAGAAGTGGCCAAGAAGTGGCCAAGAAGTGAAGGAATCTGACATGAAATTCATATTGAGAAGTTCAGTTCGGAAGGTCCCGCCGGTGGTCCCGCCGGTGGTTCCGGTGGTGCCTCAAGAAATTCGGGATCTTCCCCGGAAGTGACGAATCCTCCCGGAGCAGCTGCCCCAGCGGCCTGGTCGATCCACACTTTTCTATTGCTCAATCCTGCTGATTTCACACCCATTACAAACCTGTACATTAAAATTACATGAAATTGCCCTTGTTATCCCTTGTTCACCTTCAACATTTCCAAGCATAAATCGTTTTTGGATTCAAAATGTCCAACTAAATTGACGTAGATGTTGGTCCCTGGATCTCATTGGCTGGGCACCTACAACATTTTTTCGGGACTTTCTGCTGGGTCCTCTTCACACCTTGGAAAAACCTGATGCTGGCCTTCTTACACAATCTGTGTATGCAAACAATGCAAGATAATGCTATTGCATGATAAAAGTGAACTATCAAAGTGCTACAAAAGCAACAAAGTGTGAACAAAAGCTGTTTTTTTTGCCATGTTTGATTTGTGGTTTCCCTATCGACTCCAAGAGTCGACTCTCGGAGATCGGCCTCGAGGCCCCAGAGGAGAGAGCGGGAACCAGCCGTCGCACCGGCACAGACCTTGAAAAAACAACGGCGGAGTTCGAAGGGACAGGAACGACAAGATCGACAAGAGGAAAGTTGTTGGCAAAATGAATCAAACAAAATCGGCCAAATGATATCGAATACATTGAGTATATCAAATCTTATAAATCGTTATCAAAAAGATCTGAAATTGAAGTCTTGTTGGCCTTGCCCCGTCTGCCAAGCTCCAGACACATCTTCGGCCTGCCGCTCAGCACCAAAGTCCTCACAGTGTCGGGAGTTGCATTTCGTCTCGTGGCTGAAACAACATATAAATGATTGAAACGATTCAAATGATTGAAATGATTCAAATGATTCTATAAATGTATAATATAATCTATATAATCAGTATACACTAGAATCCTTGAGAGATTCTTTATCTTTGTTCATCTGCATCTAGATTATAAAGGTTTAAATGTACAAAAACAACATGTGTTACCTGTGTGATCTACATCACCGTAGTGGGAAATGTGGTCTCCCACCTTACCTATATGTACCTACATTCTTCGGGTCACTTTTCATTACATCACATGCTATCACGCGACATTGCAGTGCGCTACATCACAATTGTATTGAATAAGACTACAGTACTGGTATTATGTTCCTTGCATCAGACTGTAGCATTTCGACTTGCGTGATATAGGATTTGCATGGATTTGCATGACCAAGCTGTTCTCAAATTAGTCTGTTGTATCGATTTGTGCAAAGATAAAGTTGATGTTTTATTAGGGGCAAAGCCTTGTGATGTTTTATTTGTCATTGCATGTCATTGAAAATGTCATTGCATGTCATTGCAACATGAAATAGTGCCCCCGGCTTCAGGGATCTTCAGGGTGCCCTTCACAAGCTCGGAAAACTGAGCAGCTGTCAGCTCCTCGCTACCTTCTGGGCTCACGTGACTACTTCGTTTCAGCCTGCGAAGAACGCAGGCTGAAAAGATTTGAAAAGCACATAAAAGCACCTTGGATTAGAAGACAATGAAGATCAATGAAGACATTCGAACACTCTGAACATCTCTGAACAGCATCAGACAATCCCCTTGCATTTCCTAGTTGTCTCCTTTGGGATTCATTAAATCGTTTGACAAAAGGAGATAAAAGGAGAGTACAGCCATGTACTGCGAACAGCGAGGTCCCAAAAGACAAGTTCCGACCACAAGAGTTCAGCGGCTCGCACCGTTGAGCAGCTCGGTGTACACTTGAGGCAACTCGAGCCTGAGAACTCGTGTTCCAAATGCGTCACTCTGTCAACATCTGTCAACATCTGTCAACATCTGAATCTATCAACACTTGAATGTTGAAAATCAGCATGGGCTGTTCCAAACATTTCAAAAGCACCGAGCAAGACTCTTGGGACTCAGACAATTTGCATAGGAGCACTGAGTCTCCGAAATATCTGGCGGTGACCCAACTCAAAAAGTGCAGCTCTCCACATCGCTCTTTCCTATCTTTCCTATCTTTCCTATCTTTCCTATCTTTCCTATCTTTCCTATCCTTCCTTGTTTTGCTACGTTTTGCTACGCTTTGCTACGCTTCGTACCTTGGAATCCACTTTGACGCCGAGGTCCTTCGAGTTCTCCATGCTTCTGTTGCTTCCGCTTCTCAGCGGAAACAGCGATTCCTGCATGATGCGATGATCTGCGACGTGTAGCGATGAGTGAACTTTCGGAAAAAAAGGTTCACGTCACAGAAAGTCACATCGGAGAAACCCATTTTGGCACTCTGTAGTTCAATGTTGTCTTTTGAAACCCGGTTTTCAAAATTTCTCGACTTGGGCTCTGCTTGGGCTCTGCTTGGGCTCTGGCTGTTGGACCTGAGATCAAAGGCATTCGAAAGTCCAACACAGTCCTCTTGGCCAAAATGACCAAAGACATTCGTTTCCAACACCGTCGTTTCGGAGCGTTTCGGAGCGTTTCTCCGCCGAGGAACTCGTCTCATCAAAATTGTGGCTGGACCTGGAACAGGTTTTTCGGCAGCATTTCGCATGGAAAACCGAGCATTGCGAGTTCGTCGGCCTGCCATTCCTTGATTTTGAGGGCGTTCTCTCCAGACGGGCCTCAACAGCGCAAAACCAGAATGCACCAAAGCAATTCTTGAAAATGTCATTAAAAAAACAGTAGGCATATATATATATGTGTAACACTATGTGTATATATATAGTACTATAGAGATCTATAGAGAATTACCATTAGAATTTAGATACGGGTATACATACGGTAACTATCTGTAACTTGTGTATAATTGCTGTTCTTGTCAGTCCTTCTCATCGCAAACTGCCAATTTTGGAGCCTCTGCTCCTTGAGTCATGGCCTTCAAAGATTTCCATTCAGAACAAACCACAAAAACCTGACTGAGGCATCTCACCATCAGTGGGGATAGAGCCTGTACAGAAAGTGAGATTGATCGCAATTGATCCAAGTGCCGGTGTGGATTCATATGGCAAATGTCCGCACATGTCTATTCACTTCTCAACTTGGGCTGCCTGGCCATTTTTGATCTCTTGAGAGTCTCATGTGTGCAAGAATTACGCGGCTCATGCAGATATATAGCAAAAAGATACGTCTGCCCTGCTGGCACAAAATACGCTTACTGCACGATGCCTTTAGAGGCACCATTGGCAGTCAGACTCAACTTCGGAAATCTGCTTCCAAAAGGAAAAGATATCAAGATAGATACTAAGATATAATATATCAAAAGGATTCAAAAGGAACCACGCTTGGGTGCTTCCTCCAAGCTGTTCCCAAAAATTGCTATGCTATTATCCGACATCTGTCTGACACATCCGAAGAGCGCCCTGAGGAGAAGCTCATTTTGACTGCGACGTCATCCTTCGGTCCTTCGGTTCTCCCTTCCACCCTTCGATGTTGCGCTTCAGACATCGATGTTTGTTGTTGCCTTCCATGCCTAATGGCAATTGGGCAAAGATGTTTAGACATCTTGAGACATCTTGAGACATCTTGAGACATGTTGAGACACATGTTTCAACAGCGAGATGGAACTCGGCTGCATTGCGAGCAAGGAACTGTTGGGTCAATGCGCTTCATCATGGCTTTGATCTGCTTCATCGGACCACACTCGTAGAACCTCAGAAACAACCACCCGAATCAGCTCGAATCAGCCTGAACCTGACACCAAAGGCCGGTCCTTGCAGGACGCCATCCTGTCAGATCTGTGATCTGTCAGAATCAGATCTCTCCGCTCCCAGGTCTACGTCCCTTAGGTCCCTTAGGTCCCTATAGGTCTCGGACTCCTTGACGCCTTCTCTGAGGATTGCCTTCACGGAGTCTTCCCACAGCACGGGGTTGGTCAATTGCCTAGCGAAAGCTCGATGAGTCAACTGAGTCAAGCTGACTGTAATAGAAAAATATAGAAAATACACCTTTTCAGATACATGTAGATTGTGTAGAGAAAATAGAAATTCTGCAGAAATTTCTTTCCAATGCTTCAAAAATCTTGAAATTCGGTCTGTAGAATTGAAGTTTGCGCCTCTTCAACATCACCACAATTTCTTTTGGATCAGTACCAGGTCGAATGGGCTGCGCAGATGCATTCATCCAAACCTGAGATTCAAAGAGATTCAAAGAGGTTCTGCCAGGATTCTGTCTCTGCCTGTCTCAGCCTCTCTACGTCACTACAGTCACTACAGGACTTGCAGATGCGACAAGTCACGGTGTGCAATGGCGGCTTCATGCTGGGAAGAGTCTCTTCAAGGGCTGCTGACAATCTGTCCTCGACATCTGCAGGCTCTGTGGCTCTGGGGAAGTCTAGGGGAAGGCTCGGCGCAACATTTGATGTTCGGTGCTGAATCTGCTCAAATGTTTGGTCTCACAACTTAGCAACAGCACCCAGGCGAAATCAGTTGAAGTCTCACAATTTACAACGTTTTATAACTGTTTTCTAACATTTTATAACACGAACAATGCACAAACGTCCTGCGCAGGCTGCATGAGAGATGTGTGAAAGGCACCAGCAGTCTTCAGGACCTTGGCCTCGCACATCGACAGCGTATGACTCATATGTATGATGTTTAAACTGTTTATAAACTGTTTAATGTGTCTTAATGGTTTGGGAAAAAGTGCCGAAAATAAATGAGGCGTGCAATCAGCTTCAGTTGTGGATGAAGATACCTGGTGCCCTGGAAATGCCCTGGATACCTCTTTGGGATTTTTTTTGACTCCATCCCAAAGACTGAAGGAATTACAAGGCCGTTTGCACAGGAGCTGAAAGACTGACACCAGCGAAGTAAAAAATGAAATCGAGACTCGGTGACGTCGGTGACTTGAAAGCTGGATGAATTCATGTATTGAGTTCCTCTTCTGGAATTACTCAATTACTCAAATCGTTTCACCAAAAGCATTTGATATCCTTGATGTCTTTGGGAGGTAAACCCGTCGGCATCGATTTTGTAAGCTGCGGCCTGAAGGCATCCGTTCTTCTCTGCCAAATCCTTCAGGGTATTGATGGCCTGACAGTCAATGGTCAGGTTGGAAGGATTTCAAGGGCATGGCTCGCATGGCCAAAGGATTTTCCACGTATCATTGGCATCGATGTCATTTGCTGCACTGTTGGGCAAAGACTTCGGCCTGTTCAGTGCCTCCAACGGAGAACCCAGAAGGGAAGAGGCAGTTTGCTACGGAGCAAACTCCATCGGCGCCCTGATCAAAGGCACTAACATCTTCGCATCTTCCAGGAACATCTCCAAACTCCGAACGTCTCTGAATGTTAGAAGGAACGTTTAAAGTTTCAAGTGTTAAAAGTGAAAAGGAAAGGAGGGAGCTCCTATACAGTCCTTCTCATGTGGCCAGACTTCAAACCATCTCTGACACTTTGTCCTCCGTCACTTTTCTGCACAGAATGATCAGTTTTTCTTGCCACTAAACTCCAGAACATCCAGAACATCCAGAACATCCAGAAGCCAGTTTCATCCAGTTTCCCTGTCAAGCCTCCTTTGCTGCTGCTTCTTTGCAAAGTGCATCCAGCTTTGACTTTTCAAGTCCAGCCACTGAGAGCATCAGCTGCTTCTTGCTACCAGACCTAGACCACGGTGACCAACGAGAGCAAGGAGAGAATCCGAGAGAATCCGACAAAATGCTGAGAGAATCCACGGATTCCAAGATATTCTGAGATCCCAGAGAATCCGCTCCGCACCGCACACCGCACCACACTCACACGGCGGACCCCGCAGACCCCGCGGACCCCGCGGACCGTGCAGCTGAGCGACGTTGCGGCCTCTTGCATCGCTTCACCTCGTAGCTTCACCAATTTCAAGCCATCCTCGAAGCTCATCACCCCGGCAGCACACAGCGCCGTGTACTCACCTGGCTTAGCATTTGGCGAAGCATGGCTGTTCGACCTTCTTCAGACAGATGGCAAATGGCAAAACACGGTACTACCTCATGAAACATGTAGAAAAACATTCGGGAACATGTTGAAACATCGATAAACGCACTGGGGGCCCGGATTGTGGATCCTGGAGGAGCATGCAACATACGTTCCTCATGCGTCCCTGTATCCCCCGCGCCTAGTGACAAGCCGGCCATCACGGACGCTCGATCGACGGCGTCGGCTTTCTCTACTCGCAGTTTCTCCAGGCCGGCCAAGCCACCAATGAACAAAGCAGGCTGGCAATAGCGTGTCTCTTCGAGCTTCTCTTCAGGTCCATTGAGACAAATATCCAAAAGATCATAGCCGAGGATTGGCTTGGATTTCTCCAGCATGTCTTGGACAGGTGGAAGATCCTTTGCCGTTTCCATCATCTTCACCTGAGCAAAGAAGCTGCAAACTCCACCTCTGAGATCTTCCAGTGACAAAGACAGGAGACAAAAAACATCTGCAAAATATGTCATATGACTGTCATATGTCAAGCTGAGCCATATGTCAAGCTGCATATTGTGATCCTTGACCAGGGAAGAACAACGCAATCGGCAGCGGTGCCTCCACAAGCTGAATCCAGTGAACACATTTCTCTTGTCCAACGACTTGGCACGTGAAACGGTCTCCCAGCAAAAAGGAACCACCAGGTCTCAATATGTCTCAATATAAGTTTACAATTTTCACAATGGAGAAAAGATGAATCAACGTCATTCAGAGTCATTCAGAGTCAGATTTTTCGGTGAAGCTGCAGCATGCAGTATGCAGCTCTGGTTCTAGCTGCGCCTCACCCTTGGGACCCACTGCAGTGGGCGGAGGTGGTGGAGTCTTATCGGTCTTCAGCGCCAAATCCTTGTCCTTCAGCTTGATGCTGACCTCGGAGTTGGCCATGGAAACACGATTCAGAAGCTACTGCTACTGAGCTGCTACTGGAGTCAAGAGAGAGAAGGAAAAATTGCACCAAGGGGGATCCTCTCTTCGAGGTCTGAAACCAAGAAGTGGAGGAAAAGAAGTAGAAAGATCCTGTGACACCTTTAAGATTTTTTGATTCAAAGCATATTCCAGCAATACACGAACCAAATCCGTGTTTGAAATGATACTAATTATAGTTATAGTATTAACATACATATATATATATATTAATACGTAATGTAAATAGCTGATGTCTGAGCTGAAGACCCAGCCAGTTGTAGGACCTGTTCCCACGGCAAGTCGATAGTTCAGCCGATCTCCTTTCAACTCGATTTCCTCCACTAGAGCTCCAGTGGATAATCTGTCGTCCAGCTGAGTCGATTTGGTGTTCTCTCCATCCCTGCAACAACGCACGATCTTCGTCAATTTAGATAATATTTGTCATATAATATCTATCTATGTATACTATATATATATATATCTATATATACATATGATATGTATCTATACATATACATGAATACAGAGTTTATATTTTTTATAGACAATAGATACTTATATAACACTGTAAAAGTGTATGTATACATATTGCATAATACAATGGTATAATATATCAGGTAGTTATAGAATGTTCTAAATATGGTTTCCTTGTATCTACATGCATATATAAGAAACAACACGAAGCAATCATCTCGTTGGCTGCACATCGCAAGAAACAACAGGAATTTGCAACAACATGAAATGTTGATGCCTCACGATGATCCCACCCTTGTCTGCTCCGCCAACGATCTCCCACATCTGAACCATAGCTACGATTCGGGTGCGTTCCAGATCGAGTCAAAATTGGAGGCAATACTGACAATGCTGCAAGAGAGATTTTGAGCCAAAGTTGGGGATCAGCGCTTCATGAAAAGTGGACACAGTGGACACATCTCTCACTGCAAATTGCATCAAAGCGCTGTAACATGATGTGACATGCTGGAGGAAAATGCAAAACGTTCTGATCTTTGCTGCTGCAGCCTGTGGCATCTCTTCGTGGATCACTTCCCGAAGAACCTGTACCCAGAAACCCTGGTAAGACAGCAGCTGACCTTAAAACAGGAAAGCTATGGAAAGCCTGGTTTCTTTTATTGAAAACCCTTCCAGATCTTCCAGATTCTTCCAGCATAAGCAAGATTTCAGAGATTTCCATCCAGATCTCACAGCCACAATGTGTCGCCTGCCCGATGACATCCTTCACACCACTCAAAATGGGTTCCAGGGCCTGAGCTCGACAGCATTGCTGGCATTGGCATTGCTCAGTCATCAGTCATGGCATCGTGGCATCGTGGCGTCCCATGTCTCGCCATGTCTCGCCTCTTTGATTGCTTGCTTCAAGACGGCGTGGTCATCCTCTAGAATCGTGGGCACGGTATACGACATTTGCCACAACCTCCAGGGAAGCATCCAATGTCGATATCAAAATGTCGATCTCATGTGATGTCAGCGAAGACTTCCCCACCTTTTGGTAGACGGCAATCACTAGGACCGATGGCTATGAAGAAACATTGCAGCCAACTTTTCAAGTGTCGCTGTGAGTTTAGGTGTCAGGCTGTTTGTATGATTTCGCCAGTCAAACCAACAAATGTCAACCTGTTATGTTAAGTGAAGGGAGGCTTGAATTGGGACTTTCTTGTTTGCTTGAGATCACATTGCAATGTAAATTCAACAAAAGGCGACCAAAAGGCTAAATTTGAGATCGACGAACCTGCGCTGCGTCTACAGAGTCTACAGCCATGCCTGGTCTTTGCTACTACGAGCACCAATGGCCGGAATTGGTCGGAACTCATGATGCACATGGCACAGACATGGCACAGTCATGGCACAGTGACGCCATGTGTGACGCATGTGTGACGCATTGGCTTGGCGCCACTTTCCAATTGTCCCAAGCCCAGAAATTTGGAATGGAATAATGAACCATATGGAACCAATAAAGAGTCATAAAGTATGCAGATATGCAGTAAGTGTGCGTCTCAAATGTGTTTTTTCAGAAGAGTCCTGGATCAAGTCACTGCCAAAAAGTGAAAAAACACATGAATCAATGAAAATTTCATTCAGTTCACATCGTGTCATGCACCGACTACTCAGGAACTACAGTGACTTTCTCAATTTGTTTCTTTTCCCTTATCTTCACTATCCTTAAGCAGCTACTGCTGCCTTTTTCGTGCTGAGCGAAGCTCTTTGTCACTTGCTCAGATCAGATCGTTATCTCATTATCTCGTCCTCTCCGTCCGAGTCACGGTCGCTTCTCAAGATCTGGAGGACTCATGAGGACACTGCATGAAACTGCCGCAGATGCCACAAATGCCACAGTTTTAGTGGCTGTGAAACGGGATGAGACGGGAAATGAGACTGGAAAAGACTCACCAAGCTGCTTGAAAAGTCGCATTCCACGGTAGTCCAGGCCTCAAAAGACAGCAGGGTCAGCATGGCGTCCGCATGGTGTCAGCTGTGTTTTTATAGCATGGTCCACGTGATCACAACCGCAACGGTCACAAATCCCCTCCCAAGTTGTTGGCGACATGGATATTGATGCACCACCTGGCAGTCTCAAGGTAAGACACGGTCGAATTTGCTATCAACTTTTCATGAGTTTTTCTCCGTGTGACAAAAAAAGCAACGATCTTAGATGTTTTGCGATTTGCTGGCTTTAAAGGTCCGTCGGCCTTGTAGTCTTTTTTCTTGAAAGGGTCGCTTTGTGCGATGCTGATGCTACAAGATCATGGGCATTGGGATACCCGTAACTCAAAAATGTTCCCCATGGCATTGGGTACTTGGCTTCAGTGCTCGTGGTCATGCTCTAAATCTCCACATCGCCATTTCGTCATTTGCAAGACGTATGATCTGGTCAAGAGAAAGACGACCCTGGTCAAGAGCAAGACGACGGTTCCGTATCGTTTGCGATGGGCGAGGAGCCGGTCCGATGATGGGCGAATGCTCGTCCCACTCGTCAGCGTTGCGGGCTGTCCTGCTGGCACGATTGTGGGCTGTCCTGCTGGCACGGCGGGCCTCTGATTCAGCATGCCTTGCTGCCAGTTCCGCATATTCTGCCATGTGCATGGCCTCCGCTGCAGCATGGGTCAGCTTCTGATCAACCTGGTCAACAAACTCTCGAAGCCTTCGAAGCTCTTCTCGATCTTCTTTCCGATTTTGCTTCAACAACTGCATCACATATATGGTGCCCGCTTGGGCAGGCAGCTCTGGTGAGTAAATGATGTCGAGAGACGAACCACTCAAGACATGCAGAGGTAAACATCTCAGAACTTTGATGGCAAAAGCTGTTCCATCTCGATCCAGCCCAGCCAACTTGCACCACCTGACAACCAGGCCCACAGCTCTGCAGCAATCTTCTTCCTGCAAGCTACCCCAAACAGGGCACCAAACTTCTGGGAATTTGTCCTTGAAAGTTGTATCCTCGCATTGTTCCATTCGCAGCAGAAGAGTGCTTGAAAGGAAGGGCTCGCTTCCTCTTACATCCGTGAGTTCCTTGAGCCATTCCACAGGTATGGTCTCGATGATGTTGGTTGGTAGGTTGGCCCCCGCAAAGCAAAGAGAAAATAGGGTCTTTCCTACCTGAGCACCACCAGCTCAATAAAGCTTACTCTCTACAAAATGAGCAAGTGTCTCTCTGACTTTTTTGGAGGTACAAATGGCAGCATCTTCCTGACGAATGGCCCAACGCAAAAGGGATTGAATTTTCTTGTGATCCTTTCGAATGAATGCTACAATCCTTTCTGGTCCTCCCCAAAAGTCCAAGAGCTCTTGGAAAATGGCAGCGCGATGTTCTGACGCCATGTCCGCGAGGAACAAGACAGAGATATCTTTCTCCAAGATGAAAGGTACAAATGACGTGTAGTCTGCCTGGCTTGCCCAAGTCAGAAATTTTGTGAGCCGTTTGAACTCATATGACCTGGACAAGCATGCTGTAAGAAGTGCCCTTGCCTCGCTGGTAGGTAACCGGGCTCTTCTTGTTTGGTAGGACAAGCAAAGCTCAAACTCTTTTGGCGTCAGTCTGTCCTCATGCGTCAGCAACACACCCAAAGCGAAATTCTCAGCACTGAGGAGGCTGTCGGGCAGAGGAGGCAGCAATCGGGCGAACGCAGCAGGAGCAGGACGTGGGTTCTCGTGCTCGTGCAGCAGAGCTCGAGCTAAGTCCAAATCCGCGACTGCCCTGGTACAAAAACCACGTGACAAGGCTGGCTGCGACAAACCCTTCAGCAATGTCAGAAGATGCTCCCTCCATGACGTCAAAGCGTTGCAAAAAAAAGCAAAAACTACGAAGGTTACGATGTCCATTTGGTTTGCTTTGGTAATCATTCGCTCAAAGCGGGTAATGACCCTTTTAGCCATGTCTTGGTCATCTTGCTTCATGGCATAGCACAAGCAAACTTGACAATCTGCCACTGTCTCCAACCATTGCAGGGAATCTGGAGGCGTCACATTCTTTTTGTAGCCACGCATCTGGCAAGCTTGCAGCAAGAAACCTGCATCATCCAATAGCTCAGCATCAGCATACGACAGAGCTGTTTTGGAGTTCCGCAGGATTTCCAAGATGACCTCGCTAGACTTCCACACTTTTTTGGGGATCTGTTCAAACTTCCTCTTGACAACTGTCCAGTCTGAAGTAATCCGTTCCATCCACAATGCTACGTCTGGGTCACGCAGTGCCAAGAAAATTTCCAGCACAACATCAGCGCTCTGAAGAGTCTCAATCAAACATGAGTCATGGAGAAGCCTCTGCTTGAAAGACCAGCATTGCTCACGAACAGGAATGTTGATAGCTTTTGCTAGCTTTGTTTTTGCCTCCCGGACTGTCCACTTTTCACCAACACCAATCTCTACAACATCACCTGACATTTTGCAGACCCTCAGGGTCGCAACAGGCCTCTGGCAAACACAGGTGGTATTTTCTGCTCGTTCCTTCCACTGGCTCATCAGCAGCCATCTAAAACCAGAGGCTCGCCACAACATCGTTCCCGGACAGTTGTACCCTTCATTATGTGGACAAGACAGTTTTTCCTGCCACTCTGGAATCTCTTGAAAAAAGCGACATGAGCTGCACTCTACAAAGCACGTCCAACCGACTGCCGACATGGCCCGCAATGGCATTTCTTCTGTCTGCAATATGGGGCAAATGATCCTAATGAGCCTTTACTAAAGACTCTTTGAGCCTAACGATCTGAGAACGCAGGAAAACAAAAGAAAACTCGGAAAATTTCTTGGAAACTCCAGACCATCTCCGATATCTCTGTATCATTTGTGTCTCTTTCATCACAGCATCTCACTGACAAAGGGCGATGCGTGGCGCGCAGCGACGGAAGACATTCCGCCTCTGTCCGTGTCGTGGCCAATCACCAAGAATCCCACATTCGCGTCCTGGCGAACCGGCGAGGCCTTGTATCAGTGTGTAGCAAAAATCTCTTCCATTGTAGGTACTCCATTAAAAGAAATGTCACAGAAGTGTTCAAGCTCTCCTGGCAAAACCCAACTGGCTGAAAACCTGAATCATTCAGATGGTCGAAATGCAAAGCATAGATGGCACAGACATGAGGAAAATTGGCCGACGACGAAAACTGAGGAAGGCACTCTCTGGCCACTGGGGCCTTGGTGGATCTTGGTGGATCTTGGTGGAAAAAGCCCTGTGTTTTGACCATCAAATTTGAATTTGTCGAGCCTCCATCGGCCCAAACTTCGGGAAGCGAAGAGATCCCACGCCTGAGCGCTTTGTGATGCATTCTCTCTGGAGTCTAATGTGACGTTTTCATTTCACTGTCAGAACTTGAAAGTCGTATTCGTCCTTGGAATTCTTGAAACTGCAGCTCACCAACAGCTTACAGCACTGGTCTCTAGATCGAATTCAAGACGGAGGTCTGATAAAGGGCTAGTTACTCAGCTGGTTTCAGCAGTGCAGCACCGTGCCGTCGGCACATCTAGTGAATCTAGTGCCAGCCTCAATGTAGCCGGTGGACAAAAGAGCTATAAGCTGGCCATGCCTCAGAAAATAGTCAGACGAAGCAATAAGAATCTGCTCATCCTGGCTGCAAACGGTCTCATTCTTTCCCAGAAATGCGAAATGCGTGAGACTTCAAAGAAGTGAATAGTTGGTGTTCATTGAGCAGGCTACGAGTTCAAATGAAGCGCCACAGTTCCCTGCGATATGCGACACTCTGATGATCTCTGCCCATGGGAAGGCTCTGCATTTTGCCAAACTGTTTTCCTCTCAGCAAATTCCCTCCAAGTTACCAGTCTTTGCAGCAAATTCATCAAACTCGAAAAACCCGAAAACCCCATGAAAACCCGATCCCATGGATGTCGACGGCCTTGGTTTCCTCCTTCAGGGGAGCATCAAGGCCTCAGGCGACATCTGACATCGCAACGTCACGTGGCGTGTGCGGCGTTGCAGTTGGGTCGGGTCGCAGTGGGGTCGCCACCCGACGCTGAGCATCGCTAAGCATCGCTGAGCGATTCACCGGGCCGAACCGAATGCGTGGGCGGCTTGGACACGCCTTGACTCAACTTGACACTTGTTGACACTTGGGAACCCAGAAACTGCGCCATAGGTCTACAGAGTCTACAGTTGATCTGCTAAGGTCATTGCCGTGGAGCAAAGGCACCGCTGCAATAGGAATACTCTGACCATCCCAGCCTCAATGCTGCGGGATCAACGTGTGGGGGTTACAACTTGCAGATTGGGCAACCTCCTGATGATGCGGAGTCCAACAAAACATGTACAGGTATTTGTTGTCTACTTGGAAGCTACTCTGCTGTCAACGGTGTCAAGTAATGATCATCCTCAAAGAGCACATGAATGGAAGGCTGGGAGAGGAACGGAAAAAAAAACACCCAAAACGAAAACTTCAGGTACTTTCTCAGACCCTCACCTGCCAGCAGCAAGCACCATTCTGCCAAACCGACCTGGTCTTTGCAATACCAGCAAATGTAGACTTGCAAAAATGTTGTTGCCATTTGGTATATACGATGATTCACGGCAGTGTGACACACTGTGTGTTCCTAGGGTGTAAAGCAAAGTCGATCAGCACCTCATCTGGAGGAAGCAACTGTATAACCTTGCAGAAACAAGCAGCAGCACTGTAATTCAGTGAATTCAACGCACTGCCCCGGCCTTTGCACATGGCACTGTGCTGCCGGTCGCCAACTGCCACCTTGAGCTCTGGTTGTGACAGAAAGCACAATTTTGAATAGAGTCTAAAGCATTGCCCCAAGCTTTGTCATGCTTTGTCCAAAGGGAACAGGGAAGGAATTAAATCTCTAGAGTATAGACAGTATAGAGTCTTCATAGAGTCTTCATGGAGTCTTCATGCATTCACATCATTTCACATCATTTCACATAATTTCACATCCAGTATCGTGTATTGATGTGTATTGTAGATGTGCAGCGATGTGCATGCATGTCATCTATCACATCCAGAGGAGAAAGATTGGTTGCATCCACCGCATATCAAGTACCGCACGGTCGATCGGCTAATCTCAGAGAAGCACCATCACCTGGAAGCGCTGGCAGACAGCCAAGCCAAGTTCTGTCAATGAAAAAAGAGAATCTCTCAGGCCTAAACTGCATGACGAGGATAGAAAGAAACGAAGATTGAAAGACTTGAGTGGTAAGTATGGTAAGTGAAGAAGAGAACATAAGAGAACTCTGAAAATTCATATAAATTCATCAAGAAGAAATCATTTCAAATTTTGACTTGAGACCAAATCTGTGGCTCTGACAGCTACGAGATGCTACGAGATGCTACGAGATGCTACCTTTCGTGACAAGCTGAGTTGCATACCTGACCGGGAACCTTTGGCTCCTTTGGCTGGCCAAATCTCCAAACCATCCTGAAAAAAGTGCACAGGCTTTTTTGCTGAATCTGAAGGGAAATCCAAGCGCAGTCTTTCTGAAATCACCGAAAGGATTCTGAAAGGATAGTCATGATTCTCTGCGTTTCACTATTCTTGATACATTGGAAGCACTTCTTCCACATGAATCTTGGTTTTGGCTGCATTCCCCAGTATCCAACATGTTTTAATTGCAAAGACGCAGTGAAAGACAGGCATCTAGAAAAAAAATAGCGCGGTTATGTATAGCAGCACTGGCTAAAAAGTGTTCATGTTGAATGTCATACCGCGTTCAGCAGGATTGCTATCGGGGAAGGCGGACTCTATTTTTTTCAATTTTTTTCAAGCAGAACTCAGTTGTTTACTCCTCTGATCGCTTGGACATGCTTGGATATGTTTATGCTATCTACAATATAAAATGTAAATATCTTCAAGATTTCACAATACAATATTTACTTTCTAGAAATACTGTAGAATCCCCTTAGAATCTGTGCATTTCTTCAGATTTCAGCTGTTCGTCCTGGGTGGTGGCCAGAAAGAGACACGAAAGCAGCGCGTCTTGCGACTTCTCGGAGCCGTTGCCGGCAGGTGAACAGGCGGCGCTCACGGCGCGCGGCAGCCGACCTCGCTGCACCTCCTCCAGCTGCACCGCGTCAGCGTCACGTCTTCCACGATACAAGGCCTCGGAGCAGTCGGAGCAGTGCACATCGTGGGCACATCTAGAAACGAGAAATTGGATGTAGGATTGGATCGATCACTTCACGTTGCGGGTCTGGATC
Organism: Cladocopium goreaui; assembly: GCA_947184155.2. Classification (NCBI taxonomy): domain Eukaryota; class Dinophyceae; order Suessiales; family Symbiodiniaceae; genus Cladocopium; species Cladocopium goreaui. The sequence goes on along the minus strand of CAMXCT020000645.1, from coordinate 145,194 downwards.
CAACAGTCCAACAGTTCTCCAACAGTTCTTCACAGCCTCAAGTCCAAGCCCGCCACGAAAGGACTAGCCACATAGAAGTCTCCGGCGCAAAAGATTCCCTGGCAATGGACTTTGAAGCACATGTTTCATAGAAATGCATGCCATGTCACAGCAACATGCATGAAGATATGCAATGTATCACGATGTGTCTTCTTAGTGGACATGACAACACATGATAGCAGATGAATCTTGCCAAAGTCACACGTGAATTTTTGCTACCCAGCCTGCGGCCTGAAGAAACTGCCATGGGGCCAGTCCTGCTGGAATCCAACACCCAAGGTATCCCAAGGGGCATATGCCGTACATATGCTGTACATATGCCGTAAGAGTCTGTCACTTGTGTCACTTGTGTCACTTGAGACTCGGACCACATTCTCCACTTTGTTGAAGCTCCAAACTGTGCACCAGGAACCAGCAAATGCCAAAGTTTCAAAGCTCTTGTCACCCAAAGCTTCCACTTTCAGAAAAGACAATCGGGAACGAAGGACTTCACCAGCAGAATGTCTGGGTTTGCATCCATGTTTTGATTTGCAGCTAGCATTCAAGGATAGGACCCGATAGGACTTGCGAAAAAGGGATCATGGATCTTGACAAAGTTGCTGAGTGCATACTATACCAGTCCAAGTCGACAGGTGGAATCGCAAACTGAACCACGTCTATGAAGCTAAGGACCACACCTTGAGCTTCACATAACCTGCAGCTCAAGGATATCTGCAGTCATCCACAGTCCAATCAGAACAAGACAGAACTTCAGACATTCAGATGTTCTGTCCCAAAGGGCAACAAGTCCATGCAAGTCCCGTATAAAAACTGAACGCAACTACAACCAGAACAACCAGAACAACCAGAACAAAAGCAACATTTCGTCTGGCACCTTCGCTCCCCAGCAGGGTGTTGCTGGAAATCGACTTGGTATATGTGAACCTTGCAGCTGACTCAAGTCGCCGAACGGACAAGCTCAAACGAACGGTCACTTCATCGTTTTAAAACAAGGACGGTATGGAGCAAGATAGCATCTCAATAGCAGTTCAGCTGCCTCCTTGAGAAAAGCCATCAAGCCTGACCTCAAATGGTCAAGTGAGACTCGTTTGCAGTTGCAAAACAATGCAACATCAGTGCGAAGATCAGAACGCGAAAGAACTCTGCCCATCTCCCCAATTTTCTCAGGTTCATGGCCAGAACCAACAAACTTGTAGCACTCGGGTGATATTTCTCAAGACCTGGCACATTTTGATCATTTTCCGTCACAATCTACTGGTGACAACTGGCACTTTCCGGCAAATCATTGAATCACGGTGAACCGACGTCCAACCGACGTCCAACGTGGCGTCCAACGTGCCGTCTGTGGCCGAACCTGCCATGGAAGCTTCTCGGGGACAAAATGTCTCGCATTTGCACCCGCCTCAGCAGAGTTTGCGCTTCAAAGCTTGGATACGACGGCCAACAGGTCTACTTCGCTTAGGATCTACTTGGTGATCGCGACTCCTAAATATAAGGGCAACAAAGGAAATCAAGTATATAAATATTATATGTTCTACGTTGGGGGGGTGTAAAAAAGTGTAAAAATGCAAATGTTGTGGTTTCGTGGTTTCTGAAAGGACCTGTGACAAATCTGAAAAAAAGTATGACACAGTATGTCTATTTAAAGGCTTTCACCTGCTTTCACGAACAGAGGTGGGCTGAGATCTGAACCATGGCTACCAGGGTTGGGTCACTGTGATCCTGGTTGGGTCGCTGCATAACGGTCTCCATGTCAATTGATTCCATGGCTGGCACTGTAAGGCACTGTAAGGCGCACCGGATCATGTCTTTCAGAACCCGCACTGCCTGAAGGATGAAATTGGCAAACAGCCAAATCTTAAGTGGAGTGATGTTGAAATGTAGAAGTTGCTTAAGTTGCATGTTCCCTTTGCATGTCCAAAATCATGCAGTTCATGCAGTTCTCGTTCAAGCTGTCCTTGCCTCCAGCCATGGAGATATGACTCGACCTGGCATTACAAACATTGACACATGTGCGGGCGGATTTGGAAAACCAGTAGATTTATGTAGGCAATATGTTGCAATGCTTGATACTGTGATGCTAAAGAGATTCAAAACGGTTTGCCGCAGTTCTAAGTATGCTACGGAATTACAAGGTCACAATTCAAGAAAGCATGTTTTTTTTGCATCTGGCTGCAACCAAGATGCTCAGATGCTGTCTCATTCACCTGGCACTACGCAGAAACTGGAGTGAGCTGTGAGTGAGCAGTGAGATAGGCCACACCTCAACGTCCACAGATCTGGGTGAGTCCACGCGCAACAGCTCGACATTGGCCTCACAGCGCCAGGACATTTCACTCATGGACATAACATGATATAACATGTCTTAAATGTATTATAACTCCGATAAAGACCGATATCCTACATAAAAGAAATGCCTTACACATATCTTGTCTCCGAACATAAAGTTGGTAGTATTTGTTCAAGTGCTCTCTGTGTGTCTGTGCATCTGTTCGTGATCTTTCTTGGGCCTCATGGTCCAGTCGTCGTTGGTGCAATCGAGTCTTGAAAAGTGCGACCTCACCCATCGTGTCCAAATGCACCATTTCTATCCATTTCAGCACCATTTCAGCACCATTTCAATCCATTTCTGATGTCTTCCTCTCATGGGCTCTGTGCATCGTGCATCTCTGTGCCCTTTCGCTCAGACTCCAGGCCAAGTTTGGAAAGTGTCCATGAAGCGGCGCTCGTGAAGTGTCAGCCTCAGTGAAACAAGCCCTGCACAGTGAGGCAAGTTCTGGCTGGCTGAAACACCATGGCCCGAGGTTAGCACTGCAGGTGGGCCTTGGAGAAAAGTCTGAGAAAAGTAAAATGAAGCAAAATGAAGCAAATCAACACAATGACATCCGACATCATCCCACATACTCTGCTTGCATTGCCAGGATGTTCAAAGCTTCCATGCTTCGCCATGCTTCGCCATGCGTCTGGCGAACATTGGAATACCAGGCTTCAAACGTGCCACCGCTTTCGGAGCTGGTCGCTTAGGTTTTTTGGAAGATTTCAGCTCACCTCACGATGCGTGGCATGGCAAAAGCAAAGCTCGTTTGCTCGTTTGACGGGTGAAAAAAAGGAAAAAAAGTCCTGAGGTTTTATACATTGACAGTCATTGACATTCTTATACCACATCTTTGATCAGTTTTGGCAGCATTTATTTATCGTTTTTCCTTGAGATCTCCCTGAAACTTTGGGTTCACATCTTGATTTCGACCTGGTCTCAAAATGCAGCCGAGTGGCTCTGGAGACGACGTCGCTGCATGGTGATCCGTAGGTCAGACATGATGCCTGGAGACAGGCCACATGGCTCTCCATGTGCCAAGAAAGCACAAATTGTGACTCCTTGCAATTTCTGAGGAAATTTTCCAAAGGGACTCAATTGCAATTTCGAAAAAATCTGCAGCATTTCTTTTTGGAGCAACGAAAGTCATTTTAGCTGCCATCATGGTGCATCATGTCTGATGATCACCTGCAATGGAGGGACTTTAGAGTTTTGGCATGCTGATGACAGGCAAGATTCAGACCGGAAAGCCATTTGAAATCACAGTTGAAATCAAGAATCGGTTTTTGCTTGGAGATGTGTTGACAAACAAAATTGAACAGATTGTTCACCTTCATCTTGACTTTGCAAATTGAGCATTTAGAGAATCTCGTAGAACAATCGTTGAACAATCGTGGCTCGAAGAATCTTTGTGGTTTCTCAACGTATTCCGTGCCGGCCAGGGATCACACGAAGTTCCAGCAAGGTGCGAGCAGATTCTTCCAAATCCTGCCGTGTGAGCTCACACGGTGTCAAGTCCTACTGCCAAACGAAAAGATTAGAAGTTATTCTGCTGAAAATGTCGAACAAAAAAAGATCATCCACTAGGTGTGCAAAGTGAAGCCTTGCAAAACTCAAGAGATGAGGCACAGCTGCAACTTTCACAGGAGCCTTCAGCAATGCAGACACCGCCTGTAAAGAGAGGACCAGCGCGCCAGGACCTTAGAAGCATATGGTAATCAGATGGTAATACATTGATGATGCATCCTTTATGACTATGGTAATTGATGATCCAGCATATGGTAATTCATTGATGTATATTGATCAGAACCCCTCAAACCGTCAGATTAGTTCAAATGGATTCCCAACCACAGAGAATCACTGCTGCAGGACAGAGCACGAAGGCTTTTTGGCCAGCTTGGCGAAAATCGAGAAATCGGGTCTGCAAGTGCTATGAGACTTGATCAGTCTCTTGATCAGTCTCCCTAAGATAGTCTTTGCAATCTACACACCTGAAGCCTCCCAGCCCTTTGCTCTCAAACCGGATGCAATGTAGTTGATGCCTTAGCTCATCGGAGACATTCGGACAGTGAACAGAGATAAAAGATGATAAAAGAATATGCATTTCCTGCCACGTTTGTCAGAAGCCTCATACACTTCCGATCACTTCGGGTCACGAAGGGCGCAAGAGTGATTGCACCATTATATACACCCCTAGGCTTCACTACAACTCATATCAACTCACATCAACTCACTATAATTCACTGCAACTGCCTCCACTTTCTCCACTTTCTCCACTTTCTCCCACTTTCTCCCACTTTCTCCACGTTTCGTCGAGCGACGCTTGGCGTTGACTCCAAAGTCACTGTCCCCAACTCTTGAGGAACTCCTCACCGAGACCTTGTCGTCCTCAACGCTCACCTCGAAGTCCTCAGTGTGGCTTCCAGATGCCATGGAAAAATGGAAAAATGGAAAAATGGAAAAATGACAAGCGTTGATGAGAACCCAATCTTAACAGATCTTATGTTCACCGATGTTCACCCAGATGGCATCAAAACAGGGATTGGGTGATTGGGTGCCAGAACTCAAGTCTTTCATTTTTGACACCAAAGCAATGTTCCTCAATGGATCAAGTCATGTTCCTTAAAATTACACCCTGCACCGTTTGAAGACGTAAACCAAGCATTATCTGATCCGTTTGTAAGTCAGAATCAACAACACATTCTGTTGAGCCGTGAGTTGAGGAGTGTCCTGTTTTGTCTTAGGAATCCTCTAACAGGCCCAACATTCTGCACTCTTTGCTAATCTGTAAACCTGCCTTGCTATCAAAAGGAACAATGTATTTTGGAAGCCCATTGTTTGCATGTGTGTGTGTGTGAAATCCGCTATCACTCATGCGGACCTGAGTTTCTGTTAACAAGTTGATTCAAACAATCCATCAGATGCAGGGGCGTGCAGCACCTTTGGCATACTGCACGCAACGAAGCTATTGCCATTGGTGGGAAGGGGAGACTGATCACCTCCCTGTACCTGCAGAAGTTGGTTTTGAACTGTTGAACAAGCTGTCCATTTTCATGCGTATATGTTGCTAATTTGAGATTATCTCAGAAATCAGAGTTTCCCACTGCTTTCCCTACTCGACTGACCAGGATTTTGGACCTAGGAACCCTCAAGGCATGAACTACTTCACCACTATAAAGTTCCTCATTCGAGTAATGTTACTCAGTAACATGCTCCCATCAGCAGTGTGTAACGGGCACAGTGTCACTGACTTGTGACTGCCGTCCGCGTGTTTGGTGACACGCGTTGAATCGGTACCGGCCTTCCGGAAGAATAGTGGGGTACTGCAATACCTCGAAATCTGACGGGTATTAATTCCCGTGTGAATTGGCTTCAGGCCGAAATACATGAATCAAATACAATGCAAGATTTCACAAGATTTGGAATACGTCACAAGACAGCAGCAAGCCGTATGGCTGGAATTCTGAAAGACAGACACGAATTTATTACATTCTACACGTTCGGGCAACTCAGATCTGTTCTGTCATCATTTAGTTCTTTTGTTTTTCACCTTTCCTCTGTATCTGTTTGAGCCATGTCGAAATCTGATATTCCAGCTGCAGTACCAAAGTCGCGATGTCCACCTAGTCCTACTCCTCCACCATCCTGGATCACACCTGTAAGTCGCCAAAGTCGTCCTACAGTTCTTGAATTTACAGGACAATGCGGACAATATCGAATTGAAGGATCCAACATTCAAGAGACACGGGACTTACTCCAGACTGTTCTTCATACGGAGTCTCAACATGTTCAACATGTTCAACACATGCAGTTTCAACAAATGTTGACTTTGTCACAAAATATGATGTTCTCCAATGCTCTTGGCATTCAACCCAGCTCATTTCGTGCACCAATTGTTGATCGTGATGATCGAATGGACGGATCGAACGTAGTTTCTGGATTGGGCTCTCATTCTGCACTGCCCTCAGACACTGTGGAACGTCAGAACCGTAGCTCTCAAGTTGCACTGCCCTTAGTCACTGATGATCGTCAAAATCAGATCACATCAAATGACCGAGTGGATCGAGTACGTCCCACTGTTACAGCTGATTTACCAAGCGATGGAACGGTCCGGGTGCCTCTGACTTCTGAATCAGATCAACGGGATCGAGTTCGGGCATCAATGTTTATAGACCAGCCGTCAGTCTCAGTTGCTCCCATTCCACGTTGGGGATTGTTCGTACATTGTTTACATGACCATCATGGACACAAGAAGACCTTCACTAGTGATCGAAGACTACCCGGACCTAGACCAAAGGTTACGACTCGCATTGGACGGCCTCCTTTGACTGTTGAAATTATTGAATTTTTACACCCTCAGAGTGATCAGATTTCTTTTTGGACGCTACCCACCACTGCCACATTTTGCTGTGATTGTATTACTTTAGAACAACCTGAGAAATCACCTTGGTGGTTCCTATATCAGTGCATGGGCCGCATTCGTGAAGAACTCTATCAAGATCCTTACCGTATCAAGAATGCATATGAAACTGGTGCACTCACTTTGGCAGTTGACAAATGGACGCCATCTTTGACATATTTTCAGCAACAATACTCTTTTCGAACTATTGACTCGATTGCGCTGTTAAAACAACAACTTATGACTGACCATATGCAGAACCTCAAAGATGAGTATTCCGCCAAGTTTGAAAAATTCTCTTCAATCATCCATTCCGCACTCGAAGTATTGATCTCTACTCTCCTTCTACATTCTAAAGTTTGGGCTTTCGTGGAGTGCATCGACTTACTCTTTGATCACCAGAATCAGTCTCTTGTGGCCATTGTCGCTCGCTTGGAACCAGTCGTTTTTACACAAGAACCAGAAATTCCTGCTGCAGAATACATATGTTACGCACACAACACGAATCCACAATCTGCTGCAGACAGTTTATTCCATGGGTATATCAGACCATCATCCACTGACCCACAAGACGAGACATGGATCCCGGCATTGACCTTTTTCTGTCGTGGCGTTACTGTCGCAAGACCTGTTATGACCAGATCAGAGATGCTCACAACCTTGAGAAAGGCACAGAAATATTCCAATTTTACCACTGATCGTCCTACATGTTTGCTCGGTATGTCTAAATCAAGACAACCACATGTGACCAACGTTCTCGGCGGTGTTATTGGAGAACATGCTTGTACACACTATTTTGACAGTGTACATGGACGTGACAAACGTTGGGGTCTTCGTTCTCATTTGAGTCCGCTTAGCCATTTAGCTTGTATCATCCCATCATCATGATCAATGATCATGGAAGTCACACAATTTTGTTGCGCTCCGTAGATCAAAAGCTGCGCTCTGTTGTATCACTTTTTGAGCGGTTTCATTTATCAAGCCATCTCTTCATGAGTCATTTCAGATTTCGTCCAAGTCACCTTTTTGTGAGTTACAGTCACATACGTTTGATGTTTTTCCCAGTGACGATTTCGAAATCAAGAGTATTTACATTTTGTTAAGTCTAATTCAGCTGCTGTTATTCTTGAGTACTACAATTTGACTTGCATCAAAATTGTCTGGTTCTGTTCAAAATTTTTTCACTACTGTTTTCCATGATTGGTATAATTCACAGTGGATCAAACCCGTCAGTAAGTCGTTCTTCAATCCGTTTGTGATCAGTATTTGGACAGATGCAGTCTCAACGCCGAGATTCTCGATCCAGATCTCGACATCGCAGTCGTGGACATCGTCGACATGAGTCTAAGGAATACCGTGATCGAAGACGACCGCTGTCCCGGACCCAAGACCTCAGTCGTGCACGATCACCAGACTTACCTGATTCGTGGCAATCCACACGAACCCATTATGACACAAAGACGGAGTATGGATTGACTTTTCCACGACATGTTGAGTCGACCAATTTTTCACGAAAGAACAATACAGCTGGCATTCCTATTTCTGATGTTAAGCTTGTCGACATTGTGTCCAACGGTCTTGAAAATTGGGCTTTGCGCCTTGTTGCCAATGGTAGGTATGTCGCATGTGAGATGTTTCGAAATCGCCTTGAAGCCACATTTTCTACCATGCTTTTTCGTGAACTCTACCGACAAAAAGACAATGTTGATTTTGCGAAGCTCATCCAGCATTTGTCTTCAGAACCAGGTGATTCTCAAGATTGGAAATACAAGCTTTCAGGAATTGAGGCGTTGATTCAACAGACTGTTGATTTGTTCAAAACTTTGGCACCCAAAGATTCCAATCAATCATTGTTAGAAGAACTGGAAAGAATGAAGAAAGAGAACGCAGCTCTTCGTGCCAACCAAAGTCAAGTTCCTACTCAGGAAGGATCACAGACTCAGAACACTGAGGAACCACCAGGCGGAACACTCCCATCCATGTTTCGTCAATCAGCAACAGAGGAACTCAGACGCCAAAAAAGTCAGTCGATGCCAAGTATGCCGGGAGCCCAAGATGACCGTTCTCCACTCTCACAATATCGACGTGGACAAAACGCACCCATCTTAGGCACACACACACCCAAACATACCATGACTGAACTCGACAAGTGGATCAAGAACAATGTTCCTAAGACGGAACAAGTCAATGTTGATGCCATGTTGAAGACCATTACTGACGAATACAATCAGTTTCCAGCCTCTGAAAGACCAAATTTAGAATCGATTCTTTCAGATTGGGGTCTCCCCAGTACAGTACTGGCCAAAACAAAGGCGGAATACAATTTGAAGGTTTTGGCCGCCGTTCAATTCCTTCGAAACTGACATTTTGGATTACAAACCAGTGAAGTAAGTCCTCCATCATCATGGGGACAGCCATTTCGCAAGTATTCCAAGCATATGCATGGTGCAGAGACAACGAAGCTTGCCTCACATTTCAGTCGCTGTGGTTTGCTAGCATCCAATTCATGATTTACACTTTGCAATTTTCTCCAGCTTTACCATGGCATGTACAGGAACGGATCATGTGGATACTTAGTGTTTGGACCATTTTTGCTTACATCATTCGACCTTTTTCAGCCAAAAATCGACGTCTTCTGACTATTTTGCGGCAGTGCGAACTTCCAGAAATTTTGTCATGGACATGGTGGAACAGGTCGAGCATCGTGTACTGTCGTTTACATTTTCGAAATGCTCAGTTTTACATTGGCTCCACTGAACAAACCATGTTTTCGAGAGAACAGAGTCGGTTACGAAAATACCGACAGTTAAAGAAAGACCAACTTGCTTACTACGAACCAGCTTTGAAGGCCTGGTCAGCACAACGCAATTATTTTCAATTTATTGGTTTTCCTTTACTCCAGACTGACGTTGACAAGCTTCTTGCAGTTGAAACAGCATGCCAAAGGACTTTTCGCCCCATTTACAATTGGCCTTGGATCAATCCTTTGATGAAACAACTTCGGATTGGTAAGCAACAATTCGGACCTTCAACTTTGAAGACCAGTACTCAAGGGATGAAATTTGTGAAACGATTTCGCAAACGCAGTCTGCAAACTGCTCAATGCATTCTTAGTCGTCGGATTACGGATACTACAAGTTTGTACATTTTCCTGTATTCCCTTGGTTCTGACACGCATGACAAGTTCATTTGTTCTCGCATTCTACGTTCGAAGTTGTCAAATGTGCAGTTGATTTTCTTGTTATGGCGCTTGAGCCACCATATGTCGGAACCTTTTCGGACCAGAGCACAATCTCAATTGCGTTATATTTTCAAATTCTATGCTACTGAATCGCCACCAGCGAATATACCCATGCAGTTACAGGTTTTGTCGGATACAATGGAACGTCGATTTCGACAATGGTTGCTGGGATTCACTCACCATCATCGCTGTAACTTTCCCATTTTTCACAAAGTTCGTGCACCGTTTGTGACAGTGAAAAATCGAACTTTAGCTCAATATTTGTACAATTTTCGTTCTTTTCTAAAGTTGTGGACACCTCAGTTTCGCCCTCAGTGTGCTTGTCAGTTGTTTCCTCTTCATGTTCAACACAATCCACGGAAAACAGATCATATTTCATCCTTCGCCTCGGAATGTTTTCCACTGGATCCTATTCTGACTGCACATTTGGAAGATGAAGTTACACCTACGTGGACACAATTTTTCCATCAAAACACCTTCCAATTTGAAAAATGGTTACGACGTTGGAAACTTCGCCGAGATCTGATCCAGTATTGGCAGGCTTTTCTACAAGACTGTTGGAATTTGCAACTTGATTCAGGTCAGTTGTACACTCAAAAACGTATTCGACAGGCTCGACAAAGGATCGACGGACTTATTGCTTCCCCAGCAGATCATTTTCCATCGTCTCTCACCTTACATTGTCCTGTCCAGTGGCACAATTTGCTGTGTAAGACATTTCAAGACACCTCTGTTTTTCATCTTTGTAGTGTTGATTCAGCCACTATTCTGAAGAATATTCAGTATGATCTTCCTGGATGGATCACTGACAGATATCCTTGGGCTTTCGATTTTCATTTATCATTAAGCAAGGCGTATATTCTTCCAAAACCTTCACGCTCGTTTATGAAAGCACGACCCATCGTTAATTACAGTCGATCTTGGCCAAAACAGATGGGTTATATTTTGTCTGTGGTGTTGCAAGATATTTTGAAAGTTGTTTATCCATCCTTACTTCGCTACAGTGATATCAACAAGGTGATGAACGAAATCAAATGCTTTTTCCAAATTGATCATGGTGCTGACCTTCTTCTCTTTCAGACTGATATTGCTGGTTTCTACAACCAAGTTGAACATGACCGCATTCTCGGATCTATTGAATTCGCCATTCATCAATATATTTTACAACATGGACAGACCTTCGATTCTGTACTTCAAGCACACGTATATCAACATGAACGCACCCTGCGAGTTTTTAGAGGTCAATGGCGACAACACACCAAGATGTATCGTGATATTCGCTTGGGCGACATTCTACCTATTTGTAGCTTTCTGTTGAATCACAGTTTTTTCACCGTCGGAATGTCTACATTTTTACAAAAACGTGGTGCCAGCATGGGTAGTCAATGGGCACCTATTTTCTGTGCAGCTGTCGCACTCATGCGAGAACATACTTTTCTGTCCTGTTTTCGTCAATTTACCAACAATTCCACTTTTCATCATCGTTACGTTGACAATCGAGTGATGCTACTTCCTGTGGGACACTGGAACTCAGAAATGCAGTTATTTTGGAATCTTTCATTCTATTCACCTCCCATTCTACTTGAACAAGTTGAAGGATCTGAATTGTTAGGATACAACGCTGACGTGTTACAGCGTACAACTACATATCTTCAACCTGTGGACAAAGCGTTTCGTTCAACAAGGAGTTCAAGTACGACTAAGGCACTCACGTCCGGAGCTCTGGCCAGAATTCGTCTCATTTTGCAGAATACATGGCCCAGTTCTCTACAAATACCTCAAATTCAAGATTTTCTGTCCATTTGGTCTCGACGACAACGTGATGTATTGTCTTCTACTTTGAGAAGTCAGATTATCAAATTGGTACGCTCACGTCATCCACAACTTGATCCTGATTCTCTTTTTCACTTTGACTAGATACCATGACAGGAAACGCAGACAAAACAGTTGCTGGATTTCGCATTGTCGTGTTTTGTCGTCATTCGCCATCACTTTCGTGAAGTCATTTGATGTTGGACATTTTCATCAATGGGCATTCTTTGACGTTTTTCATCTGAAGTTCGATAACGTCACACTGTTTTCTTCTTTTTCATTTACCTTTTCAGTTATGTTCATGTTGTGTTTTTCTCAACTCAGTTGTGTTCATCATACTTTTGCCGATTGCGAATCTTGACTTTGACAGTTCGAATCACACGTTTTTGAATTTTGAAGAGTATATTTAAGCTCAAACTCAAACCAATCTATCTCCTTCTTACGATGCCTTCGTTGCGTGAACTTAGCAATACTTTGGAACAGTGGTCCCTTCGGAAACGTCTCACCGATCGCTCCAGATCGCCAGTTCGGGAACCCTATATTTGTGATGGTCAGACACGTTCGAGTATCAAGAACGCTTCAGTTGAGTCTCGTTTCAAAAATGAAAGTGAACGATCCAGATCGCAAGTCCGGGAGCCCTATAGTTATGATGGTCAGACACGCTCGAGTATCAAGAACGTTTTGATCAAGCCACTTTCTGAAAATGCAAGTTCTACATCATATCGACGTCAAGATCGGTCTTTCACTGCAGCTGATGGTTCATCTGTTCAGTCCTCTTTCCCTTCAACCGATCGTTTTCAGAAGAGTCGCTCTCCAACGGGAACGCAGTCTGGACCCTTATTCTGTCCCAAGGAGACCATTTGATTTACAGTGAACCTTTCCCATATGTTGTACAAGAATTTCTAGGACATGTATATATTGCAAACTGATACTGCGATGAAAAACAGCGTTCACCAGCAGCTGCCTCCCCTGCCGGGGGGGCCATTGTGTGTGTGAAATCCGCTATCACTCATGCGGACCTGAGTTTCTGTTAACAAGTTGATTCAAACAATCCATCAGATGCAGGGGCGTGCAGCACCTTTGGCATACTGCACGCAACGAAGCTATTGCCATTGGTGGGAAGGGGAGACTGATCACCTCCCTGTACCTGCAGAAGTTGGTTTTGAACTGTTGAACAAGCTGTCCATTTTCATGCGTATATGTTGCTAATTTGAGATTATCTCAGAAATCAGAGTTTCCCACTGCTTTCCCTACTCGACTGACCAGGATTTTGGACCTAGGAACCCTCAAGGCATGAACTACTTCACCACTATAAAGTTCCTCATTCGAGTAATGTTACTCAGTAACATGCTCCCATCAGCAGTGTGTGTTGTCTTTAAACATTGTATTTTGTCAGCCGGTGAGCTGCCTCTACACACTTGTTTAGGGATTTTGTTGTTAAGATGTTTTAAGATGTTTTAAGCATTGCCGTCCCAAAGTGCACTTCTGCCCATTTCATGGCCATTTGGCTTGAAAAGCTCCTGAAAAGCTCCTGTTTGGCCTCGAGTGGCTCTTGCATCTAAGGCTCATCAACGAAGGGCTTTCCACCATTGAAAAACTTCGCCTGGCAGATTGAACATGATTGAACATGATTGAACATGATTACAACCTCTTGTTTCCAGGTAACACAACTGTCTTTTGTAACAAGCAATGTAGCTAATGTAGCTACGGATCTCAGAGGTCAATGCATATCAGATGTAAAGTGAATTAAACTGATATTGATATAGAATGATATATATCAGATATATATTTAGATCTATATATTGATATTGATATCAGATAAAACACAGGATACGTATCAGAATGACATAACATGATTCCAAATATGTATTCTGCATTTTCTACAGCTGATGCGCTTAGGGCCCCTTAGGGTCTACCGTGGACATGAGATCATCAGATCATCAAAAAGGATCAGAAGCTGAGCTTTTGGCAAAGTTGCCGATACCTCAGACTGCATTGAGCTGCTTGGCTGCGTGGCTGCTTGGCTCAAGGCATTTTACAAAGATGTCTCGGAAACCGAAAAACTCACCGCTCTGATGGTAGCTGAGCCACCAGAAAGGAACTCCACTCGTGCATAGCCTGAAATCGAGGAAATCTAGACAGGGGAGGGATGGGGAAATGCTGTCTACATCTGTCTGATACTGGTAGCATTCACAAGAAGATATGACTCACGTGACTTACGTGACTTGCGTGAGACGTTTGAGACGACTGTTGATACGCGCCTTTGCTGGAAAGATCATCCACTGCAAAAGACCATCCACCCTGGTCAACGCCATCCTGTCCTTCCTGCAAGCTGCGCAAGCCATCACGAATGCTTTGATGGATGAGGCGAAAACAATGCTTGCCGGGTTCGGAAGACAACTACTAAACTTTCACCCGAACAACACGGTTCTCGAAGTTATCATACAACCAAATGTGGCAAAATTGTCATGTTTGCAGGTTTGTTGGAGCAAGCTATCATGGCCCCCAGCCTTTGGATATGCCTCAATGACTGTCCTGGCAGATCCATGGAATGGAGTCTGGCTCTGCGAAACAGCATCTGTTGCGTCGCGCAGTGAGTGCAGTGTCCTGAGTTCCTTGATGGCAGCATCACCTTGGGACACATTGGGCCAGGTCCAGCTCTGCAACATGCGCAAAAAATGCCATTGAGGATCTGAGGTCATGGAAGATCAAGAGAAGTGAGGAAAAAATGGACAATATCATTTTTATATATATAGAGAGAGAGATCTTGATATCCATATAATATAATGCGTATATACATGTGTATATACATAGAGAATAGAGTCGAATAGAGATATAGATGTCTGCCGACCCCAGGCGGGGCAGGGCGCGATCTTTCAGTCCTTGGGACCTGGCGGCTGGTGCCAGTTGGCCACTTCCAAGGCTTCATGGCACTGGCTGTGGAATGGCAATTGTTTGCCCCGACCTGGCAGTTTGTAGAAAATTGTGAAAATATGTGGTGTGTTTTACCACCTATTCAAATATCACAAATACCACAAATATCATTTGAGGTATTCCATGGTATTCCCCGAAAAATCATACATTGCAAGCTTCCCAAGCCTGCCAAGCCCCCCACGAAATACATGCAGAGGGAACTGCGCAAGGCTCAACAGCTGCCACAGCTGGCAGAGGAGCAGCAACGGCGATCGCCAACCTTTCAAGATGCAACTCGCTGTGACAGAAAACATAAATATATGGATTATATATATGGATTATTATATATATATATTATACCTGTTACTTTTCATGTATTTTCTATCTATGTCTTCGTTTTCTGGCATACTTTCCAAATGGCAGAATTGCCTTATCTGTCTGAAGACACCATATGTATCATATGTATCTGTGCAGGCCAGCAGCATTTCTCTTCTCCCAACCTGGTCCAGCAACGAAAGCTGTCCACTTTAGCGGTCAAGCCCAAAGTCTTCAAAGTCTTAGCGACTGTGTTCCGAACACCATGAGTCTATGAGCAATCGCACGCCAAGAGGACGTAATACGCATGGCACTCATGCCATGAAAACGACTCACTCGGGAAAGACTGCATCAACCCTGGTAGTTATGATGTTTCTTCAATGGTACCTACCACTTGCCATAAATATAGACTATAGAGAAATAATTTAAGAAATAATGATCAATAGATCAATACATTGACAGATCTTGTGCCATCCTGGACGCTTTTTTTTTGTGTTGCCGCGCCTGTACGAAGGTTGGCATCCACAGACTCTTGGTGAAGAGTGCAGCTGCCACAAGGCAAAGGGCTGAGCCCAGTCCTGGCGAACCAATGATCAGATGATACCATATGATACCAGGATCATCCAGGATCCTTCAAAAATTTCAAAACGAAATAGCAAAAACTCGTCCTGATCTACCTCGAGCCATCAGCTCCTGGCTCTGCAGCAACACTTCCCAATTAAAGATCTGAAGTCGTCCTCTGGGCTCTGCAGCTCCAATCTGTGGAAAAATTGGCTTTCCCAAAAGAGTCGACCCCGGCCTGATGGCCTGATGGCCTGATGGCGAATGCCGAGCTCGAAGCGAAGTTTTCAGCCAAAAGCTGCGGACAAAGCAACTCCAAATTCATGGCTTTCCAGGTTCAAGGCATTGCAATCCTTCCATGTATCAAAGTTGCCATCACTCCCTTATGAAAATATGAAAAATAGTTAAATAGTCAAATATGAAAAATGCAGGGGAAAATCATTCTCTGAGGCTTTGACACTGTTTGGCAGCATCTTCGAAAAGTGTTCGTTGAGTTTCAATCTGCCAGGCTGAACTCTGGGGAAAGGGTTGCCAGTCAAAGCTCAGGAACTCAAAAGCAGTGCCCTGTGCAGTTTCTGTACATGTTTGATCATTTTTGTGTTTAAAATGCCGGGACTGCTTCGAAGTGGTAGCACGCCGTCTTGTAGCCATCGTCATGTTCAAAGGGTCCCACCCTGCCATTGTCACACGTGCCGAACAGGCCAGAAAGTCCAATACAATATCCGTCACATATGTTTTATAATGAAAGTTTCATATATGGTTCTTCATGATATCAATGATATCAATAGAGAAGGTAAAAGTTGGACCAACTGAACAGAAGTTCGACCACCCTGAGAATCGGACAAACAGCCCGCAAATGGGTCAGCTGACTGCTCCTCCGAGGAGAGCTCAGACCTGCGACGTTTTGTGACTCCTCAACCTGACGTCAACCTGACGTCACTCTCAAGCAGACTTCCAACACGTCAGCTGGCGCACCAGGGCCGCAGTCCTTTCTCCATGTTTCGAAGGGCTTCAGGAATCCTGGACATTCAAAAATCGTTGGTGGATGGTGATGGTGGGGTGGATGGTGGTTCCAGTGTGACTAGTGCAGTGGATATCTTGTGACGTCTCTGAGTTTCAGGCCCTCTGAGGCGGCAGCAGCGTTCCAACTCTGTGGAAATGGTGCTACTCCAATTCCTGACGTCGCAAGCTGAGACTACTGCTGTCATCTGCTGTCATCTGCTGTCATCTGCTGTCAGGCTGTCAGGAGTGTAATACTCTCATTCAACTACTTTCTACTCTCATTTCCATCCGGGTCTTTCAAGAAACACATCGATGTGAATCATTGTGAATCAAGATCAATCATTGGACTTCCGTTCTTGAAACGTCCATGTTTCGGCCCACAATGATATCTCCAACTTCTCCGAATGATTTTCCGTTGATTCTCCGTTTTCAATGATGTTCAAGTTATGGCAGCGATGGACAAATGAAATGTCTTCATGTTCAGCGAGGCACGTGAGCTGGTCTCGTAAGGTTTCCAACTCCTTGCAGCTTCGCTGAATATCAAGGGACGATTCGAAATTGGAACCTTGCAGCTGCAGATCGCGTCCTAAACTTCTGTAAAAACTGTAAAATCTGTATACTGTCACCACAAAACTATGGGAAAATATGGGAAAATGAATGGAAATGCATCCCTCATGAGCTCTGGCCAGTCCTTGTGCTGCTGCCGTGACAAGGCCCAAGAGGGAGCTGCACTCCAACGTCGAACGCCACACCTGTGCTTCATGGAGGTCTACAGCATCCACAAAGTAATGGGAATATGAAAGTAATGGGACTATGAAAGTCGACTGCTCTAGTTCTAAAGTCACTCTGTTTTCAATCTCCCGGATCCGCATAGACTTTGATAGGAGGTCGTGCATTCAAATTCTTGCACCGGAAACCATCGTGAAAGGCTCTAGCTATGTTGATCTTTGCTAATGAAAATATAGTACACAGCTCAGAACAAAGAATATAAAGAATGGAGATGGAACAGCTATGTGCTGCTCAGGACAAGCATCATCGAAATATCTGCTGAAAAAATATTGTCTGGGCTCCCTGCTGTGCCATGGTCAACTGCGAAGCTGCTCTCTGCGCTGCTGCAATCAAGGCCTTGCATCCACAAAGATCAAAGACCAACTCTCAAAACGATGAGAGGTCGAAGAACAGCACCAGCAGCTTTTGCTCAAAGCCGGCAGAGCCTCTTCATCCGATTCCTTGTCCTCTTCTTTAACTCCAAGCTGCTTGAACATCTCTCCCTCGATCATGTCATCCTGCATCTCTACTTGTCTGATTCATGGCACTTGTACTTGGCAAAAATTGCGGAGTTTGCTTCAGAACTTTGACAGCTCTAGCATGCAGGGTATACAATCAGGGCACCTCGCAATTGTTGTCACCTTCTTGATGGGGATCCCAACCTGGCGATGCCGGAGGCGGCTTCAGAGGTGTCACGAATCCTTGGCTGCTTCGGCCTGTGGAATCACCAAAGACGTCAAGAAAGAGAACCTGTCAGAACGCAAAACTGCAGAAGCCATGGCGAAAGTTTCTGCTTGACACTTTCTACAACTCCCATCACAAATCGTCCGCCTGGCGGAAGCGTCGTGGAAGCCTAACTTCGGAAATTTGGAAGTTCATGCAAAGTGAAAGACACACAACAAGACACTCAATCACTGGATCACTAATCTTTGCTTCTGTAACTCTGAGGCAGGGAGTATAGAGTAGTATAGAACTCGATTAAGTCAATTTGTCTCCAGATGTCTCATGTATTCCCACAATTCCCACGATGCCGCAGTATGCTGCAGTATGCTGCAGTATGCTGCAGTATGCTGCAGTATGCTGCTGCGAAGAAACTTGGCTTGGTCGTCACCATGCGGAGCCGCAACTCGCAGCCAAAGCTCCAACCAAAGCACCTCTCTCTTTTGGTTCACAACATGGTGCAGTAATGTACAGTATATCAATGTATATTGATGTATATTAATGGATATCATATATTCATATATCAGTTTACATGAAATATCAACACATATGACACAAAATCATGTAAATAGAATTAGTGGAAGATCCGAATGCTTGGCTTGACGCTTTGTCTGTTGAAGACATGAGCTTTGAAGCACATCTTGACACAGAGCGTGCCTGGCACAGGAAGCTCAATGGAGACAAGATGTACCTGCCACGTGCTGGATGCTAATGGGTCAAATGATCTGTAGGAAAAGGCAAAGAAGGGAATGACTGGAATGACAATGTGTTTGGATGTCTGAGAACAACAGATCCTGGAAGCTAAGTCCATTGGGACATCTTCCACCGGAAGAAAGGCTGTCATGGAGCACGTCTGAGCTGGATCTAGGACTCCTCCCTCCATTCCTTGGATATCGCAACTTCAGACGGCTTTGATCCATTTCTGCAAAGCGGAAGACAAACCGCAAGAAGACAAACCGGATTAAGCATCCCTTTAAAAAAAAACTGCCTTGAAACAAACAGAATGAAAAGGAAAAAAAAGAATACTCAGGAACTCGAAAAATAAAAACGTGAAGCCTTCAATTTAGAGCCTTCGAGAAAGATTACCATCTTTGTTCCCAAAAAGTCCTGCCAAGATTCTGTGTCCATGTGCAACACCCCACGCAGTGAGTAAGCAAGGCATGATACCAACCACCTGCAGTGGTCTCACCAGTAGCAATTCATTGATGGCTCAAAGGCTTGCTGCCCAAAAAGATTGAACAAAGCAAAAAGATGCAAAAAGTCCTGCCAAACTTAGACATTTTGAAGATGCAGTTTTTTTCCTCCTCCCTTCTGTGAGACAAGAACCAACATCCGTTTCCACAACCTCTTTCCATCCGTTTCTGCCTGGACAGCAAGGATCTCTCGTCGCCGCAACCCCGCCTCAGCCACACAGCTTACCTCTTCGAAAATGTCCCATTTGAGGCAGATGTATCAGATGTTGAGCCACTGGCCAAATCCAGCACTGCCAAAGCAATGGTTGTGCTCCTGACCCAAGCTCCGTTCATCTCCGTTCTATTTCCTCCCACAGCTCCAAGCAGAAAAACATGCAGAGTCCACTGGAAGAGTGTCACCAGAGCATAGCCCGTTGTGGGCGAATGGTTCTCAACCAAGGTGTGACCTCAACACTGCGCAGCAACTGTCGGATACTGTCGGTATTCACTGGTTGCTGAGAAAGGGACAGATACAGTAGTAGCTCAAACCCTGGAGGATCTGATTCACACCTTGGGGACGTCTGGATTTCAATCATGTTCATCTCATTTCATTCCGACAGAAAATTGCTGTCAGCTTGGTCCCAGGTTCCAAGACCGACTTGCCCCAAGCTGCTTGGGCACTGACCCAGGCCCATACACACTCGGCAGTATGCATCATAGCACTGCCATTTTGACCTGGCTTTTTTGACCAAGAATCCTACCTTCACTTTTTGGAAAGGCTGAAACATGCTGAAACACAAATTTCTTGAGATCTTGAGACTATTTGAGACTCTGCATCTAAGGGATTGGCTGAAGTTGCCGGAAAAGCTGCACATGGCCTCAGACAGAGCCGCGGCAATCATCGAAAGATGGGTGCCGGTCCAACACTGAAACAAGATCTCTCACCATACAGAGATACTGCTTGATCTTCTCAGTTCTCAGGATGCTATGCTCTGCACGTTCAGGTTGCGCCCCTTGAGAACATGTCAACAAATCCTCACTGCAGGAGAGTGAAAAGTGGTTTCGATAATCGCATTGGAGATGTTGAAAACTCGGCTGTCCTCACCACCTACCACGGTCTCATCTTGCTCTGGCAGCAGGTTTTGTCCTCCAGTTTGAAACAATATGAATCATTGCATTCAACTTCATTCAACTAAGAATTTCACAAAGAAAAAATGACACTATCATGTGACCGGTGCACAAATGCAAGCACCTGAATGTAGGAGGTTAGCGGTACTCGAGCCCTTCGCCTCTGCAAAGAAAAAGTGAAAGGCATGTAATGCTCCCAAAATCTCCCAAAACCAACACAGAGCCGCCTGATCTGCGGACCTGCGGTTCAAACACGCAGCCGAGGGGACTTCTGGGAAGGACATTGGTCCAAGGAAAGCAAAAGGACCCCACAGTTCCACAGTGATGTTCGAACGAAAAACCAGAAGAGTCTGTGGGAATCATTTGAGTCTCTGAGTATGGGGCTTCCCGAAGGTTGTGGCGGAGGCTCTCGCCCCGACCTCGTGGCGAACCTGTAGCGATTCGATGTGACGATGGACGGAGATCCCAAGATCTCCGATCGCTTGCGCCTGAGGAGACGAACTGCGCTCAGGTCTCCTGGAGTGCACCAAATGTCGAGGAAATTCCATGCCATAACCGTTAAAAGTGCAGGAACAAGTTGCTGAAATGTAGAGTGCAAAACAAGGGATGCGTCGTTTTTGAAGGCCAAAAAACAATTTGACGTAACTGATTTCTGGGTCCCTGACTTTGGAGCGAAAGAACTCGGAGCACTTGGCGCACTTGGCGCACTTGGCGCACTGACTGATACAGTCGGTATGTCGTGCTCAGGCCTTCAAGTCGCAACTGTCAGCAAGGGCTAAGGGTAGCCATGTGCAGCAATCTATGAGATTCTCTGGAGATTCCATGCGACATCTCCGAGTCCAGTGCTGCAAAGGTTTGGACTCTCCTTTGGAGTCCTCGTCTACCCCATGCACCTCTCAGGGATATTTTTTGACATGGCATCAACTGATCCGTGACCTTGTGCTCTGTGAGTTGGGGATAGCTTCAGGATCTTCAGGATGGGACTGCAGGAATCGCTATCTGAAACCCCACCTGCTGCCATTCTTGCTGATCCTGGGAGGTGGAATCCCATCCAAATCCATGTCAAATAATGTCAAATAGCCAATCTTAGCTGAAAAAAAACGCAACAACTTAAGCAAGGCATCGTCCTGGAAGGGCAAACGTAGCAAGTTTGCTACACCTTGCCGTTCATAGTCCTTCAGCGTGCTCCTGGAGGGAAACACTCAGGCAGAGGATAAACCTGTCTACCAAATATATTGGCTCCTCAGGCCAGCTATCTGTTTCATGCTGGGGATCGGCAGGCGGACAAATCTGGTAAGCCTCACATTCGGACTGTTGGCACTTGGCACTTGTCAATTCAGGCCAGACAAACAAAAAGCATATAGCTCTAACCAGCTGAGTTGTCCACAGACGTACACCGAAGCTGTGCGATGCAATCGAAGCCTCATCGTAGGCACAGTCAGAATGGTAAAAAGAACTGTATTCACTGTATTCCAGTTGTTGTTTCTGATCCTTCTCTCCATGCAGTTCCTAAGTCAAGAACGTGCATACTGAGCCAAACCGCCAGCAGCAAGTAGATGAACGCACACGCGTTGGACAGCAAGAACAGCGACAGTAAGAACGGTGGAGCTGATGCCTGCACTTTCAATGTGCAAGGTGTGAAAGGAAAAGACACCCATGCGAGGATAATTGTTTACACCAACCTTCCTTTTCTTCGGCAAGAAGTGAAAACGCAATATTCTAAAACCATTTCATTTTGTTTGCTAACTTCGCTAGAATCTAGAAAATTATCTGTGTGTGTTTGTGCGCGTGTCCCAACCTGCACTCGGCCTTCACAAAAGAGCACAATGCAAAATTCCAAGAAAAGCGCTCCCACCTGATGTCAGAAGTCATGAGGGCAGCACAATCGGAATCAACGTGTCCCAAAAAACCGGAAAAATCAAAAAGGATCCAAGTAGCAATGCAAGATAATAAACGTGCGAGCGAAGCAGGATGTAAATGCCTGTATGGAATAAAGGCAGATTGAGGAGCATTAAGCAACCAATAATTGCGGAAGGGCACCAAATGATAGACGTCCATCCTGTCAACGGTCAGCTCTACCAAATCTCGCACGTCCTGACAATGCAGCATTCAACATTGTCCTCCCTCACAAACACGGCAAAAGGAAACAAAAGCAACTGCATTGTGTCTACACGCAATGTCCTCTCTGAATAATTCAAAGCGTTTTACTTGCATCTCCAATCGCAACGCCTCACAGAAACATGGTCATTTTTTTTCAGTGAACAACATGCCAAAGCAACGAAATTTGGCTGGATAGCAATACGCCCAGATATCACAAAATTGAAAAAACATCATGTTGAAAAGGACCAGGCCTCTCGTTCAATCCGCTGGTCTTGATCAAACTTGAAATTTTCCCGATTGTAAGTGAAGAGTTCCTTGGTTGAAAACGTGTCATGGCAAAGGGGACATTGAAACAGATATCACCACCATGCAAAGCAACGTAATCAACATTCATTCAACATCAACACAACAAAACGACTTGTTGAATTATACATGGTTTTAAAAAAAAACCGCCCGAGTGAAAAAATCCACTGAATTCCGTTGGAAAAATCTACGAAATTCTACTTTTATGTTTTCCAGCAATTGGGGGAAAAAACACCATTGTTCAACGTATCGTTGAAATCTGATTTCCGTAAGGAAAATCGATGTTTGCAGGTTTGGGGCAAGAGACTTAAACAGATCGTTTTCTGCATTTTGCCTGTCCGAGGCCAGCGCTTTGGCCCCAAGGCCTGCTGCCATAAGAAGTTCCATGGCGAAACGCGGCAAGGATCCAGAGGATCCAGGGATCAAATTTCACCTGATGTTTTTTCGGATGGTCGCCTGATGTTTTCCTGTGCATTGGATACAGTCTATGGACAATGTCCGTGGCTTGCACAACGTCAAAACATCGAAACGTCGACGATCCAAACATTCATGTTCAGTTCAATTGGTCCATTAAGCGCTGTACATGGAATGAATAAAAGGTGCAACACCATGTGCGCATGTTGGGTGTGTCCATTTGACAACTCGCGTTTCTTGGCTACATGACAGTTGTTCATTGATATGTGAAATATAATCTGACTCTAAGACGGAAATGCAGCTGCAAACATGTTCCAAAAAATGATGTCAACCTACAGTCTCAGGAATGGCAACTTCTGTCGAATTTCAAATTTGCAATTCCCTGTCACCCGGCCATCACATGACACGTCCGTTTTTTGCTCGGCACCATGACGAGTCTGCCAAAAGAAAAAACAACAGTCGCCAGGAAATATTGTAATATTGTTTCCACTACCAATTCTTGTCAACAGTGTGTTCCGGGCGTCACGTTCCAACACTCACAATTTTTGATACCTTTTTCTGTTTTGGCATGAAAAGTTGGAGATCAACCCGCGCCGTTTTCAGGATGTGCGCGCAAAATTCTCACGGCGACGAACTTCTGCATGGCAGAACGCAAGACTGACCAACCCGGTTGAACTCCTGCTGCTTCTGTGAGGGGCACTTCTTCTTTGCAAAGAATCAAGAGTAAAGCACATACAATGTCATACAATACTCGAAAGCTTCAAATTGTCACAGCAAATCAACGCCTGGACCACGCTCCTTACAAAGTTCCAACTATTTTTACCGTATTGATTTGGAATTCAAGCGTCCTTTGAAGGTGCATCTCAAGGGCAAGCTGAAGAACAAATTTCATGTTTCTGCGAGGATCCGATTGTTTCGCATTTCCACACAACTGGAACACCAGGAATCCGAAACACAACTGCCAGACATGGATAGCCAAGTCGGCCCGCGACAGACTTGTAAAGAAGAGGTGGCTATCCCCTGCTACAAACAGCCTGCAGTGACTTGGACTTGAAAAGGTAGACCGCGACGTACTGATACCTTGTCTGAGAAACAGTGGCAACTGCTGATCCTCCTGTTAGGTTTTCGGTACACCGAGGGCTTGCAGAACACACAAGAAGTTAAGAAGTGGGGCAGCGATCTCCTGAATCGCCGAGCCGAAGATGAGCAAGGTGCTCGAACTATTGCTGGCTTTTATACAAGGGCTGAAGCGCTCACAGTTGAAACACAAACTCTTGAGATCGCATAGCTTGACAAATTGACAACTTAACTTGTCGTCTTGATACCACTTGTGGGAATCGTGAGCGGCAACCCGTCTGCTTGTTGCATTGTTGGTATTTCACAAGTCATGGCTCCCCAAATCTGCATTGCAGGCATCGCGGGTTGAAATTAAGTGAGGTCGTCTGAAAAACGAAATTATTGTGAGGTTGTTGTCCAGGTTGAGGTCGTTGAACACGCTTTGCCTGGCAGCACGCTTATGGGTCTCCTAGCTAATGACATAAAATGGATGGGCGGTTTTGAAGGTTGGTGCTTGTTGGGTGGACATTATATTTAATATATATATATATATATATAATACAATATAATACGATATAATATAATATAATATAATAAAATATAATATAATATAGTATAGTATAGTATAGTATAGTAATATATATATATTATGTATTACATATATATATATATACTATTTTGTATAGGTCCTAGTAGTACGCACGTAAACCCATCCGTGAATATCGTAATTATAGAACCTAGGTAGAGATCTCGTAAGAAGTTCATGCACTGTTGGAGGGAAAGAGTAAGAGACAGAAAGAGAGAGAGAGAGAGAGACATAGAGCAGCCCCGCATAAAGCAACCAAGGCCGGAAACCAGCGTAGCTGGAATCCCGGATTTCGACCACGACGGAGCCCAGCGCGGCCAAAACCTAGGTAGAAGGCAAGATCGCGCGTAGATCGCTCATCTCCACGTGTTTTTGCGTTTCCTCGGTGCGGCGGCCCCGTGGAAAGCCACCAAGGCCGGAACAGCGATTCCCGCTTCTGGCAATGGCAAAGCCCAGCGATCTGCGTAGCCGGAACAAATACCTATCCTTCATACTTAGAGCCACAGAGCTGCGGCGCATATCTTGGCAAATGCATCCCGGAAGCAAGAACAGAAAATTCACATACGTAAAACCATGCTAAGCATCAACAACCAGCGTGACCTGCTATATTGCCGGTGACTTGTTTTCCTTCAAAGGAAGAGGGCCAGCCCAAGCCTGTGAGGGGCGCCCGGGAGAATCGAGCCTTGGCGCGGTTGCTGGGCCGTCGATCAGAACTCCAGTCCCTGGGATAAGCCGAGCCATCGTAGCCGTCGGGTGGGGGGCGGCGCTCCGGGCTCCCTCTCGCTACTCCAAAGTGCACTGGCATCGCTTTGCCCGGCGCGCCGGGTCAAAAAGTCGAGTTCGGGCGTGGATCGCTCATCTACGCGCGTTTTTGCATTTCCCTGGTGCGGTGGCCCCGTGGAAAGCAAGCAAGGCCGGAAACCAGCGGCGGGAACAGCTATCCCTGTTTCTGGCAACGGCAAGGCCCAACGCTACACAGACCTGTTCCCATTTTGAAGACATAGGACCGCCTTTTTTCTTCATCCCCAAGCTTCTTTGGTGCAGTTTCCCATCGCACCCTCCCAAGATAGAAAAGAATTGGAAACCAGAAAGCCATGCCGAGGAAGCACATTGTAGTGTGCACGTGGTTCTCTTCACTGCCCTTTCAGCAACTCCAAGCACTTCAACTCTCTTTCCCACATCCTTTTCCTCTCTTCCGTCCCACCCAGCCGCGCCTCAAAGAGCTCGTTGTCAACAATGCGCGTTGCGAGCAAGCGGGATCGGGTACAGGCAGGCTTAGAGATACTTCATGTTTCGGAAATGCTGCCTCGTTAATTCGGGGGTTCCGTTGTGACGTCGGCTTAAATTGTACAGATCCATCTTAATTCAGGCACAGAAATTACTGGCAGACTCAGCAATCTAACTGGGAAAAAGAAATAACCTAGCGGGGTCGTCAAGACATGTCATCTTGAAACAGAAAGGCCAAGCCGCTAGTCCCGCTAGGCTAGCAAGCAATTGCATTCGCTTGTCACTGAAACCCACCTTGCAACACCTTGTGCAGAATCTCAGGTGATTTGCTGGGAAGATGCTACCGCGAAAAGACAAGTACCATGCTCAGGGGACGGAATCCCATTGCATGTTGGGTCTGTAGCATGGAATTACATGGAATTACCCAGCTGGTTGGTGATATCAACCCCTCTGAAAAATCAGTGTCACACTGGTTGCACAGCACCTCTGCTTTCCATCTGCTCTTTCTACTCCAGAGGCTTTCGCATTTCACTGCAAACAGGTTCCTGCGGCACACTCAGTGTAAATCGCTAATTTTGTTTTGTTGGCCCTTACGCCACCCCAAGCCTTGCCAACAGGGAAAGGTTTTGGATTTGGCTTGAAGACTCCAGAAATCATCTCTTTGCACCCGCAGAAGGACTTCGCACAAAATACAAAATGGTCACTCCACGGAAATTGTGCGCGCATTGCAACAGCGGCGTTGATTCAGCCAAAGGAATGGATTTGCACATGTACCTGCGGG
Source organism: Cladocopium goreaui (assembly GCA_947184155.2). NCBI lineage: Eukaryota > Dinophyceae > Suessiales > Symbiodiniaceae > Cladocopium > Cladocopium goreaui. Next base: position 118,343 of record CAMXCT020000645.1, on the reverse strand, counting down.
GAACACACGCCTTAAAATTTAAACGGTTTCTCTTGCGAAACGTCAAGGCTAGTCAGCTAGTCCCTCCTCAAATCATATTTCTTGACTGTGTCTCTGATTCTAAGTTTAAAACAGGGACTGAGTCCTGAAACACGATTTCCGGCACAGAACTTGCGTTGGAACGCAAGCGCTTTCAATTGAGCAGTGTTGACTGCACACCATCTACTCTCCAGGCCATTTTCTTTCAAAGCAATCGCATGCAATTGCAACATATTGCAACCCCAAACGGGATTCCAGAAAACGCAGCACTGGTTGCAACCCTCAGCATGACATGTGTGTGTGGGACCCGGGCCGATGGCTGCATTTCTGTCTTGAGCATTGAACCCTTGCGCCATGCTGAACATCACAATCCCATTGAAATAAGTTAGCTAAAAAATTATCCCTCATCACTAGCATAGCAAACTTGTTGGATACATCTCCTTGACACGTCGGCCCAAGCAGATGTGATCGTTCATGGCATTGTCCACTCGCGTCATTTCCACCAGGACTGAAGACGCTGGCGATTTCTCTCCCAGCATCCTGCAAGAAAATGCTAAGCCGCTAGAGACAACGAACTCTCTACGATTTGGGTGGTCACCCAGCACAAGGCAAGCAACTCAGCATTTGAAGCCGTGTCATCGCCATGAACTGTGTGCACACAAGCAACTTGCCGCAACTTGAACCGAAAAATCTAGTCGAAGGCGAAGCAAACCGAACCCTGATTTGATGGGTAACCCCAAACCCCGAAGTTTAGACAATTCTGATAATGTGGTAAGCCACCATAAAAACCCTTTAAAACGGCGGCGATTTTGCCGATCTTCCACTGACTTCTCGAAAGTCATCAAGTGACGGCCTTGACCTGCATTCTGTGCACCAGCTTCAAAAATGGATGATTGCTACAAGGTTCTACAATGAAACACGATCATACAGTGACGTTTAACGCAAGTTGGGCCCAACAACTATGTATTTGCAGTTGCTAGTAGTGGTTCTTCAATTCCGTTGCAATGTGCCTTTTTTCGGTACAATTGCACCGTAAATCATTTTGGGAATTTCCTTCCCAATCTTTGGGAGAGAGTTTGGTGATAACATGTGAGAACTTCCCCAGATTTTCCCAAGATTTTGATCCCAGCTGGATCCAAACCAAACCCCGAGCTGAGTGTTTTACCCTGCGTCAGCCAGAGCTCAGTTCTTTGTGTCGCCATTGTCGGCCTCACAGTGTGGGAAACCATGAAACCCCACGAAAATCCCATAGTAATCCAATGGTTTTAAAAAAATGGTCTGTTATAAATCAATATAGTGTATTACATTATGCTACATGATATGTCAAAGTTTTGGACTCTGGGCTGGGTTTCTTCTATGCTCACCACCCATTCATATGAATGTTTGGCAAGTTTGGGCCCATACCCAAATAAGAACAAAGTACGGATTGCCCGAACCCATCACTTTGGTGCACGGCTGAATATCGCTAGATAAACTGCCAACAGGAAAGCAGATGAAAGCAGTATGGTTTCCAAAGGTTTTAACATCTCCAAATTCCCAACAGAACAGCCCGAAACACGGGCACAGGGAACCTCTCACGCACGCTTGGGCACAGAAGCTCCAGAGGTCCCAGGTTCCGTTGGAAATCCTCGGAAGAAGAGCCCCAAATCCAAAGGATTCAGCACTTTCGTCGAAGAACCACGAGGCTCAAACCTCCCAGAACCTGTCGGTTACCGTCAGCCTTTGGTTTCAAGTTTCTGCCCTCTCAACATCTTTCAATCTTGACACAAACGCAAGTGAATGGTCCAAAAAGTCAGGCCGCCTCCCAAATATCAGTAAGAAATATGTGGATGAACCATCCAAATAACTTCTGAACCATCCAAATCCACCGACCCCGGCAGACGCAAGGGGGAGCGCGCCAGGGAATAAGACTTTTGACCCTTGTTTCGAAATGAGGTTCGGCATGAAATACTATCCGTCCTTCACTGCCATGGTGTTTTCCCATCCGGGAGCTGCCATTTGAACAGAAGGAGCAGCACTTTTCCGCCCTTCACTGCCATGGTGTTTTCCCATCCGGGAGCTGCCAGAAGGAGCAGCAGGAGCAGGAGTAGCAGCAGCAGGAGGAGGAAAAAGTCGCTAAAATCATCCTTTTGGTTTAGGTATCAGAAGTTACATTAGGCACTTTGTGGGCGCCATTTCAATGCCTTTTCCGTCCTTCACTGCCATGGTGTTTTCCATCAAGGAGCTGCCATTTGAACAGAAGGAGCAGCAGGAGCAGAAGCAGCAGCAGCAGGAGGATGAAAAAGTGGCTTAAATCATCCTTTTCTATAGGTTTCAGAAGTTACATTAGGCACTTTCCAGGAGCTGCCATTTGAACAGAAGGAGCAGCAGCAGCAGGAGGAGGAAAAAGTTGCTAAAATCATCTTTTTCTATGGGTGTCAGAAGTTACATTAGGCACTTTTCGGGCGCAATTTTGATGCTTTTCCGTCCTGCACTGCCATGGCGTTTTCCCATCTGGGAGCTGCCACTTGAACAGAAGGAGTAGCAGGAGCAGAAGCAGCAGCAGCAGGAGGAGGCAAAAGTTGCTCAAATCATCTTTTTCTATGGGTTTCAGAAGTTACATTAGGCACTTTTTCCGTCCTTCACTGCCACGGTGCTTTCCCATCAGGAACAGAAGCTTTCCGTCCTTCACTGCCATGGTGTTTTCTCATCCGTTAGCTGCCATTTGAACAGAAGGAGCAGCAGGAGCAGAAGCAGCAGCAGCAGGAGGAGGAAAAAGTTACTAATTTGAACAGAAGGAGCAGCAGGAGCAGAAGCAGCAGCAGCAGCAGGAGGAGGAAAAAGTTGAAGCAGCAGGAGCAGGAACAGCAGCAGCAGGAGGAGGAAAAAGTGGCTAAAATCATCTTTTTCTATCAGTTTCAGAAGTTGCATTCGGCACTTTTTGGGCGCAATTTTGATACTTTTCCGTCCTTCACTGCCATGGTGTTTTCCCATCCAGGAGCTGCCATTTGAACAGAAGGAACAGCACTTTTCCGTCCTTCACTGCCATGGTGTTTTCCCATCCGGGAGCTGCCATTTGAACAGAAGGAGCAGCAGGAGCAGGAGCAGCAGCAGCAGGAGGAGGAAAAAGTTGCTAAAGTCATTCTTTTCTTTGAATTTCAGACGTTACATTAGGCACCTGTGCGGCGCAACACTAGCTTTATAATAATAGGGCCAAAAATATCATATAACATATGTATATATATATATTTATTTATCTATTTATTTATTTATTTATATCTATCTATCTATCTATCTATCTATCTAACTATTGTACAGTTACTTAGATCCATAAACCCATAAATCCATAGGATCATAGTAATAGCATGCACCCAAACGAAAACCAATTTACAAATGAAACGCCCGAATATCATGGCACTGATAGCAAAGACACTTGGCCTGAAAACTGTATACACCTTGTTCAAACCATTAGTGCCAAAAAAAAAAGCATGCTATGCATACTCTGCGCTGTAGCTAGTTGCTGCACCTTGCCAACCAAAAAAATGACGTGGGAAAATACGATGGCCAAGCATGTCCAGCCATCGTATATTCCCATATCCTTTTTGGACACCAACAATCCCCATTGCATAAGATACATGAAATCAGGATACCTGAATCATTCGTGCCGGACATAATGGATGCCTCTGTGTTTTATTTCGTGCCTGCGTGGTTGAAGTCCTCGAGGAACTGCTCAGGGGGGTGAAGGGGTTTGGTGGGTGGATTTTCTTACTATAGCAAAATATTTGATAAACTATATTTCATTCAAACCTATCGAATATATTTCACAACAATATACATAGGAAAAAGGTCGAAAGCCTGAAGGTGCAAAGCACCGAAGCATATTTATGCCAATTTGGTTTGCTTCATTGCCAGTTCGACCGGACCCTTAAATTCGGCTCCGCCGGCTGAGCGTCCCAGAGCGACTAGAGCTCTATGGTGGGGCGCGCCGCAAGCCGCCGACCCTCCGACGCCAGACCCCGAAAAACTTCAGCCTGGCTGGGGAGAGCTTTTTGGACGGAATCCGGGTCGCTCATAAGCGTCTCCCATTTTGATGGTACCTAAAATCGGAAAAAAGTGCCGTTTTGACACATTTTTCGGACGATTTTTAGCTTTTCGAAAGTCACAAAATGCTGTGAAAGCAAAGTAAAAAAAAACATTGTAAATTACAGCATTTGGCGGGTTGATCGCAAAAAATGCTAGTATTTACAATATTTGACAATGTTTTTCTAATTTCTAGAAAACGTGGACGGCACTTTCGGGGACTAAAACTGAGGTATTTACGCGGGTTCTTGCCATCTGACAGCGCAAAATGCTGTAAATTACAGCACTTTGTGCGCTGTTTATGTTCAATTTTTAACTGCGCGATGCTTTCACATGTTCTAGTGGCTTTTACACAGAGAAGCCTTTACACAGAGGAGCTTTTTACGCACAGAAGGTTTTACGCAGAGAAGTCTTTACTCTAAGGAGCTTTTGCACACGAACGTCTTGGAGCTTTTAAACACAAAATCTGTCACACAAAGAAGTCTTTACACAGAGGGCCTTAACACACAAACGCGTTTACACACAGAAACTTGTACACAGAGAAGCCTTTATTCAGAGAGTTTTTACACACGGAAGCGGAAGCTTTTACACAGAGAAATCTTTACACAGACGCGCTTTCGAACAGAGAAGCTTTCACACACAGAAGGAAGCTTTTACACAAAGAAGTCTTTACACAGAGAACTTTTTACAAAAAAAACTTTTGCACGCAAAAGCTTTTACACAGAGAAGTCTTTGCACAGAGGCGCCTTCACACGAAGTAACAAATTGAAATTGGCAGCAGTTCTTTAGGAAAAACAATTCGCAGGAGCTTTCGGGAACTCATTTGCTCCCAAAAAAACCGTCTATTTCCAACAAATATGTTCCAAAAAACCTAAAGAATATATTTCTGAAGCAGGTCCTCATTCAATCGCTCTCAAGCCCACACTGCGATGAAATGGAGGGTCGAGTAATCCGGCGGAGCCGACGATGAGCGTCAGCTCAAAAATCCAGCGATGCCGTTCGGTGGTGGTAGCTAAGACTATAGCTTTAAGACCTTTCCGAAAATCCTTCAGGGTGCTGGGGTTTTCAGGTTTTCACGTTTTTCGGGGTTCGGGGTGGGATTTCAGAGCTTGGGTCTCCAGATGGGTCAACATGGGTCCACATAGGCCTCAAGATGGGCCAACATAGCCTCAAGATGGGCCAACATAGCCCCCAAGATCGGCCAACATAGCCCCCAAGATGGGCCAATATAGCCCCCAAGATGGGCCAGCATAGCCCCAAGATGGGCCAACATAGCCCCCAAGATGGGCCAACATAGGCCAACATAGCCTCAAGATGGGCCAATATGGCCCCAAGATGGGCCGCCGACCCTCAGCATGTCATGTCCGCAAGTTCAGATAAAATCCCCCTCTCTCTTTCCCTCCCCCGACCCCTACAGGCGTCGCCGGTGTGCGAAGCTCTACAATATATTCTGCCTCTTGAAACTTGAAGCCAAGCAAAAGTTGAACACAAATCACCACAAATCCTTCACATGATGCAAATCAACACAAATTGGCTCACATATGTTAACTTATGTTCACTTTGATTCTATTTTGGAAACCCCAACAGATCAAACAGCTAGAAAACCCTGGCTGCATCATGTTCCAGCGATGATTTCCTAACAAGTTGGAGCTCAGGAGCCTGTCAGCGACACCGGCGCAAATCGCAGCTGCCGCGGACTGAGCGCTTCGAGCTCTCTGTTTGTGCTGGGGCGGACGGATACCGCACTTTCTCAACAGGGAAAGTGTTGATAAAAGGATGTAAATGGTGGCCCATGTTTGGACAAAGCCATCTCCAGTCCAGTTTGCTGAGATCTGGCATTGCTACCAGACATGGAAAAACGATAGCGGGACGAAGAAAGCGGTACATCCACAGCGGTGCAGCGAAGCTTCGGCTGGGTCAAAATCGCAAAGGGACGCTTGGAGGTTGGCTTTTTGTACCTATTAACTTGGAGGAACCTGATAAAAAGAGTTCTTATTTTGAATCACAACAACTGCAACACTGACCTGGGCCATTGCGCAGAAGTGTCACAGTCACAGTATATGAAGCATTGGCATTGATTGACAAGCCCGAGTCACTCTCGAAACCCCCCGGGCAAGTGCCTAGATGTAAAGTACTGGGCCCAAGTTCCGAAGTTCCGGCATGCAGATTTTGAGACTGGCACGCTGCATGGAGGTTCCAAGTTTCCATTGCGCACGAAGTCGAGACATGTTGGGGCAGACGCCTTCCGCGTTAGTCCACCATCATCTACCGTCGGGGGAACATGCCTCAATTTGATCTTCAAATCTGCGCCGTCAAGCCGTCAATCTCTCCTGGGTCCCAAGTCACAAACAAATGTCCCTGCCAGCCGCTAGCCATTTTGCAAAGCCCATTGTGTGACATAAGCAGAGTTTGATTGAGTGATGATTTGCACAAACTTGTATGCCTTTGAAACCAGGACCTGCATCTCGCTTTGCGGGACTGACAAGGGCACAGTGTCCATTCGATTTAGAACATATCAAACATATCTAACATCATCAAACTTCGTCTCGTGACATTCATTCTTTCGGGCATGGCATTGCCGTGATCGCTCCACATGGAGCCAACTCTGCTGACCCAAGGGAATGCGATTCTGCAAGCAGGTGCTCAAAGGGTATCTTTTGGACATGCCGTGCGTGACAGGCGACAGCATCTACCCCGATTGTTTTTCGAACGCGCGCTTTGGCGCAAACATGCGCATTGCGAACGCTTCGTGCTGCATCTACAATTCCAATGCCTCAAGACTGACTCACTTGGGCCAAACTGGGTCCACCCATATGTCGGACACTCTTCAAGGTCGAAATGCATGTACCACACGCGTCCCAGGGGCAATATGCTGCTGGCATTGGAGCCGTGTTTTTCGGACCTAGACATGCTGCGGGAAGAGCGCCTATGCGGCGCTTTTCCCGTGGAAGCGCCTTCACATCTTTTCGAACCTTAAAAGATCTTAAATTTCCCAAAGAGCAAAGTGAAAATGGACCCACTCCTGCAGGGGCTCCAGGACTCATCCAAAAATGACAATCTGGTGCATATGCCACAGGCGCTGGGGCGCCAATGCTGCTGGCACTTGAGCATTATTCTTGGACATAGACATGCCAAGCTGCTTTCGCCAAACGCTATGCCTTCACACTTGCCAGGCCAGTCTTAACGTTGTGACAAATGTACCCCAAGAATGCCGCAAGGCGCAAGAGCCAGACCCCTACGGCTAGTGAAAGGACAATCAGCCGAACTCCAAGGGGTAGCGTTGGCGACTAGTTGAAGGGGAAGGCTTTGGACTGCTGGCACTTGAGTGTTACTCTAGTTTTCAAGGTGCCTGGGGCCTATAGACATGAATTTGTGCCTTGTATGCTTTCACGCTACAATGAATTTTTGAAACTACTTCCCCAGCCACAACTTTCACTTCTGTGAAAAGTCCCGAAGAAGGTGCGTCGGCGGGATTTCCGAAGTACATTGCCTTTTTTTCCGTGTTGCCTTGATAAAGTTCTGTTGATATCAGGCGGGCTTGCCAGCGGAGATGTCGTGATTTTTTTTCATCTCGGGTTCCGACCCCGAAGCAGCACAAGCTTTATCGAAGATTTGACCGTCGCGAAAATACCCACAACACACCATAGTGATCCATCTGACCCATTGAAGCTATTTCTTGGGTCGTACCTTATTATCAATAATTTAAAATGAAATTAAGTGAGGTCGTCTGAACACCGAAATTAGTGTGACGTCGCTGTCCAGGTTGAGGTCGTTGAACACGCTTTGCCTGGCAGCACGCATGTGGGTCTCCTAGCTCATGGCATAAAATGGATGGGCGGTTTTGACGGTCGGTGTTTGTTGGGTGGACAACATTTATATATACATATAAGATAAAATATATATATATAGTATATATACATATAACTATTATGTCTGTATATTATTATACATGTATATACCAGTAGTACCGCACAAGGCGGTGGCGGAAGTTTCAAAAATAGGAAACCTATAGGAGAGACTGGTTGTTGTGAATCAAGGATGACAGGGCGAAGCCACTGATGGATCGAAAGATGATTGATCTCTCTCACTCTTTCTCTGACTATCTACCTACCTACCTATCTAGCTTTCTATCGATCCATCTATCTATCTATCTGTCTAGCTGTCTACCTGTCTATCTTTGGTGCAGTGTCATTCAGTGTAATGTAGTGTAGCGTAATGTAGTGTAATGTAGTGGAGTGTAGTGGAGTGTAGTTGTGTAGTTGTAGGTGTAGTGTAGTGGAGTGTAGTGTAAATTAATGTCGTGAAGTGTAGTGGAAGGAAGTGTAGTGTAGTGTAGTGTAGTTGTGTCTAGTGTAGTGTAATGTAGTGAAGTGTAGTGGAAGGTAGTGAGGTAGTGTAATGTAGTGTAGTGTAGTGTAATTTAGTGTTGTGGAGTGTAGTTGCGTATTTGTAGCTGTAGTGTTGTGGGGTGTAGTGTAGTGTAATGTAGTGAAGTGTATTGGAAGGAAGTGTAGTGTAATGTAGTGTAGTGTAGTTGTAGTGTAGTGGAGTGGAGTGTAGTGTAGTGTAATGCAATGTAGCGAAGTGTAGTGGAAGGTAGTGTAGTGTAGTGTAATTTAGTGTGTGGAGTGTAGTGGAGTGTAGTTGTAGTTGTAGTTGTGAATCAGGGATGGCAGAGCGAAGCCAGTGATGGATTGAAAGGTGGTTGAGTGTTTCTGTCGTTCTGTCTCTCTTTCTCTCTGTGTCTTTCTTTCGCCATCTATCTACAGAGCTACCTTTCTAGCCATCTACCTATCTACCTGTCTATTCATGTATCTATTAAACTGTCTATCTTTCTGTCTATCCAGCCATTCATCCATCCACTTACTTCTCTCTGTTAGTTTTTTTCCGTCCATCTCTACATCGATCCATGTCCGCACCTATTCATCACCATGTTCTTCGTTCTGTTTCTCTATCGATTCATCCATGCATCTGTCCGGCTTCCTCTTCTTCCAGTTATCCATCCATCTATCTAGCTACTCATGCGTTTATCTGGTCATCGACGCTTCTTGCGATCTAGCGATCTATGAATCGATCTGTCTATCCATCTGGTCACCCATCTTTCGATTTATCTCTCGATGTATTTATGGCTTTTGCGATGCATCGATCTGTCTATCTATCTATCGATCCATTTACCCGTGTATCTATCGATTTAGCCATCCAATTCCATTGTGCCTATCCCCTGTTGTGTTTCAAAAAACGACGGCTGCAAGAGCTCCCACTGCGTCATTTTCCTTCGTCGACGTACGGTTGCACGATGCGTCTCGGGCACAAAACGGATGCTAAACGTAGACGCTACACGGATGGGTCAGAAAAAACACCATCATTCCAGCGTTCCAACGTCAACCCTGGTAACAACAAAGCTACATGCTGCAGACTCGGGAGCGCGGCCAGAAAAGACACACGCTTCATTGAAAGTGGTGCTTCCAAAACTGATACCTGCTCTTGTCACGACCGGTGGCAATCCCAAACCAGCCTTCGTTGCAATACGAACAGTCTTGGAATTGCATGTCCAGCATGTATGCATCCACTTCGTGGACACGATGGAAAAATGGCATGATCCTAGCTTCTGCATCCATGCTGTTCCCGTATAGTAGGCTCTTGGGAAGCCTTGGGCGCGGCAGCTGGTCCCCGAGAACTGTCTCTGCCACATGCAGCTTTGCATCATGGAGCGCCTTCACCGGCATCTGCTCCACTTTGTGAAGAAGTGGCTCTAAGGCCTTTCTGACACGTTCTTGGTCTGTCCGTGCCAACTGCTTCCAATGCCGGCGCACAAAATCATACCCGAAACGCAAATCCTCATCGGTTTTTTTCTTGTGACCAGTGAAAAGTTGCTCCACGCTGCTGACGCCAAGCGTCTTCAAGTCCGCTGCCCTGCGTTGCAACATGCTCAAAAATCTGTCCACCGACTCCGTCTCGGATACACATAGATCACGTTCCCACACCTCCACCTGTGCAGTTTGCTGCGCCGACAAACGGTGCAAATATCGGCTGATAAAAAAAGCACAGAAAACAGACATTGGATGGGATTCCGTGTCTGTGCTTTGCAAAATACTGACCAAACCGTGCTCGTTTTGCTGCCTCACCTCTTCCCTGTGTTCGTGGATAAACTTTTGCACTCTGCCAAAACAACGTTGGACGCGAGGCAGAAAAACCACCGCATCCAACCACGACGAGTCACAAAGAACCAACTCCCAGTCTTCCAACAACTCTCTTTCTTCCACCGTCAGGAAAGGAACATGCCGCACGTAAAAATCCCGTGCGTGAATCCATGCTGCATGGTCATGCTTCTGCTTGCTCATAACCACGTCTCTCAAAATCGGCTTTTTGAGTTGCACGATCTTAGCTGCAAAATGTGCCAAAAACTGCTGCACGCGAATCAATGCTTCGGCACGACTCCTGGCGGCCCGCGCTATGTCTTCTGCATTGCCTTTACACAGCTTTGCTTCCCACACGGACATGGCTGCACATTGCTCTGCTGAAAATCTGTCGCGATACCGTTCAAACAATACCCTGGAAAATGTAGACATCGGAAATTGTAGCATGTGACGACTGCCCAAAGCAAGCTGCAAATTCTTGGCTCCTATTTTTTTCATGGCATCTTCCCGCTCAGTCAAAAGCACATCAACTCGCTCCAAACATCTCTGAAGACGGGGCAGAAAAGCCACAGTCTCTAGAGTGAACATATCACAAAGAACAAACTCCCAATCCTCCAATAAAGCTCTTTCCTCAGCTGTCAGCAAGCGATGCTGACGCATAACAAAATTTTGGGCATGCCGCCAATCTGACTGACTACGTGCTTGGTTGGTCATAACCACATCCCTCAAAGTCGGCTTTTGTAGCCGTACAATTTCATCTGCAAACTGCGCCAAAAATTCTTGCACGCGCGTAAAGGCTAATGCGCAAGACCGACGAACTTTTTCTTGGGCTTCTGCACTGATCTGACAAAGTTGCGCTTCCCAAATTGCAAGCATTTCCTTCTGCTCTGCTGTAAACCTTTCCAGGCACCGCTCCAAAAGAACTCGGACGAAAGTCGACATCGGAAATTGCAACATGTGTCGACTTCGCAAAGCACGCTGTAGATTAGTGGCTCCTACTTTCTGCAAAGCTCCCTCTTGCTCTGTCAAAAACGCCTCAACCCGCTCCAAACATCTCTGAAGACGGGGCAGAAAAGCCACAGTCTCCAGAGTGGACATATCACAAAGCACAACTTCCCAATCCTCCAACAAAGCTCTTTCCTCAGCTGTCAGCACGTGACGCCTAAAAAAATTTCGAGCATGCATCCACTCTGCGTGCCTGTTTGTCTGGTTGCTCACAACCACATCCCTCAAGCTCTGCTTTTGAAGATGCACAATTTCTTCTGCAAAGTTAGCCAAAAACTCTTGCACACGCGCAAAAGCTAATGCGCAAGACCGACGACCTTGTTCTTGGGCTTCGGCACTGATCTGACAAAGTTGCGCTTCCCAAATTGCAAGCATTTCCTTCTGCTCTGGTGTACAGCTTTCAGAATGCCGTTCCAAAAAAACGCGGGCAAAAGCCGACATCGGAAATTGTAGCATGTGTCGACTTCGCAAAGCAAGCTGCAAGTTCGTGGCTCCTACTTGTTGCAAAGCTTCCCTTTGCTGCGTGACAAATGACTCAACGCGCCCGAAACATCTCTGAAGGCGGGGCAGAAAAGCCACAGCCTCCGGAGTGGACATATCGCAAAGAACAAGTTCCCAATCTTCCAATAACTCTCGCTGCTCTACGGGCAATTTCGGTACCTGCCGGTACCAAAAGTTTTTTGCTGCGTTCCACTCCTTGACCTGCTTGGCACGACTACTTTTCAGCAGCGATTCTAAACTTGGCTTCTGCAACTGCACCAGCTCTTCGCAATAAGTTGCCAGGAATTCAACAATTTTGTTCACATCGTTCGCCATGGCGCACCGCGCGCAACTGACAGTGGAGGACAGAAAAATCACACCACTGTGCTAGCTGACAACCAATCCGATAATCGGTGCAGGGTAGAACAGTATAACAACATTAACTACCGGAATGAAAGCTGTTTGGTTAACATATTGTTGCATTGTTATGAACTTTGATATCATTAATCCACCATCGCCTCGTTAACATATTTAGTCAACAAAAGACAACGCCTGGTGATGAAACTCTGGAGGAAATGACTAATATTCAACTGTTACATATACGAATGTCAGTGAATATCGCCATAAAAACAAAGATGACTTTGAACCGAGACGTGTGCAAACAAACATCGAGCTTCAACCCATTCATACCACCTCTTTTCCTGTCAACACTTAACATGGACATTTCATGACCCTTCACAAACTCTGCCTACCGAATGCAACCATACCGTTCATTGGGCACCGGAACCCGAACTATGCGTATGAACCCATTCGTTCTCTGGATTCTTCTTAAAAAAACAACATGCCATCAGTAAAATGCAGGTCACATAGAACATAGAACCAGGTGGATTACGCATCAACCAGGTCACATAGAACAAAACATTTCCAATAGTTCTCAGTCTTCCGACAACAAGCAACACGACATTCAAACACAGCCCTAAACATTATCATTTCTGGTGGTGTCTATACCATGAAAACACGTTCGGTAATGGACATTTCTAAAAATGCAAAGCTCAACGTGATCCATGCGGCGAATGAATACAATCATATGGACATGTTCATTGACCCCCAGCGTTGACACAGGATGTAATGGTACAACCGACATCGTCATGAATTCTTTAATTTCACAAGACCGAACGAGAACCGCGTACTGATACACTTTCATATTCCGGAAATAAAGCGTCAACAGATCCGATAGTGTTAACATAACAGAAAACAGAATACATTCTCATCATCTATGATCCTAAAAACAGACATGAAGAAATCATGCACATCACATTGAAAGACCCTTTTGTATCATTACATGGACATGTTCATAAACCCGCTTATCAAAACAGATTGGAACGACAGCTATCATGTAATGCTACACCGTCATGAAGCCCCCTACACTGCTATGCTGGTAAAGAAAAAGATGCAGAAGTGTTGCCCATCCCTCCGACGTGTCTCGCCTACGGTATCGCAGCAGCTTGTTTTTTTCTACCAACTACGGACACGAATCTTCGGCTGCCGCTGTGCTAGCGTGCGTCCTCGTGCGGATGCTGATGTGCCATCGTGCGGTCAGAAAAGACACACACACACACGCTGGCCTGCAACGAATGCCACGTGCTGATGCGCCATCGTGCGGTCAGAAAAGACACACACACGCTGGCCTGCAATGAATTCCGGCTGCTAATGTGTCTTCGCACTGTCAGAGAAGGGCCAATGGATTTTAGGGTTAAACGGATCTTAGGGCTAAAGGATTTAAGGGTAAAGGCATCTTAGGGTTAAAGGATTTGAGGGTTAAAAGACTTTAGGGTTAAAGGGGCGTAGGGTTAAATCATGTTCGGATTATAATGATTCGTTAAAGGGATTTAGAGCTAAAAGCATCTTAAGGTTAAAGGATTGAAGGGTTAAAAGGTCTTAGGGTTCAATGGGCTTATGCATGATGGATTTTAGCGTGAAAGGATTTTAGGGTTAAGGGCACCTTAGGGTTAAAGGATTTAGGGTTAAAGGGATCTTAAGGTTAAAGGATTTAGGGGTAAAGACATCTTCGGCGTGCAAGGAATTACGGATGCTGAAGGCAGCGTGCGAATGCTGATCTGCCATCGTGCGGTCAGAAAAGACACGCGCGCTGGCCTGCAACGACTTCCAAGTGCTGATGTGCCGTCGTGCGGTCAGAAAAGACACACACGCTAGCCTGCAACGAATGCCACGTGCTGATGTGCCATCGTGCGGTCAGAAAAGACACACACGCTGGCCTGCAATGAATTCCGGCTGCTAATGTGTCTTCGCACTGTCAGAGAAGGGCGACACGATTGTCGAGTCAAACGGATCTTAGGGTGAAAGGATTTAGGGGTAAAGGCATCTTAGGGCTAAAGGATTCAGGGTTAAAGGCTTTACGGTTAAGCTTCTTTGGGGTTAAAGGATTTGAGGGTTCAAGGGGGCTAAGGTTAAAAGGCTTTAGAGTCTAGTGTTAAATCATGTTCGGATTGCAATGATTCGTTACAGGGATTTAGGGCTAAAAGCATCTTAAGGTTAAAGGATTGAAGGGTTCAAATGTCTTAGGGTTCAATGGGCTTAGGCATGAAGGATTTTAGTGTTAAAGGATTTTAGGGTTAAGGGCCCCTAGGGTTAAAGGAATTAGGGTTGAAGGGATCTTAAGGTTAAAGGATTTAGGGGTAAAGGTGCAACGAATTACGGATGCTGACGCGCGATTGTGTGCAATGAATTACGGATGCTGATACGCCATCGTGCGGTCAGAAAAGACACACACGCTGGCCCGCAACGAATTCGAACTGCTGCTGCGCCATCCTGCGGTCAGAAAAGACACACACGCTGGCCTGCAACGAATTCCGTGTAAACTTGTGCGCAATGAACAGCAAAAGGCCCAGGAATGCATTACCGTGTCAAACCTTACAGATGCTGCGGCACCGTACTGCGATCGGAAAACCTACAGTGACTCATCCAACGGTGACGAACAAGATCTAGTGACTCAAACAATCCGCCTTTATTGTTTCATGCCACTTTCCAATACCAGTGTGGAGCTCCTCCCTGCTGCATCTTTGCGTTTATCTATGGATCTAGCGGTCGATCAATGTATCTATATGCCTGTCTCTCTGTCAATTTTTCTATCCATCTATCTATCTCTCTGTCTATCTATCTGTTTATCTGTCTATACATTGCTTCAATTCTCTCTATGTGAATCAGAGATGACAGAGCGAAGCCACTGCTGGACCGAAAGGCCCATGCTCTCTCTCACTCTTGTCTACCTGTCTATCTATCTATCTATCTATCTGTCTAGCTGTCTACCTGTCTATCTTTGGTGTAGTTGTACATGTCGTGTAGTGTCGTTGTGTACTTTTAGTTGTAGGTGCAGTTGAAGCGAAGCAACCTCTGCACCGCCCCGCCAAAAGTGGTCCGAAACCCTACTGTTTTTAACATTTTAACTTCCAAATATGTTTCGCGCCACAACGGCGTGCGCTTTTTCACAACTCCACATCTCAGCCTCCAAAAGTGGTCCGAACCCCTGGTGCTTTGCACATTTTGACTTCGAAATGTGCTTCGCGCCACAACGGCGTGCACTTTTTCGAAACTCGACCTCTGAGCCTCCAAAAGTGGTCCGAACCCCTAGTGCTTTTAACATTTTGACTTCGAAATGTGCTTCGCGCCACAACGGCGTGCACTTTTTCGACATCTCAACTTCCAAAAGTGGTCCGACTGGTGTGTTTTGTACATTTTGACTTGGAAATGTGCTTCGCGCCACAACGGCGTGCACTTTTTCGACATCTCAACTTCCAAAAGTGGTCCGAGGTTGCGGTGCTTTTACATTTTGACTTCCAAATGTGCTTCGCGCCACAACGGCGTGCACTTTTTCAACATCGCAACGTCCAAAAGTGGTCCGCTCCTCTAGTGTTTTGTCCATTTTGACTTCGAAATGTGCTTCGCGCCACAACGGCGTGCAATTTTTCATCTCTCATCTCGCCAGCTGGCTCCGCACCCGCCGCTTTAGCGAGCCTACTTTTCGACCCTCCGGAGCCACAAATCATTGGAAACACAGTGAATCGCGACTTTTCTACCTTTTCGCGCGTCTGCATCTTCTTTCTTCTGACTCTTTCTCTTCTGACCTTTCTCTTCTCTCTGGCTCTTCCCTGCTCTGCGTTTCATCTGTCCATATTGTCGGCAGTTTAGCTTCTAGGTAGGTAGATAATCAGAGAAAGAGAAAGAAAGAGAGAGAAAGAGAGACCTCAACCACCTGTCGGTCCATCAGTGGCTTCGCTCGGCCATCCGTGATTCACAACAATCAACCTCTCCTATAAGTTTCCTATTTTTGAAACTTCCGCCACCGCATTGTGCGGTACTACTGGTCGAAGGAAGTTTAGAAGTGAAACTTCCGACAATATGGACAGATGAAAAGCAGAGTAGGGCAGAGGCAGAGAGAAGAAAGAAGATGCAGATGCGCGAAAAGGTAGGAAAGTCGCGATTCACTGTGTTTCCACTGATTTGTGGCTCCGGAGGGTCGAAAAGTAGGCTCGCTAAAGCGGCGGGTGCGGAGCCAGCTGGCCAGATGAGAGATGAAAAAGTGCACGCTGTTGTGGCGCGAAGCACATTTGGAAGTGAAAATGTACAAAGCACACCATGCTCGGACCACTTTTGGAGGTTGAGATGTCGAAAAAGGGCACGCCGTCACACCATGGTCGGACCACTTTTGGAAGTTGAGATGTCGAAAAAGTGTGCGCCGTTGTGGTGCGAAGCACAAGTCCAAGTGAAAATTTACAAAACACACCAGCCTCGGACCACTTTTTGGAGGTTCCGATGTCGAAAAAGTGCACGCCGTTGTGGCGCGAAGCACATTTCCAAGTCAAAATGTCAAAAGCACCAGGGGTTCGGATGTCGTGTCGCAGGGCAGGCGCAAGGGATTGTGGACCTTGTCAAAAGTGAGCAAAACATGCGGGTTTTGCAGCATTTCGAGAAAACATTGCAGGCATGGGATATTTGAAGATGATCTGCAAAGACGTATTTTCCGTGGCAGGCGCAGTACAAAAGACATGTTCATGGGAGAGGTTGGGAGGTCATGGCGCTGATTTCCTGACAGGGGTTACATTTTGGAGTATCAGAAGTGTAGGTTTGCTCAGATGATTTTGCGTGAAAGGTGCAGCACTTCGTATGACATGGCAGCCATTTTTCGTGGCAGGCGCAGTACTTTAGATAGGTGGAGCGGAAAAATTGCAAAACGCATTGGCACGAGGGTGTGAGTGCTGCACTGATCTTTCCATTTTTGAAGGAAGTCTTGCAGAATTCTTTCCTCTTTGATGTCGTCAACTTCGAAAATTGAGGGAGTCTCGCAGAAGTCTTTCGTTTTTGACGTTGTCAACTTAAGTTTTGCAGACTTGTTGCGTTTTTGAAGCTGTCAAGTAAAAATATTGAGGAAGTCTCGTCGAATAGTTTCATTTTCAAGCTTGCAGATAGACAGATAGATAGACAAGCACATCTACCAGTACAACTACCACTACATTACACTACCACTACTGCTCAAAATACGATACTATGACGCAACATGTCACAACACGAATTACACGACACTACGCAACATGGCGCAACACGAATTACACAACACTACGCTAATTACATTTAATTACACCAGACTACACTAGTTATTGATGAACTTGCGGCTTGTTGTGATGGCCGTTGATCAAGCCAGGCTCTACAACAATAGAATCATAGGTGCCAGATGAACCATGTCTTCTTGGTTTCTGTTGCAATGTAGGAATCACCCAGCGCCACACGAGCAATCTGCACGTCCATTTGCCATAGAAAGCACTCTTGCAAGTTCGATGGTCGAAAGCCTCCCGAACAATGGAATTGGGGTTGTCCCAAGCTGTGCTGTGTAAGAGGATCTTCTCATTAACATCAAGAGCTAAGAGCTCGCCACGGTCGAAGGTCTGTTGAGCTTGGGCACCGACTTCACTTCTGCCACCTAGTTATTTTTGTTTTACCGCATAAATAAATAAATAAAGGATAACATTATTCGAAGGAAGTTTAGAAGTCAAACGATCAGAGAAGAGAAAGAGCCAGAAGAAAGAAGATCCAGGTGCGCGAAAAGGTGGGACAGTCGCAAAATAGTGTGTTTTTCCAATGATTTGTGGCTCCGGAGGGTCGAAAAGTAGGCTCGCTAGATAGATAGATAGACAGGTAGATAGGTACATAGATAGATATGTAGATAGTAGGTAGATAGGCAAATAGTAGATAGGTAGATGCACTATTGTGTCACTGTTTCGTTTGAAGACGGCTCGGGGCTCAGGTCCCTTGCAGCCGGTGTCCGACGAGGAGTACGTTGCTGGGGCAACGCAGGAACAGAGCATGGGCCGGCCTGGTTACAATGCTTTGCATGAAGTTTTGGTTCCTTTGGATTGTGTGGACACTTTGAAATCGGAGCGAATGCGACGCTTTGAACCCTTTTGTTTCCAGTTTGACCACGAATGCCATTGCAGGAATTCCAACAGCGTCCGTCCTACCTGAGACGCATGTCCGAACCCTGCGGACAACGCAAGGTGGTCTGTCTCACGAAGATGCCTTTGCTTTGGTGACAGCGCCCAGTCCAGGCAGCAGCCCCGCACCTGGAGGTCCACGCATGGATCCTACGCAGGAATCGTTCATAGATCACATGTGCGCGTGGCGCGATGCATACTTAAGCGCCCCCGAAGTATGCAGCAGGAACCTGCCGTTACCGTACAGGCTGGAGCTTCGCAGTACAAAGAATAATACATGGGATTTACATATTGTTTGGATCAGCTGTTAGATGTTTTAAGGTTATCAGCCGCATTCTTTTGGTCAAGCATATAAATTTGGACTGCGAGTGTAGTGGAATGTAATTTAGCGTAGTGGAGTGTAATGTGGCGTCGTGTAGCGTAGTGGAATGCAGTGTAGTGTAGCGTAATGTAGTGAAGTGTAGTGGAAGGTAGTGTAGTGTAGTGTAATATAGTGTGGTGTAGTGTAGTAGAGTGTAGTGTAGTGTAATGTATTGTAATGTAATTAAGTGTAGTGGAGTGTACTGGAATATAATTTAGTGTCGTGGAGTGTAGTGGAGTGTAGTTGGAGTAGCCGCGGTGTTTTAAGCATGTTTTCGCATTTTTGCTTTTTTTGATGGTCTTTCATGTCAACTAGCACACAGACGTCATGCTATGTTATGGTTATCTTGGGGTGGGCTTGGGTGGGGTGGGGTGGGGCAATAACGTTCATGTCAACTTGGACACACACGTCATGCTACGTTATGGTCATCTTGGGGTGGGGTTGGGTGGGGTGGGGCAATAACGTTCATGTCAACTTGCACACACACGTCATGCTACGTTATGGTGATATCCTCTTGCACTTGCACACACACGTCATGCTACGTTATGGTTATCTTGGGGTGGGGTTGGGTTGGGTGGGGTGGGGCAATGACGTTCATGTCAACTTGCACACACACGTCATGCTACGTTATGGTGATCTTCTCTTGCACTTGCACACACACGTCATGCTACGTTATGGTTATCTTGGGGTGGGGGGACATTAATATATATTCTTTCGCAGATACGTAGTCGTGTCGGGTTTCATTGTTATGTTATAGTCATGCTACGCTATAGTCATCTTGGAGTGGTGTCTTAGATATATTTTGTAATGGGATACAACCCCTGATAAGATGTAACTTGCTTGGAATTGCCATCCTTTATGGACAGCAAGATTGTGCTGTTGCATGTGTTCGCCTTGGTCTGCAGCAGGCCGGAGCGGAACAGCATGGGCATGTCAATTCTAAGTTTGTTTTTTTTGCACAGCGAAGCCTCCTCTGACCATTCATTGCTGCGGTACTACCTGGATCAGCCAGAGAGAATCCCATCAGGTCAGCAGCAGTAGCCGCAGGGCAGGCAGCTCTGACAGAGCTTCCCGGCAGCGTGAAGCTGCTCAGAAAGGGGAAGCAGTGTGCCAGGTGGTGCGGAAGATGTTCTGATCGAAGTCCTTTCCGTTGGCGTTAGTGGGTGACATCTTGACCTTTTCCACGGAGGTTCCGGAGTTCGCGGAGAAGTCGGATCTTTGGAACTTTGTTGGATGACATTTGTTCCGTCAAACCGGGACTCTGTCATGAAGGAAGTGCATGGCACTAATGACTCAACCGAGACACAGGATCCGGGAGCAAGAAAGCATATCAGCCTGAAACTACAAGGAGTAGAGTAGGTAGCAAAGAGGGGGCGGTTGAAAAAACAAAAGCGGCTGGAGCATCGCAGGCTGGATGTATGTATCTATCTATCTATCTATCTGTCTGTCTGTCTGTTTGTCTGTCTGTCTGTCTGCCTGTCGGTCTATCTGTCCACCCGTCTATCTGTGGTGCAGTGTTGGATTCACAGCGGCTTGAACGTGTGAATCGAAGGGAGGACACAGTCTTGGTTTGAACAAGTATGTCTCCCGCAGAGTCGGCTGCTCGCGGCTCAGGCAAGGGATTCTCAGTGGCAATGAGAGCGAGCCTGATGACGAAGAGGAGATACATGAAGGCCAGGAGTTGCAACTTGTAATTCTGGATTTCTTGCCACCTAGTGGAGCAGCAGATCGGAGGTCATCGCTGCATGCGAACGGAATCGAGCCATAGACCGCGAGGATAGACATCAGAGACCGTAACGGCTGGCCGGCCATCTAGTTTGCAGCAGTGTAGTGGAGTGTAGTGGAATGTAGTGGAGTGTAGTTGAGTAGTGTGGCGGAATGTAGTGTAGTGTCGTGTAGTGTAATGTAGTGTAGTGTAATTTAGTGTAGTGGAGCGTAGTGCAGTGTAGTTGTGTAGTTGTAGTTGTCGTTGCAGTGTCATGGATTGTAGTGTAGTGTAAGGTAGTGAAGTGTAGTGGAAGATAGTGTAGCATACTGTAATGTAATAGGAACTTTGCGAGAGAGGCGGCAGTTAGCCACGCTGCTTCTTGTGCTGTACGGTTTTGCGCGTTATGGTGTGCATTTCTGTTTTTGATATTTTGTTGCGCGTCGCGTGCTTGCGAGGTGGTCTGTGCGTGACAGTTGTTAGCGGTAGGGTCGCCTATCGTTCTATTAGCTGGTAAATACTGTGGTTCTGTCTGCGGTAGGATCGCCGATTGTGGTATTAGCT
Source organism: Cladocopium goreaui (assembly GCA_947184155.2). Lineage (NCBI taxonomy): Eukaryota > Dinophyceae > Suessiales > Symbiodiniaceae > Cladocopium > Cladocopium goreaui. The sequence continues at coordinate 97,511 of CAMXCT020000645.1, read as the reverse complement.
GGGATCATTGCGCTGTACGGTTTGTGTGTGTTGTGGTTTGTATTTATGTTATTGGTATTTCGTTGCTTGTCGCGTGCTCGTGAGGTCTGTGCGTTGCAGCTTCTTGGCAGGGTCGCGGCATCTGACGTTGTGCATCGCTAGGGGCACGCTGCGTAGTCGCGCTGCATAGCTATAAAGTAGGAGCCGAGGGGAAGAAGAATTGGCAGCAGAGCAAATGGAAACTGTGGCCATGTGGGAAGAAGAATTGTGTAAACCGAGCGCAGCCGACCGCGAAGCAGCGACCGCTGCTCGCGCGGCAGCATTGATTGGTGTGCAAGAATTTTTCGGAAAGCTTTACACCAGAGCAGAAGGAAACGATTGTAGTGTGTGAAGCCCAACTTTGTCAGATCAGTGCAGAAGCCCAAGAACGAGTTCGTCGGACCTGCGCGCTAGCCTTTGCGCGTGCAAGAACTTTTTGCTCAGTTTGCAGCTGAAATTGTGCAGCTGCAAAAGCAGACCTTGAGGGCTGTGGTGATGAGCAATCAAGCACATAGCTATGCAGAGTGGATGCGTGCACAGAATTTCTTTGTGCGTCAGCATCACTTGCTGACAGTCGAAGAAAGAGACTTGCTGGATGATTGGGAATTTGTTCTGTGCGAGATGTCCACTCTGGAGATCTCCATATCATCGTCAGCATCATATCAGCAGCATTTCGATCACCATCTTCATCATTATCATCATCATCATCAGCAGCATCACCATCGTCATCGTAATCACATCACCATCAGCAGCAGAAGCAGCAGCAACATTATCTTCCTCCTCCTCTTCCGCACCACCATCATCCCCATCACCATCAGCATCATTATCTTGATTACCGTCATCATCTTCAGCATCATCCCCATCATCCCCATCATCATCATCATCGTCATCAACATCATCATCGTCATCATCATCATCGTCATCAGCAGCATCATCATCATCAGCAGCAGGGGCATTAACATTATCTTCTTCATCATCATCATAGACAGATGAGAGAGAGAATGAGAGAGATAGAGAGATAAATAGATAGATAGATAGATAAATAGATTGGTGGGTAGGTAGGTAGGTAGGTAGGTAGATAATCAGAGAAAGAGAAAGAAAGAGAGAGAAAGAGAGACCTCAACCACCTGTCGGTCCATCAGTGGCTTCGCTCGGCCATCCGTGATTCACAACAATCAACCTCTCCTATAAGTTTCCTATTTTTGAAACTTCCGCCACCGCATTGTGCGGTACTACTGGTCGAAGGAAGTTTAGAAGTGAAACTTCCGACAATATGCACAGTTGAAAAGCAGAGGTGAGAAGAGTCAGAAGAGAAAAGATCAGAAGAAAGAAGATGCAGATGCGCGAAAAGCTAGGAAAGTCGCGATTCACTGTGTTTTTCCAATGATTTGTGGCTCCGGAGGGTCGAAAAGTAGGCTCGCTAAAGCGGCGGGTGCGGAGCCATCTGGGGAGATGAGAGATGAAAAAGTGCACGCTTGTGGCGCGAAGCACATTTGGAAGTGAAAATGTACAAAACACTACAGCGTCGGACCACTTTTGGAAGTTGAGATGCGCGCGAAGCACATTTCCAAGTCAAAATGGACAAAACACCAGAGGATCGGACCACTTTTGGAAGTTGCGATGTCGAAAAAGTGCATGGCGTTGTGGCGCGAAGCACATTTGGAAGTGAAAATGTACAAAACACCACAGGAGTGGACCACTTTTGGAAGTTGAGATGTCGAAAAAGTGCACGCCGTTGTGGTGCGAAGGACATTTCGAAGTCAAAATGTTAAAAACACTAGGGGTTCGGACCACTTTTGGAGGCTCAGATGTCGCTTCGGAAGGTTAGACAAACAGAAAGATAGACAGAGAGATAGACAGATAGATAGATCGATCAATCGCTAGATAGAGAGATAGAAAGATAGATAGCTAGATAGATAAATAGATAGATGGACAGATAGACGAATACATAGAGAGGCTGCTGAATGAAAAGATAGATAGATAGATAGATAGGTCGATAAGCAGATAGGTAGATAGGTAGACAGATAGATAGATAGGTAAATAGAAAGATAGATAGGTACATTACACTACACTCCACTACACTACAAATACAACTACGCCTACACAACTACACTCCACTACACTAAATTACGCTACACTACACTACCTTACACTACACTCCACAACACTACAACTAAAACTACACAACTACACTCCACTATACTAAATTACACTACACTACATTACACTACACTAGACTCCACTACACTACACTACATTACACTACACTACACTACCTTCCACTACACTTCACGACATTACTCTACACTACACTCCACTACACTACACCTACAACTACAACTACACTCCACTACACTCCACTACATTACACTACATTACACTACATTACACTACACTACCTTACACTGAATGACACTGCACCAAAGGTAGACAGGTAGACAGCTAGACAGATAGATAGATAGATAGACAGGTAGACAAGAGTGAGAGAGATCAATCGCCTTTCAGTCCAGCAGTGGCTTCGCTCTGCCATCTCTGATTCACAACAACCAATCTCTCCTATAGGTTTCCTATTTTTGAAACTTCCGCCACCGCCTTGTGCGGTACTACTGGTATATACACTCTTTTGTATTATATGCCCAAGTAGTACGTACATAAAACCATCCGTGAGTATCATAATACCTAGATAGAGCTGTCGAAAAAGGGTTCATGCACCGTTGGAGAGAAAGAGCAAGAGACAGAAAAAGAGAGAGAGAGAGAGACAGGGAGAGAGAAAGAGAGACAGAGAGCAGCCCCACATAAAGCAACCAAGGCCAGAAACCAGCGTAGCCAGAACAGCTATCCCGGATTCCGGCCATGACAGAGCCCAGCACGGCTAAAACCCAGGTAGAAAGCAAAATCGCGCGCAGATCGCTCATCTACGCGCGTTTTTGTGTTTCCCTGGCCCGACGGGCCCGTGGAAAGCAAGCAAGGCCGGAAACAAGCGTAGCCGGAACAGCCATCCCGGATTCTGGCAACGGCAATGGCAAGGGCCAGCACAACACGGAACTGTCCCTATTTTGAAGACATAGGGCCGTATTGGTTTCTTCATCCTTAAGTTTGTTTGGCGCGGTTTCCCACCGTACCCCCCCAAGATAGAAAAGAATTCAAAACCAGAAAGCCATGCCGAGGAAGCGCATTGTAGTGTGCATGTGATTCTCTTCACTGCCCCTTCACAACCCCAAGCACTTTCAACTCTTTTTCCAACATCCTTTTCATCTCTCCCCTCTCACCCGGTCACGCCTCAACCAAGAGCTCGTTGTCAACAATGCGCGTCGGGAGCAAGCGGGATAGGGTACAGGTAGGGTTAGAGATACTTCACGTACATATCCCCTTAATTTCGAAATCTGCCTTGTTAATTCGGGTGTGACGTCGTGACGTCGACTTAAATCGTACAGATCCATCTTAATTCAGGCACAGAAATTACTGGGAGACTCAGCAATCTAACTGGGAAAAAAGAAATAACCTAGCGGGGTCGTCAAGACATGTCATCTTGAAACAGAAAGGCTAAACCGCTAGGCTAGCAATTGCATTCGCTTGTCACTGGCATTTTTCCCATCACAAGCTTCTGCCAGCTGAGTGCTGAACCCACCTTGCGACACCTTGTGCAGAATCTCAGGTGATTTGCTGGGAAGATGCTAACGCGAAAAAACAAGTACCATGCTCAAAACAAATCCCAATGCATTTTGGGTCTGTAGCATGAGACATAACCTCGAGGTGCTCCACAACATGATCATCATCCTCACCAGCATCGGCAATCATGCCGACATTGCCGCTGTCAGGCATCGACATCTTAAAACAGTCTGATCATACGTCTTGAGGCGGCTCACACGACGGCCTGATGTCATCTCTTGGAAGATTCCTGCGCCAAGCATTCGGATGGCGGCACCCACACGCTTGGTTGTGAGCTGGCCCCCATCAGCTACGTCGGCATCTATCAGAACCCGTTTCTTATCTTCTGCAGACAGATTGGAGCCCCTAAGAGTCACGTAAGCTTGAAGATCATTGAGTTTGATGTTCTTGCTATTCAACTCCGTCCACATTGAGTCCACATGATATCAGCTCTTGCCAGAAACGAATCTTCGCTTTCATCCGACTTCTGAAGGCATTTGTACAAAGCCCTTTCTGCGGACTCGTACTTCTTCTCTAGGTCGATTTGGCCCCAATGGCCACCCAGAATCTCGATGATCCGATGGATCGACTTGCGCTCATTCATCAACTCTGACTGATGCTGCAATTTCTGAAAAGCAGAACCAACACAGTTAAGAATCAACCTGGTCGCAAGCTCAGTTCTACTCCAGAGGCTTTCGCATTTCACTGCAAACAGGTTCCCGCGGCACACTCAGTGTAAATCGCTAATTTTGTTTTGTGGATCCTTGCAACCTTACGCCACCTCAAGCCTTGCCAACAGGGAAAGGTTTTGGATTTGGCTTGAAGACTCCAGAAATCATTTCTTTGCACCCACAGAAGGACTTCGCGCAAAATACAAAATGGTCACTCCACGGAAATTGTGCGCGCATTGCAACAGCGGCGTTGATTCAGCCAAAGGAATGGATTTGCACATTTACCTGCGGGGAACACACGCCTTAAAGTTTAAACGGTTTCTCTCGATGCGAAACGTCTCATATTTCTTGACTGTGTCTCTGATTCTAAGTTTAAAACAGGGACTGAGTCCTGAAGCACGATTTCCAGCACAGAAATTGCTTTGCAAACGCCAAAGTTGCAGCAAATTTCCTGCGACTTTTGTAAAACCTGTCACTTTACTGTAGGTAAAACCACGCTTTTTCATGCGACTTTCACCACTACTATGCGACTTTTGGGTTTCGGATTCCATGCGCGCAGTATATTTATGCGCAAGAAGGTGGCAAAATGTTCAAAGGGAAACAAAACACAGTTGTTCATTGTTTTTCACGTTTTTTCACGCCTTTTTCAGATTTTGTTCGTGCCTTTTTCACTCTTGTTTGTCGCAAAGAAACAAAACACGTGAAAACTGTGACGGATTTCTCCAACGTGGAATTGCGTCACTTTTCCTAGACTTGCGACTTTCAGACAAGACATGCGGCTTTTGTCAGTCACCCTTTTTTCCCTGCAACTTGGCTTTCTAGGCGTTTCAATTGAGTAGTGTCAAACTGACTGCACGCATTACCTTCCATCTACTCTCCAGGACACTTTGATTCAAAGCAATTGCATGCAATTGCAACATATTGCAACCCCAAACGGGATTCCAGAAAACTCAGCACTGGTTGCAACCCTCAGCATGAAATGTGTGTGTGGGACTGTCCGAGGCCGATGGCTCTGTCTTGAACATTGAACCCTTGCGCCATGCTGAACATCACAATCCCATTGAAATGCTAGCTGAAAAATTATCCCCCATCACTGGCATCACAGACTTGTTGACTACATCTCCTTGACACGTCGGCCCAAACAGTTGTGATCGTTCATGGCATTGTCCACTCGCGTCATTTCCACCAGGACTTAACACGCTGGCAATTTCTTCTCCCAGCATCCTGCAAGAAAATGCAAGGCCGCTAGAGACAACGAGCGCTCTAGGATTTGGGTCCTTCCTAAGTCTTGCCACATCAATCTTCGCTCCCTTGCATGACCTCAAGCCTATCTGCGGAGCCCTGCTGCGACCACATCTACAGATCTGCCAACTCTATCTGTTCCCCAAGGCGCCTCAAAACGTCACGCGCAGAAACAAGTGGAGACCCCTGTTGATAAGTTGATACTATACTAGCCTGCCATGATTCCAGGCTAGACTTGCATGTCATGTGTTTATAGCCTATGGGAGCTACGCTACAATGCTGTCAACCTGAAAAATTTTTCTGCAACACATCGCAAGGCAAACTTTAAGACAAAGATTTCAATTCGCAGATTCAGCGATCACACTGGAAAAGAAGAACCATGGTTTTTAGTCGGGGTCATCAGCCGTGGGGACCTGTTCTCTCCCTGCAACATGAAGGCTAAACCACAAAGCTGGCCCCTGCCCTTCTCAAATCGCATTCGCTTGTCAATGGCATTTTCCATCGCAAGCTTCGTGGAGTGCAGAATCCAATTCTTCAGATTGGGAAATGGAACGCTTGAAACTCACCCTGCAACACCTACTCTCAGGTGACTTGCTTGCTGACATAAAAAAAACATTAGATGACCCTTTCGACCCTTTCCGATGGAAACCTTGGACACGGAATCCCGACATCATTTTCCACTCCAGGACTGTGGAGCAGGGATTGGAGTTACAAAAAGTGTCACGCTGCTTGGCACCTCTGCCTCTCTCCATGCAGAGACTGCGCGACGCGGCCGCAGCGGCTTTGATTCAAAGGAATGGATTTACGTCTTTACCGTTTGGAACACACTTGCTCGCGACAAAAACGGCTTAGAATTCCAACGGCTTCTCGCGATAAACGTCGAGGCTATTGAAACTATTCCGGTTATTCCTCAAATCATTGTTCTCCAGTGTACCTCTGATTCTTCTAAATTTAAAACACGGATTGAGTCCTGAATCAAGATGCCAAGCACAGAAACTCATTTGGACGGCGGTTAGAATCAAGCAGTGTCAAACTGACTGGACAGCACCTCTCCTTTCCATCTACTCTCCAGGACACTTTGATTCAGAGCAGTTGCATGCAATTGCAACCCCAAACAGGATTCCAGAAAACTCAGCACTGGTTGCAGTCTTCGCTGAAGATCTCCCAATCGGTTGAAAAAATATCCCTCATCCTCACTAGCGTCACAAACTTGACAACTGCATCTCCGTGTCTTTCGGCCCAGTTGTGCAAGAGCTGATCGACAACGAATGCTCCAAAATTTGGGTGGTCACCCAGCACAAGGTAAAATCGGCAGCCGTGTCATCGCCATCATGATCTGCACGGACAAGCAATTTGCCGCAGCTTGCCACAACTTGAACCTAAAACTCAAGTCGAAGGCGAAGGAAACCTAACCCTGATTTGATGGGTAACGCCAACCCCGAAGTTTGAAAAACTCTGATTATGCCTGTGACCCCAAAATGAAGATATTATCACTTCAGGCACTCAATGAATTTATAAGTATCTGATAAGTTGCTATTATCCTGCTAATATCATGTTTAAATTGTATGTTTAAAATTATTCTGTTTTAAGTTCCACTAATCATTTAGGTGAACTTATAACATAAAAATGAACATATAATCACATATAGTCGAATACTATTCAAAAATAAGTGAAAATAAGTTAAAATAAGTGAAAATAGTGAAACTAAGTGAAATGCATGTTTTTTGTTCGATTGAACAACAGAATTGGATTGCAACAACCACCAAATGATCTGAGGTGAAAATGGTTGCTGCCCAGGAATAGTTGGAGAAATAGATACCTGAAAACTATGGTTCCTGTAAAGGAAAGTTCCAGTAAAAGGAGATACCATCCTTTTCAGGAACTCTCTTTTGCTGGAACTTTCATTTACAGGAACCATCCTTTTCAGGAACTCTCCTTTACTGGAACTTTCCTTTACAGGAATCATGGCGTTCAGGCACTCTCATTTGCTGGAACTTTCCTTTACAGGAACCATAGTTTTAAAGGAACCCTCCTTTGGAATTTTCCTCTACAGGAACCATCCTTTTCAGGAACTCCCCTTTGCTGGAACTTTCCTTTACAGGAGCCATCCTTGTCAGGAATCCTGCAAAGGAAAGTTCCAGTAAAGGAAAGGTCCCAAAACGGACCCTACTTTAAGCCTTTAAGCCAATTTATCTTGAATAAAGGAAAGTTTTCTGAAAATTCAGGTTCTTGAAAAGGACAACTCAAACCTGAGAAAATTCAGACAAGTCAAAATCCAGAAAAGTCAGAGCATATTTAAATACAAAAAAAATCAGAATCCCAAAAAATCATAAACTCCCAAAAAAATAGAATCCAGAAAACTTAGAAAATTCAGAATCCAGAAAATTCAGGAAATCAAAAAAAAACAGAAACTTTATAGAAGCAAAAAAAAATCTATAAAATTCAGAAAATCAAAAAACATAGAATCCAGACAATTCAGAAAATGCAAACAAAAAGGAATCCAGAAACTTTAGAAAATTCAAAATGCACAAAAAAATAGAAAACCAAAAAAAATAGAATCTGGAAAAAATAGAAAATCCAGAATCCAGAAATCTTTAAACCATTAGATTCCAGAAAAATTAGAAACCAAAAAAATGGAATCTAGAAAATTTAGAAAATTCAGAATCCAGAAAATTTCAGAAAATCTTTTAAAAGAAATAGGTTCCAGAAAATTTAGAAACCAAAAAAAATGGAAACTAGAAAATTTGGAAAAATCAGAATCCAGAAAAATCAAAAAATCTTTTAAAAAAAATAGATTCCAGAAAAAATAGAAACCAAAAAAAAATGGAATCTAGAAAATTTAGAAAAGTCAGAATCCAGAAATTCAGAAATCTTAAAAAAACGAATCTAGAAAATTTAGCAACCAACAAAAAAATGAAATCTAGAAAATTGAGCAAAATCAGAATCCAGAAAATTTATAAAAGCAAACAAAAAGAGAATCCAGAAAATTCAGAAAGTCGAAAAAAATAGAATCCAGAAAATTTAGAAACCAAAAAACTGGAATCTAGAAAATTTAGAAAATTCAGAATCCAGAAAATTCAGAAAATCCTTTAAAAAAATAGATTCCAAAAAAATTAGAAACCAAAAAAAAATGGAATCTAGAAAATTTAGAAAATTCAGAATCCAGAAAATTCAGAAAATCTTAAAAAAATAGATTCCAGAAAAATTAGAAACCAAAAAAAAAATGGAATCTAGAAAATTTAGAAAATTCCGAATCCAGAAAATTCAGAAATTTTAAAAAAAAAACAGAAAAATTAGAAACCAAAAAAAATGGAATCTAGAAAATTTAGAAAATTCAGAATCCAGAAAAGTCAGAAAATCTTTACAAAAAAAATAGAATCCAGAAAATTTATAAAAGCAAAAAAAAAATAGAATCCAGAAAATTCAGAAAATCAAAGAAAAATAGACTCCAGACAATTTAGAAAATCCAAAAGAAAATAGAATCCAAAAATTTTAGAAAATCCAAAAAAATCGAATTCAAAAAATCTAGCCAAAACAAGTTAGAATCCAGAAAAATTGGAAAACCAAAAAAGAAATAGAATCTGGAAAAAATAGAAAAATCTGAATCCAGAAAATTCAGAAAATCAAAAAAAATAGACTCCAGAAAAATCATAAAATCAGAAAAAATAGAATCCAGAAACTTTTGATAACTTACAGTTCCAAATAATTTCAAAATTTCCGAGTTTTAGATAATTTAGAAATCAGTAAATTGAGAATTTTAAAAAAGGAAAACACTGTCCTCTGAGGAAGCTACATTCAACCTGGAAGATTCATTGCAGAAATGTTCCATTTCAGGAACTACATCCTTTTCAGGAGTTGTCGTTTCAACGTCTTAAGTTTCACAATGTTTTTTGGTTATACATATAGATTATATATACTATTTTCCAACATATTTTACGTCACCATCATTACAAGCAGCTATGAGAAATGTTATAGTATGACTCGCAGCCATACTTTAGCAGCTAGTCTGTGCTGAACCGCTGCTTCTTTCTCTGCCATGGCTCCCAAGGCAAAGGATATAGTTCCTGAAAAGGATGGTTCCTGAATAGGAAAATATCCTGAAAAGGATAATAGATGCTTAAAAAAACACAAACCTACCCAATTTTTTTTACATATTTCTTATGATCAATTGTGTTTTTCAAAATGTGTACAAGATTTTTTTTCGTATATTATCAGTTCTGACCCTTTGAAAATATCAAAAAATAAGTTAAGATAAGTGAAAATAAGTAAAAATAAGTTCTATGATAAGTTCAAATAAGTACTAATATTTTCATTAAGTGCCTAAAGTGAAAATATCTTCCATTCGGGGTCACAGCATGTGGTAAACCACCTTTAAAACATTTAAAACGGCAGCGATTTTTTTGCCGATCTTCCACTGCCTTCTCAAAAGTCATCAAGTGACGGCCTTGACCTGCATTCTGTGCACCAGCCTCAAAAATGGATGGTTGCTACAAGGTTCTACAATGAAACACGATCAAACAGTGACGTTTAACCCAAGTTGGGTCCAACAGCTAGTATATCAGTGAAACAAATATTGCGATGTGTTTGCAGTTGCTGGGGATGTCTGGGGTTCCAAGTGGTTCTTCAATTTTATTGCGGTAAAGTTTTACCAAAAATCATTTTGGGAATTCCCAAACAATCTTTGGGAGGTGAGGGAGTTTGGTGATAACTTTCCGGAGATGTCCCAAGTTGATCCCATCGTGGATCCAAATCAAACCCCGACACGCGTTTTACCTTTTTTGCGTCAGCTCTGTCCAGTTCCTTGGCCACCCTCATTTTCGGTTTAACAGAGTTGTGGGAAACTATGAAACCTGACGAAAATCCCATATAGCAACCCAATGGTTTAAAAAAACTAGACGACGGTTGGCCCGAGAGCGAAAAAAACGTTTTTGAAGCAGCTCTGAGTATGGTAGTCGCAAAAAATAATCGGTTAATGGTTGGTGAATTTTTATATGAGCTAATGAAGGATAAGTTGTGAAAAGTAAGGTTGATTAAGATGATGGGAACCGAAAGCGCCTCAGATATACGCATGGGTTCAGACATGTGTCCATTGACATGTCATGACTGTGAACTGACATCTGAACATGTAAAATAGACTGGGATGCAAGTGGAGTATAGTCACGATCTTGCAGATAGAAAAATCAGAAATCACTACGAGTGAGAAAAATGACACATAGAACGCCGAGTGCGATCTAGCAGATAGAAACGTTTTGTGAAAAAAACTCAAGTTTACGTATATATATATATACGTTTTTGTCACCTTTTTATGCCTAAAAAACCACAGATAGAACAAAATGTTAAAAAACGGGGATCAAAAACATCACAAAACCATATACATATATATATATACGTAATCTTGACATTTTCATCGCAGCTCGTCCGACGGGGAACTCAAAAGGCATTTCGCGTATATATATATATATATATATGTTGAACACACTTTTCAATCCCAAAATTTAAGATGATTTTTTTTTGATTTTTTTTTCCCCGTCGGACCCCGAAACCAGAAAAATGACAGATAGAAACGTTTTGAGATGATTTCATAACAGTTTAATACCTTTTTTATATACCATTTGCTTTGTTTTCCTCCCCTATTTTAAATTGATAGCAATTGATATAAAAAGTGACATTTTTACTACCTTTTTTATATACTATTTCCTCCCGTTTTTTTCACCTATTTTAAATTGATAGACAGTTACATTTTAATACATTTTTATATACCATTTGCTCTGTTTTCCTCCCCTATTTTAAATTGATAGCATTGCATAACATTTTAATACTATTTATATACTATTTGCTCTGTTTTACTCCCCTATTTTAAATTGACAGCAATTAACATTGCATAACATTTTAATACTTTTTCATATACCATTTGCTCTGTTTTCCTCCCCTATTTTAAATTGCCAGCAATTAACATTGACAGTGACATGTTAATACTTTTTATATACTATTTGCTCTGTTGTCCTCCCCTATTTTAAATTGATAGCATTGCATAACATTTTAATACTATTTATATACTATTTGCTCTGTTTTCCTCCCCTATTTTAAATTGACAGCAATTAACATTGACAGTGACATTTTAATACGTTTTTATATACCATTTGCTCTGTTTTTCTCCCCTATTTTAAATTGACAGCAATAAACATTGACAATGACATTTTAATACGTTTTTATATACTATTTCCTCTGTTTTCCTCCCCTATTTTAAATTGATAGCATTGCATAACATTTTAATACTATTTATATACCATTTGCTCTGTTTTCCTCCCCTATTTTAAATTGATAGCAATTAACATTGACAGTGACATTTTAATACTTTTTTAATACTTTTTTGTATACTATTTGCTCTGTTTTCCTCCCCTATTTTAAATTGATAGCATTGCATAACATTTTAATACTATTTATATACTATTTGCTCTGTTTTCCTCCCCTATTTTAAATTGATAGCAATTAACATTGACAGTGATAAGTGGCATATATGTTGTTTCACATGCATGAACATGCATATATATATATATATAGCAACAAAATATTCTAAGTATCTTGTTTCAAGTTCAATTCTGGGGATGCCCCGGGAAGCAAACATTTCAATTCCATATTCTATGTGGGTGGAGGACCTTATATATATATATATAAATAACTGAATTTATATATATATAAAAATATGTTCACACCTTATTTCTCCATGCTGTAGTACATGTTGATCAGTATTTTTCCGTTTTTCCATTAGTTCACCAGGAGATTTCATCAGTTTTCCTCACCTATTTGATCATTTTATAAAAGGTCTGATCAGTTTTCCAAAACTATTTGATCAATTTATCAAAAAACTGTTGCCAACCTATTTGTTCATTTATCATTTGGTTTCATCAGCTGTTCCAAGTTTTCCCAATCTATTTCTCCAGTTGATCATTACAGTTTTTTTTCAGTTCTCCAAAGTTTTCCCAACCTGTTGGTGCATGTTATCATTTGATTTCATCAGTTTTTCCCACCAATTTCGGGAAAATATGGAAAGATCCACAATTTTTCATGGGAAAATATGGAAAGATCCACCATTTTCCATTGGAAACAGTTTCACGGCACACATGAATAATTTTCTATCTGTGATTTTTGTGGTCGTTTTGAAATGGAGAACCATCAGAATCAAAATGCTCGGATATTTTCCTTCTGGGATTTGTATCCAGAATGTATTCGAGTCTTATAATATCCTTCTCTCTATGTCATTCAGCAACAAGTTTTTAGATACTTGAAAAGATAATGCAGAATACACACATTGCAATAGGACGGGAACATGATGAAATCCTCGGAGAAAAGGAAGAAATGGAGAAAACCACTGAAATCCAGTGATTAAATGAGCCAGGAGGTGGGGAAAACAGATGAAACCGAGTGAGAAGATGAACAAATAGGTGGGGAAACCTGATTGAAATCTCATGATAAAATCAAGGAATGGATGGGCAAAATGATGAACGCCAATGATAAAATGAACAAGTAGTTGGGGAAAACGGATAAAACCTAGTGACTAGTGATAAAAGTCACAAGTAGGTGGGAGAACACTAATAAAAATGAATGGTACAATGAAGACTTTGGTGAGGAAGATTGACAGTGACATTTTTACTACCTTTTTTATATACCATTTGCTCCCCGTTTTTCTCCCTATTTTAAATTGATAGCAATGAATATTGACAGTGACATTTTAATACTTTTTTATATACCATTTGCTCTGTTTTCCTCCCCTATTTTAAATTGATAGCATTGCATAACATTTTAATACTATTTATATACTATTTGCTCTGTTTTACTCCCCTATTTTAAATTGATAGCATTGCATAACATTTTAACACTATTTATATACTAGTTACTCTGTTTTCCTCCCCTATTTTAAATTGATAGCATTGCATAACATTTTAATACTATTTATATACTATTTGCTCTGTTTTCCTCCCCTATTTTAAATTGATAGCAATTAACATTGACAGTGACTTTTTCATACTTCTTTATATACTATTTGCTCTGTTTTCCTCCCCTATTTTAAATTGATAGCATTGCATAACATTTTAATACTATTTATATACCATTTGCTCTGTTTTCCTCCCCTATTTTAAATTGATAGCAATTAACATTGACAGTGACATTTTAATATTTGTTTATATACTATTTGCTCTGTTTTCTTCCCCTATTTTAAATTGATAGCATTGCATAACATTTTAATACTATTTATATACTATTTGCTCTGTTTTCCTCCCCTATTTTAAATTGATAGCAATTAACATTGACAGTGATAAGTGGCATATATGTTGTTTCACATGCATGAACATGCATATATATATATATATAACTAGTTTCTTTGGTGCGGAGGCGGCCTCTCTCAGGTTCATCTCAGAGTTCCTGTGGGTTTTCGTCATACTGCGTCAGTGTCCATAGATCTGGGTCCGACACTTCGGCCGTTTCATCTCGTCATGTACCTGGCTCTCCTTTCTTGTCCCTGTTCCTTGACCCAAAAATCCTACTGATCTTGCTTCTGCAATTAGCATGCTGTTGTTCAAGTTACAACATCAGAAAACCCAAGCTGCGCAGCACTCTTTTTGTCAGATCGGGGGAATGTCACGGTTGAGATGATCGGCATCTCGTTACTGGCCTGTACAATGTCGTCCAAGCTCGCGTTCAAGTCCATCTGATTGGATTGAGTGATGAAGCATGGAACTGGTTGGATCGGTTTCCAACTTACCCCCCCTGTTGGAGAGGGAGGGCGGGAAGAAAAATCTTCAAATTGAAGGTGATTGAAAGTGGAGTTGACTTTTTGATGACCATGTTCAAGACAATCTGTTGTACATTTGTTTGAACAGTTGTGAACATGGATAGAAACATGAGAGGCTCCGTTGCCTTGCTTGCCTTCTCTGATGAAGGATTTTAAGCCAAATATCACGTCATTCATAAAATCACTCCAATTTCACATGTTTGATGCAAGAAGATTTTTCTCATATGACTTGACAGCTTTTACTTATCGATCTATGTTTCTTCGACATGGTTAAACTCAAACGCTCAGATCTTTTGTCATTTGAATTTGCCATACATCAGTTTAGGATTTTTGGGAAATTTCATGTATGTGTACATGAAATAAATTCAAGTCACAGTTCCAAGAAAGTACTATCCACGTTGTGTAAACGCCCTTCTTGTCCCTGTTCCTTGACCCAAAAATCCTACTGATCTTGCTTCTGCAATTAGCATGCTGTTGTTCAAGTTACAACATCAGAAAACCCAAGCTGCGCAGCACTCTTTTTGTCAGATCGGGGGAATGTCACGGTTGAGATGATCGGCATCTCGTTACTGGCCTGTACAATGTCTTCCAAGCTCGCGTTCAAGTCCATCTGATTGGATTGTGATGAAGCATGGAACTGGTTGGATCGGTTTCCAACTTACCCCCTTATATTAAACCGGGCCCTTCTGCTTGGGATCTTTTCGATTTGCTGCTGCCTGGGATGGCCAAGTTGATACTGTGTCAAGGCACGAAAATCCATTCACAAAGGTGGCTCCCCAGCGATCGGCTGCTGCTCGGCCCTCCATGCGTGAGGGTTCGTCAGCTGGATTGCTTTTGCTAGGGACCCTCTCTATCCACCAGAAAGATGGCAAATGAACCTCTATCGAGTAGAAGGCTTTGATCAAATCGTCCATGGTGGGACTACTCGATCTTCCTTTCACAGTGCCCCCTCTAGCAGAGTTATTATCTACGAAAAGAAGCACTTTACGGTTATGGAGTTCATGTTTCCATTGCCATCTCACAAGGACCATCGCCAACAGCTCTATTTGGCAGATCAGTTGATCTCTAACCAGTCCCTTCCACAAGGACAACAACCCTTCTGGCACCTGATCTTGAACGACGACTCGTGAGCCCGAAGATTCATCAAGAAGCACGGCTCCAAGGCCCCCAAATCCGTCTTCCCACGACCCGTCTGTAAAGATCAGGATGGTTTTTGAATTGATAGCCACTGGGATGGTACGTGGTCTGGTATTTTCCAGCAACACCAGGACGTCACAGCACCAGTCCTGTGTTGGTTCAGCCATGCTCTGACCTTTGCCCACTAAGGAGAAAATTTTGAAACAACTGTATCTCAAAGACCTCCCCGCAAAGTACCCTGTGGCAAAGCTTAGCAACCCATGAATCTCTTGAGCCTCTGGAAGAGACATTTGGCCCGATTGCTGGATCTGCAGTACTTTGGCCGCTATCTTTTCAACCCTGCCTTCTTTGTTTTTCAAGGTGAGGTGTCCCGTCGATTCCAAGTTACTCAGATCTAAAGTCATACCCAAGACATCGAAGGATGGCGAGAAGGGCTTTCCCTTGGGGCCCGTCCTGTCGTGACGCCAACCCAACAAGTCCAAGAAATCCGACACCAGGGCATCAGTGTCTTGAGAAGAACCCTCAGGCGAGAACATGGGATAATCATCGAAGTACACCGCAGAAGGTACCTTGAGAACTACGTTCACCAAGAACCAAATGGACCTGCTCACCCTGTTAAATGCGTACACGGCGGCTGTGGAGCCAAACATAGGGCATTGGGGACATAGTACCTAGGCTTGCCTTGGGAGTCTCTGAAAAACACAACAGCTAGGTCCCTATGATCGGGCCTGATGGGAAGCTGCTTGTAAGCTTTTGAAAGATCCAGGGTTTTACCAACCCAGTTCAGTCCCTTGTGTTTGCCCAATTTCAGTGCCATGGCTACAACGTAATCCGCATCCTGCAGGTCTAGTCTTATAGTGGATGTGTACGCAGAATTGAGTTGAGCTTCTAACCCATCGTCTATAGGCCTCAGCTTTGCTCCCTGCTCAATTACAAACCTTCTCATGATTCTCCATTTTGAGTGCCCCAACAGGTTGGTGACTTCCTCCGCGGAGTGGAAGGGGCCTTCTAGGAAAGCTAAATCCACCTCCTCTTGAGCCGTGGATTCCAAGTGCTCTGCAAATCCCGGGGAGTCCGTCTGTGGCCTCCTCATCTCGAGGGCCAACCGGGATGGTACTGCCGAGTCTCGGAGCTCCTCCTCCGTGGTAGAGGCTAGCTTAAGCTTCATAGCATAGCAAGAGGGGTGATCATGGGTTCCTACAAGGGGGACCCCTTCCTTCATGAAGTGGACTACTTCCATGTCATCATAATTGTTGAGTTCAAGTAGTTTCTCCCACAACAAGATCTTCTTGTCCTGAACCACTTTTTGAATTGATGTTGGGAGGCTAGCGTGGAGTTCTTTTTCCTGGCTTTCCAATTGCCTAGCCAGAATTTTTGCCTTTAACAGGTTCTTTTTCCTCTCTATGGATACTAATCTTGAAGAGCTCTTGGCAACAAACTCTATGGCATCATTTGTAATTTTGTGCAAGGCATTCTCTTCCATCGGGTGCGGAGAGTGCAGAGCTTTATTTACAAATTGTTCCGGGGTGTGCCATGTCCCCACAAGGATTTCTCCAGTGGTTGTCTGTGTCTGATCACCTTCTTGGTATTCCCCCCTGCTGGAAGAAGGGATCAATTTTTGGTTTTCTGAGAGTTTATATGTGTTCGGATGCCAGTCTGTTGTGGAAAACTCAGGGATGAGCTGGCTCCTTTTCTTATGCTGGCGATGTTGGACCGCCAGGGTCTTGATTCTTGGATTAGGGGGTGGACTAAAAATCAAGTTTCGTTGCATAAGAAAGTTTTTGACAGCCATTGCCACACGACGTGTCAGCAACTCAGGGTAAGCTGCTTCGGCCGCTGTGTCGAATGACCAGCTGCCGTTGGTTTGTTGAACCTGGTATGGCAGGTGTTCGTGATCACCAGCACATGTGGCTTCGAGATGGGCGAAAACTCCTGGAGTGGATTTCCAACGGGTGCCTTTCTTGCGCTGACCCCCGTGGCAGCAATTATGAAAAAATACCTCAGCAAGAGAATCCCAAAACTTGACTAATTGAGGATCGTTTTGAGCCTGTACATATGCCAAAATGGCTGCCCAAAACCAAGACCGGTAAGGGTTTTCCAAGCTAATCACTGAGTTGTATTTCTGAGCAATTACAAGGATGTCAATGACAAATCTGTACAACTGGTTTGCTTTGCTCAGTCTTATGCCGGATGTGCTATCTGGATTAATGTGGGGAAGGCCTCGTGGGTAATCGGCTGATCGCAGGGGCGGAGGCTGTGGTGCTCCCTGGAGAATTTTATCCCTGGCAACGGGCCTTTCCCGGGCTCGGGATGCAGTGCCGCATGGCATACCCAAATGAATATAGTCTGGTGGTCGGTTATGCAAAAGATCAATTAAGATCTTCTGATGTTGGACCTGTGTCAAATCCAAGAGGGTGACTGGCACTTGGGGGTCATGAAGCATATGATCCACAGCTAGTAAGGAAAAACCTGCGTCAATCAGACTTCTGGACAAGCATGCTTTCCCACAACAGATTTCGACGGCAAACGGTTGCTGAGGTGAAACTGTGGAAGGCAAAGGATGAATGGTTTGATCTTCCTTGCCTTCGCTGGATTGTGATTGTCACTCTTTGGAGTGACTGCACTCATGATATGGCTTGGGCTTATGGCATCCCTGTTTGTAGCAGAGATGATAGCCTCTCTGACAACGAGGCCCAGACCCGCGAAATCCACAGATGCCTTTGTTGTATGCGAAGCACAAAGGCTTTCCATCTGGGGTTTTTGCAACACAGCCCTGTGGAATGTCGATCGCCGACGAGGATCCTTTGGACCCTTTGGACTTTCCTTTGCCTTTGCTTTTGCCCTTGCCTTTGCCTTTTTGGTACTTGTTTGGACGGTCTTCATAATCCGGTTGCTGCCTCTTATCTGGCTTAGGAGCTCCTGCTTTGGGCATAGATTTCATTGGCATGGGCATGAGGTATGGCATGAGCTCTGGGGAAGTGCGGAGTGTTGCGAGCTCTTTATCCAAGGGGGTCACTGCGACCCCCGGTTCGGCTTGCAAGGATCCTATTAAGGCATTGGATGCACGGATGAACATTTGCTTGTCACACTCGATGATCTGTTGCAAGGTCACGGACGCAAATCCCGATGGCTGAGCTCGTTCGTGTGACAGAAACAAATGCTGAACCCAGCGTTCAATCTCTGTAAAAGAGCACAACTTTGCTTGATCCATGGCAAGGGATCGGCGTTGGAAGGCATTACGTAGATCCAACTCTGAGCTAATGGTGCATGTGCTGTTCATGGTCTTCGAGCTAATCTTCAAGTTTCCGGCTGCATCTAAAGAAACTTTGGGGTCTCTCTTGAGTGACTGGATTTCCTGTGCTCTGGAAGTGCAATCCTCGGGCTTGATCCAAGAAAGAACTCCTTGCTCCACCATGTTGACACATGTATCCACTAAGGCATGGCTCGGGATGATTTCTGGACTGAAAATCAATCCTTGCAGTCGCTGCTCCTGCTCTGTCTGGCGACTTTGACGCTCTGCAACTGGAAGTTTTCTTGCTGCTAATTGAGGGTCCGATGGTTGATCCACCTTGCGCTGCAGGTCGTTCAATGCTAATGCGTGACTCTCCACCACTAAGCGTCTCACACAAGATGTTTGATATGGGCTTAGGTCTCGGGTGGTGACCTTGAGCAGCCAGGCTTCTAACACTGCATCTGTGATCTGCTGCAGAGTTGTGGATACTGCGAATGCCAGGGATCCGAAGGTTTCAAACCCTCTGTCTTGTAACTCGCCCTTGAGGGCATCTTCGATTCCCAATTGCTTTAGCCTGTCTGCAAAAGCAGCTTTGCTGTCAAGAACGGACATGGCTGTCAGACGTAATTGGATCTTGCTGTTAATATAAGTTGTATGTGGAGAATAGTTTATCCTATCTCTGTCGAATGTCAGGAGGGCATCCTGTCTGCCTAGTTGTGGTGTGGCATGCACGTGTGCAATGCTCTCTGATGAACATTTTGTTTGAAGATACATGTAAAGTCTATTCTTGGTTGTTCTTTCAAACCTGGTGATGGAAAATTGTTCCCAAAAATTGGGCTGCGGCCATGCACAATGAACTTGAATCTGATTTCATGCTCATTGTGACTGCAATCTGTCTTAAATTTATCTGACTTTGCAGTGCGGCTCTGATGCCAACATCTTCAGCCTCGCTGGTCAGCCGAGCTGCCTCAACTTTTTCCTCGCCGCTGATCACGACTGATGTCCGAGTCCTATTAATCGGCAGGTCTAAGGTCGATGGGCGCGCTGATGATAATCATCATATCCTCCATGGTGTCAAAAATCAACTGCATGGATGTCTCCAACTGAGTTCCTGGATCACAAGCCAGAATCAACTCTTGCACGGTCTCATAGGCTTCTTCCAGCTCAATTTGGAGAATGCAATGGTCCAGCTCCCTTAGGGCCCTAAAGCCTCTTGTCCGATGAGGAATGGCCCCAATCGCCGATATGGATATGTCAGCAGACGCTTCCAGTTTGACTCCTTTGAAGGAGCATAATGCCCTTCGGGTATTCACCCACAAGTCGCCCAGGTGCTCGGTCAAATTGCTCAAGCCCAGGTGTCGGATCACCCTGCTGATGCATTCGGCCAAGCTCTCCAATTTTTCCTGGCAGTCAAACCGATTTTGGCCCGTTGGATCATCCCCCATCCAGGTGTAGATCATGACCATAAAGGACTGAATCTCAAGTGCCAACATTGCGGATATTGGATAGAGCGATTCTGGTATCAGATTTAAACTGCTGAAAGCCAAAAGGAACTCTGGTGAACACTTTTGAGACTAGACTCGATCTCTGCTGATCACGTCTAATCGTTTCGATATATCGCAGTTTGTGAGTCCCTTTCCATGTTCCTTCTTGACATAAAACTTGATCTCTGCTGATCCTGGTTAAGCTTGAAACATTTATGTTGACATGTAAGTGACTCTTCAAAGTTGACATCTTTCACTCTGATGTGACTGAAACTGAGGTCGCGCTCCTTTTTTCTATCGTCGCATGTTCAGCTCGATTTAGCTGCTACTCCTAGTTGGCGGCCGCAAAGGATGCAGCATTCCATGTCTTCGGTGTCGGCTTTTTGTAACTCTACGTAGTTCCCGGTCACTGGACGACCGCACAACGTGTAGTCTCCCAACGGTTGCAAGGCATGGACAATGCCACTCTTCCTGTGGACGATGCAATCTACCTCCTGTTCACTTGGAAAGGGTTTTCTGCCTTGCACCTCTTCCTGATTGCTCAAAACTCCAACTAGGGCTTGGTCCTCCTCACTGGACTCTGACGAAATCTCCCATGGATCTGCTTCGTCCGGCACCTCACAGGTGGGCTGCAGAACTTCCGGATGAGCTGGCAACCCTGAGACCATTTATTGTTGCAGCATCCATAATCCGTTCAAGAGCTGTCGAGTCAGGGCGAAAGGATCCTGCTTGGATCTGCTGAAAGCACGCCAGCACCTTGGCATATAGGCTGGTGAAAGCTTCCCTCGAGTATGTGAGGACAGACCTGTCTGATGGCTTGATGTGATGTCCAAGAGTTCTGCGTTCTGACATCGAAAATTTGATGGATGTCGATCTGGCGGCCATGGTGAGCAAACCCGTCTTGAGAGAATGGGTACCTATCTTGTTGAGATCAATCTTCAAATCAGGCAGAGGCAGGCATTCATTGATGAAATCCTGAAGATAACCCGTGGCTTCTGAGCTAGACATTGGAGTGGTTGACCATCTTCCCGTTTTGCAACTGAATGCGGGTAGGAAAGGATCCGGCTCCCGTCCAAGCTCCTCTGCCCTCGAATTGATCCACTTCTCTGCCCAAGGTTCTCCACTCACTCCGGTGCCTATTGCAGCGTAGGGCAGGAGACGGGTTTGAGCCTCTTTTGTCACCGATGTCTTCGATCCTAGAGCTTCACCTGTGACCAGTGATGCACCCTGTGCTTTCTCCAGTTTTAGAGACTGGATCCGGAGACTGTCTGACCACCGGCTCGCTGCATGAAAACACCACAACAGTTGGCCCAGCACGCACACCTGAACTTTGTCAATTTTCTTCATCAAGAGCCTCTCCATCGCAGCAATCAGTAGACACGGGATTGAGTCTTTCTGATTAAGAGGGGCCTTCCTGAGATACTGTTGATAGGCAAACCCTGTCACTCGAGGTGACAACACCAAGTCGAGGTTGGCAAAGGTTAACACTGCTACTGAGTCCAGGAATCTCAACGCTTCTATGAATCCTGATGCTGCTGTTGGTCCCGCCCTCTCACTTTCTAAATGGCCGAGGTAGCTATAGATGTCAAATTCCTTCAATCTCAAGGGTGAACCTCTATGATTAAGCCTATCAAACCAACTTACGTACCGCGTTAGGGCACAGGCTCTCTTGTAAAGAGTATTGGATGATTTGCGGCTGAAGGCTTGATCTAACGACCTACGGATGTCCACTTCGTCCATCGGTCGCGAGGAAGTTGGGACTAACAGTTCCCCCAACCGGGATGCAGCAGGATCCAGAAGGATGATGTGCTTCAACTTTGCGATGCTTGCGTCTCTCAGGTCATCATCGGACCTCATTATCCTGGTCCTCCGAGCATGAACTAACCTCTGATTTGCCACTACGGAATCTTGGCTCTGGTGTTCTGCTTCCGGGGATGTTTGCAGGAGTGCAATGCTTTCGGCAGGCAACTGGAACATCATCGACAGCGTTTGGGATGGGCTGTCAAGAGCAAAAGATGATCTTAAATCCATCAATCCAGCTTGCTTAACCCTTTTGACTTCAGAAGTTACCCACTCCGATGTAGCATACCTCTTCCAGGAATTCTGATCTATGGGGTCCTTAGGGTTATCGATGGGTGGATTATACACTTGATCAGGGAATGATTCCGAAGGCTCATATAAATCTGGAGTTTCAGCGGTGTCTTCTAAGTGACGGATCTCTCTTAGATAGTCTTCTTGATCCCCAGGTTCCGCCAAGAAATCATAATCCCCTTCGATGAACTCAGGCAAAAGGTCGGATGCTGCAAACGGATGCTCGGATGTTTCGGCCTCGGATGGGCCTTCTGTACACCGGATTGGCTCGACCGCGGCTTGGGCTCGATCAGTGGTTTCCACTGCCGCCGTGGACTGAACCTGACGTAGATGCACGATATAAAGGAAGGCCGTTAATCAAGTTTCAGTGTTTGACAATTCACACGCACCATCTCTGAACGACTCTGATGTCAAAAGTGCCATTCAACTCAATCCCTGGATGCCTCTTCCAAAGATCTTCTGGGGCCACTCGCAAGGTCCTCTGAATCACTAGGTGAATTTGCTTTCTGTGATCAAGATTCAGGTTCGGATACCATTGGGGCCCCTACGGCAATTCGGAGCTCATGATGCTCCTCAACAGCAGGCCCTCTTGCAAGCCCAAGGGATGAAGTCACCTGCAAATGGATCACAGGTTACTCTTAGGAAGATCCTATCGGGCATCACGTGACCAATTGGGCTAGGTTTGCGATCGTGCCTCTGTTGGCCATTCCTTGTCCTGCCCAGTCAAAAACAAATCAATCCCCAAATTCTCTGCTCACCCACTGGTAAGACTCTGATGTCTACTGTCATAAGATCCATCTCAGATGATGATCACTGTTCTTGGGTGCCAGACGGGTTCTCGGGCGAAGTCTTGCCCTTCTCCAGCCGTTTCGCTCCCAACTGGATTGGACTCCACCTACAACCAGGTTGATCTGGATGATCCTGAATGATTGCACTTACAAGACTCTGATGTCTTCGTGTAAGTGAGATTACTTGGATCCTGCCTCTGTTGACTCCAAGCTCACCTTCACAAACATGTGATGAAGACAAAGTGAATCAATGTCACTCACGGTCGACTCTGATGCCAACTGATCAAAAAAGAGCGGAATGTTCCAAATGACTCAGATGTCTTTAGTTGAGGTCCGCACATCCTCATTTCTCACCTGTCCAGGTAATGGGGGAATTGTCAGTGATTTTTGTTTAGTGTCTCTACATTTGTAAACGCATCTGGTTCAACGACTCTGGTGTCGATGACTCTTTCTAGAATCTGGTTAGGGTCGTGTTGAGGCTCCAGCATTTCCCCCGGATCGAGAGCCCCAACGCGCCCGACCGTATGACATGGAAAAACTGAAGCCACATACACATCGGGTTGTGTGAGTGTGTATGAGTAATGTGGCATGTCGGTACCCTGAAAGGAAAATGAATGCAACATTGGTTCATTAACGCACTGACAGGTGGTGAAAACGATATTTTTCACTCAGAGCCTCAGATATGAGTCACGTAGCCATTGGCCAAAAACGTGGAATCCAAAAATTGTCGCTAACATCTGAAATGTTGTCGGGGTCGATGATGAAGCAGCTCTCAAATTTGGCCCGTAGACGAAGAACTTCCACTACTGCGTTTTGTATCACGGAAGCTGATTTCCGTCATATCACGGAGATGAGCCCATGCCCTGCTCCTGGCCTCGTTCAGGGCCAACTCAGGTGTCCTGCCCTGGTCCTCGTAGTAGGCGATGATTGGATCGAGGACACAGTTCAGCTGAATTTGCAGCTGAGTCTGCAGGTCAGGCGGTAACACCAAGTGGTCCTGAAGGGGATCAAGTGGGCCAGCATCCGGATGAAGTGGAACAGCAGGTGCACCCGGATCTTCTGTATCTGGCGCAGCCTCTGCTGTCGCGCCGTCGGCTGAGGCTTCATCATCTTCCGACGAGTCTGATGCGTCCAAGTCCATTGCAGCCCCTGGCATAGGGGGTGGTGGTGGAGGCCGAATCCAAAGTGCCACACCTTCAAGTTCAGCGGCCACTCCCAAGTGATTGTGGATGTCCGCCAAAACCTGATGGATGCTTTCGTCCTTGGCGTATGTGAAATACGCCTGTGGAGCCAACGGCGGCAACTGGGTGCCTTGATTCAAGTAGAACGTGTTGACCTCCACAAACTGGTCCGGTGGCACGCTTTCGGCTCTGCGCATGGCTTGGACGGGATGTCAGCTAAGAAAAATCTTCAAATTGAAGGTGATTGAAAGTGGAGTTGACTTTTTGATGACCATGTTCAAGACCATCTGTTGTACATTTGTTTGAACAGTTGTGAACATGGATAGAAACATGAGAGGCTCCGTTGCCTTGCTTGCCTTCTCTGATGAAGGACTTTAAGCCAAATATCACGTCATTCATAAAATCACTCCAATTTCACATGTTTGATGCAAGAAGATTTTTCTCATATGACTTGACAGCTTTTACTTATCGATCTATGTTTCTTCGACATGGTTAAACTCAAACGCTCAGATCTTTTGTCATTTGAATTTGCCATACATCAGTTTAGGATTTTTGGGAAATTTCATGTATGTGTATATGAAATAAATTCAAGTCACAGTTCCAAGAAAGTACTATCCACGTTGTGTAAACGCCCATCATTTTCTGTTCATCCAGTTCCGTTCATGTTGTCATCATCATCGGATCCTTGAGAATCACAAGCGGGTGCAGGCTCAGGTTTGCACAAAGCCTCTCCAAAGCTTCTCAGTAGATCACATGCAGCTTCCCATTTATCGCATTTCAAAAGTCCAAAGACCAAACGAGAATTCTGGCTCGCACATTGGACCATGTAGGTCTTGGCGTCCCTTGGCAACCCATGCAATGGAAGCTCATCATCACTATTCAGTTCAAACATCCTTGCTCGCTCTGCGTCAGCATCCAGAATGTGGGATAGGCAGGTTTCCAGCCGCTTATTTCTTGATGTGTGATGGCTCCAAAACAAAATCAAGGCATGCATGCAACTCAGCAACCGCCCTTATTTTGACACATGGGATTCAGCATCTTTGGGTTAGTCTCGCGCCCGTACGGTCGGGTCGGCGGAGACAAGAACTTGACTTTCAGTCTGATTCCATAGGTGGCAAGTGTCCCATTTGCTCCAACGTATGATGGAGTTGTAACTGCAAGATGCAGAGCATTTGATATTCAGTTCGCCGGAGTTGAGGCTCAATTCGGTCTAAGAGCCCAAGTGACATAGCAATCCATTCCTTGGCGTCTGGTAAGATGTCTGGTACAGAATCAGCAAGGAGTTGCAATGATTGGCGACATTGAGTCAGCTTTGTACGAAATTCAATGAGAGCTTCGTATGGTGCCAGCAAGGTCTGAAACGAGGCGGACATGCAGGTCAACTTACATACATACGTTGGAAGCAACTGGTGGAAAGAAATGAATGCGGGTTCATAGTGGAACCGTTTTGCAAACCTGAAATTTCAAGTATAAAAGACGAAAGGGTCACATGACCTGCTTTCTGACATCACGCGATGTCAGGAATTGTTGACATAAGTAAGACGTGAAACTTGCTAAAGCCAAAAGAACCAGGTCACTCGACATGGACATGTCACGTGACATGTGAATCCACTTGAGGGTGGGAAAAACGTGAGTTGGGTTGGGACGAAAGAAATGAATGGAAAATGGGGCGCTCACTTGAGCAGCGCTGCATTCGTTCACGAAGTTTCGACACATGTCAAAATCAATCATCGTTTTGTTTTGGACGTACTAATATCTATGTGTATATACATATATTCACATATATTAGTACTCCCATCCCTTCTCAAGAAATAATATTCGATCAAACGAGTTTGAGCTACATCTTATTTCTTGATGTGTGATGGCTCCAAAACAAAATCAAGGCATGCAAGCAACTCAGCAACCGCCCTTATTTTGACACATGGGATTCAGCATCTTTGGGTTAGTCTCGCGCCCTCCCCCAGGTTGGAGACTTGGGCTGGATTCTGCTTGACAAAGTTTCCAGGCATCCATAAGGTTTACTTTGGAACGGTTGGTTCCTTGGTATGTCTGGGTTTCTTCTCTTGAGAGCGCGTCAGCTGGATTGGAATAGCTAGGTACCCTCTCAACCCAGCACATCATACTGACGTGCAGGTTGTTGGATCTGCATTTGACCAACGAAGCTTGGGCACTCAAGTTGTCTGTGAAGACCACGAGTCTGGTGCCCTTCACTGCTTCTGAGAAAAGCTGGATGCCAACAAAAATGGCAAGGGCTTCAAGTTCCATGATTGGTGTCTTCTGATCTGGCCTCTTAATAGCCAAAAGCAAGCATTGGTCGACGACCTCACTGAAGCAACCTAAACACGCTCCGTATGGGTCCAGCAACAGACCACCAAGTCCAGAGAAACCATCAGGCTCGAAAGATGCATCAACATACAGATGGTACCATTCTTTATGCCTTGTGCACACTACCCTTGGTGAGTTCTGATTCATCAGGTGGACAATGAGCCTCAAGGCTGAGGCGAGGTCAGAGTTCACAATTCGTAAGTTTCGAGCCACATGTAAATTCAACTCTTGGAGGCAGTTCTTAAAACGACGCCCAAAGAGTTGATTCGAAGCGAATTGCAAGCGACCTCGCAGTTTCTCTCCGTCAGTTCTGGTTAGGTAGCCAGCGGTCAGTACTGCATCTATCGTCCGTGTCAACTCTTCCACCCTGGACTGTGTGTTGCACACTTCAAATTTACCAGCTGGGGTTTTGTGCAAGGCAAGTTCGACACCTAAAACTTTGCAGCACTCTGAGTACGGCACCAGCTTATCGGTCGATAAATCCCAACCCATCAGGTGGAAGAAAGCTGAGATGCAAAGGTCAGTGTGTTTTGCCAAGCTAGATGTCGTCAGGCTGAGGAAGTCATCGAAGTACGAGGTCCAAGCCAACTTCAAGAGCTTACTGCCTATGGTCCATAACCCCATCGCACAACGCAGGAAAGCGGTCACGGAAGCTACGGACCCAAATGGTAATACAGCTTGTTGGAAACTTCTGGCCGACCTTTCTGTGGATTGAAGACAACGATGTACGCATCCATCCTATAGGCTTCGTCTGATAGAGGAATTTGTTTATATGATGCAGCTAAGTCCCAACATTTGCCTACAAGCTTGTCGGTTCTTCCATAACCTGACATTGATTTGAGAAGGGCAGCACCAAGACCTGCTATGTGGTCCACACCGTGGAGTGTCACTACTTCGACTTGAGTTACTGCTGAGTTCACCAAGCTTGCTTTGTAATCATCAATGGGGCGCACTTTGTCTCGCTGATGAACGCCGAACCTTCTCGTCAAGGTGCCGCCAGCTGGGACGTCGCTAGGATTGATTGGACCTTTCAGGAAACCCTTGTCTAGTTCTTTCATCGTGGCCTCATAAACTCCAGCATCCAACTTGGCGTCCCCTGAGCTTTTGACACTCTCCAGGAGGGCCTTTCTTGCTCGATCGGCAACTCCTCTAAGGGCATCAGGAGGGATGCTAGCTGGACGAAACTTGGAATCAAATTGGTTGGAGGATGGCAGTTTCCCAGTCAGGTCGAACCCCGATCCGATGTCATCCACTAGATTCAAGTCGGGGGATCCGGACTGCATCAGGAGGGACTTGAAGAGCAGCAAGCGTTTCTTTGACAGGATTGTTCGGCGTCTGTCAGACATGCCCGCTTTGAGCTCCGTCTCTCGTTTAGCCAGGTGTTGTGCCTCGCTCATCATGGCCCTGAGCGTTTCGGACCTTGAAGTTGCAACAAACTCGTCAGTGTGCTTTGTGCAAAATTCCACCGCTTCTACCATTGGGCTCGGGAGTTGATCAGCCAAAAAGCCCGGGTGTTTCGATTCCAGGGCAGCTTCAATGAATTCCTGTGGCGATCTGTGAACTCCAACTGTCTTCTGTGATGCACTCGCGATGTACCCCACTGCAGGAGTGCCTATGAGTCGTGCGTTTGGAGGCACTGGTTGGTGTGCATCAAGGTGAATGACTGTTTTGAATTCACTAACCCATGGTAAACCTTTGAGCGTTGGTTGAAACTCCGTTTGTTGTCGGATTGCATCCAGTTGTGAAGCATGGGTAGCAAACGTAGGTGTTGGGCAGTGTAGGCCATGTTCTTGTAATTCCAATGCCACAAGTGTAGCCAAACGCCTGCACAATGGCCAAGGGTATGCTGTTTCTTCGGCAGTGGCCCAACCGGTGTCCGAATGGCCCCATGGTTCATGGGCATGTGTGTCGTCACAGCGACACTCCATTTGACACACTGCAGGAATGTTATGAGTGAGACGTGTGTGCTTGCGTCTAGCTGAGCCATACATGCAGTGATGAAAGTAGGTGTCATGATGCGGTACATCCTGCAGGAATTGGGCCATATGAAACGTGTTCCACATAAAGCTTCTTGCAGGGTTCTCGATTGAAAAGAGAACTCCGCATTGGACGCACCAGCGGCACAGCTCTTGGGTACGCTAGTATAATAGGTTGGCTGCAGCCACTTTGGCGGCATGCAAAGAGCTCAGGTGGGGAAGCCCATCTGGTTTAAGGTCTGTTCTCAAAACTGGTGGGTTATATCGACCTTTTCTCTTGATAAATCTGGCCCGACTCGCGGTTCCGCAGGGTGGTGCAAAATGCACGTACACGCAACCGGGTTCTTGAATCATGTCTTTCAAAAAGGAAAAATTTGCTGGATCCGTCAGGTCAAGCTGTACAACCGGGGCGACAAGTCTCTTGGAAATGGCGTGGTCGATCCCAAAAGAATCTCTCAAACCAAGCTGTCTAATTGAGGCAGTTAACCGGCTGGTGCCGGAGAAAACTTCAATGGCAAAAAGATCTGTACACGTCCTCCCTTGGCACTTGGCTGATAGCTTAGCTTCGAAAGATGCAGGTGCTTTTGGAAGGTCTATGGTCGCCTGGCTTCAGGCGTTCTTGTGGCTGAGCAAGCTATGTGGCTTGCCGCAGCCTGGTTCAGCACAAACATGAGCTCCTCTCTGACAGTATCCCCCTGGTGACGCATCTTGGCAACCACTTTGCATGTTGAAAGGCCAACAGATACGGCGCCCTTCTGCAGTTTCCAGCGCTTTGCCAACTAACTCTTTGGGGACATTCGGGCCTCGGCCCTTACGCTTTGTCTTCCCCTTGCCCTTGCCTTTGGTTCGTGCATTGCTCTTAGGCTGTGCAGGGGCAGGCTTGGGCGGATCTTCATGCTTGCGCTTGTTGGCATTGTTGGCATTGGGCTTAGGGGTTGGTCTTGAAGGTGCGCTGGCAGCCAGCGGCAATAAATGGAAACTGACATTTGGGCGCGCCAGGGCAATCATCAGCTCTTTCTCAAAAGGCAAGTCGCCGTCCACATTGCGTTTGAGGGTTGTGAGGTTCTCGGCCAAATGGAGGAAAACCGCACGATCCGCTCTGAGAATTTGGGTCACTGAGACCTGTGTGTACCCTGGTGGTGGGTCTTCCTGCATATGGCTCAACAGCTCTGCATGATACGAGTTCATCAACTCGTAAGTGGCGAGGCCCACAAGATCAAAGGCCAAAGCCCTCCTCCTAAAAGCCTGCACCAGCTCAAGTTCGGTGCGGGTGCTGCGTGTCATGTCGATTGGTTTCTCCCTGACTGTCAGGGAATCCTGGTCCAAAGCTAACTGCTTCAATGGGCGTTTCTGCAACAATTCAGCTCTTCTGGTCACAAATTTTTCTGGGTGCAAATAGGTGATGGTGTCTTTTTCCTGCATTGTGAAGGCCAAATCATAAGAAGAGTGTGCTACCTCTTCGTCTCCCTTCAGCCGCAGGCCGGCTAGGCGTTGGCGCTGGTCTGCGATACGTCTGTCTCGTTCGGCTGTTGGCAAGGAGCTTTGGCTGGATAAATCGTCCTTCTTGTTCACTTCCGCCTTGATGTTGGCCACGACTAGAGTATGGCACTCGAAGACCAAAAGTTTTGTTGAGGTGATCGTGCCCAGGTTCACTGGCACCTTGTTGCGGAAAAAGTCGCGTACCTCCTGTTCAGAAGGTGCTGTTCCTGGTGGCGAGATGGCAAAGGCCATCTGGGCCATTGAACTTACGTTGCTCGTGATGATGGCATCCACTTCATCTGGACTCAACCCTGCCTTTGCGGCTCGATCCTTAAGTGCGGCCGTGGAATGCACTAAGGAAGCTGCCTCACGCTGATTGTTGGCCATGGCCAGGAGGGTTGAGGAAGCAAGTTATTTTATCTGTCAAAAAGAGAAAAATCCGACTCATGCATCGTGTTGAAAATGCACATGTGCTCCATGGTCGTAGTGTTTTTGTTTCTGTCTTGCAATTTCAAACATCATGAGCTGCGAACGTTTGCAAGCAGCTGCAGGCAAGGCTTGACTTTCATGCATCTTCCTTATGGTTGGCACAGCAATTATTAAATTTTACACTGGCACAAATGCATTTACAAGTGGCAAAAGGAAATTTTTTGTCGGAGACTGCGGCGATTAATCTGAGCTTTCTATAACTCTCACACACCGCTTGCACTTGCGGATGTCCAGGAAGGCTGTGCTCATGATCAGCTTGTGCTCGGCTGTGGCCTTCATTCCACACTTGAACGTACAGGCTTCGCTGTCGGCTTCCACATGCACAATCTTACTGGCTTCGTGCTGGTACATGTTGAAGTTCTCCCATGTTGAGTGGTGCACGTTCGGATCGGCACCTCCAAGGGAAAGCCATTATTCTTCATCGTTTTCGTCTTCATCTGAGGTTGAGCTGGTCGAGGAGCTGCTGGAGGAGCTGGAGCTCTCTGGCCCCTTTTCCGATTGTTCAACTTCTGCTTCGACTGGAGCATCTTTGCAGTCTGGTTTTGACGGCTGCTGTATATGGCCGGATCTTGTCAAGTCAGGGTGCAGTGCTCCAATGCGGATTTGCCGCAACATATCTTCCAGGGTGCGCAAGGGCGCAGAAAGCATGTCTCTGGAGTACACCTCCAAAGATCCCTTCCCAGAAGAGTGATGTCCAAGAATTGTACGGTGATGTGGATCGCACCCCGCTTTCGCGAGCCACGACAAAGTCGTTGCCTTTAAGCTATGTGAGGACACATCCTCCAGGTCGCCTGAGTGCGGCTTGAGGAGCTCAACCAACCATCGTGATGCCTCGTCAGAGGTGACGCTCCGTTGGCTCCATTTTCCCTCCCTATTGGGGAGATGCAGGACGGCCCCGCGGACAAAGTTGGCAAAGTCCAGGGACACTGCCTCGGCATTCTTCCAAGACATCGCCCATGGAGGATTCCGCAGGCCCCAAATTGGTGCAATCAGAGGCATTGGAAGACCGTGTCTTGCCACCTGCGAAGAGGTTTTGTGTGAGAAGGTGCTGAAGCTGATGAAGCCTACCATTTTATCGTTTGAAAAATCCACATCAAGTTCACAGCCATGGATACTTCTCAGGTCTGACCAGATGCAGACAAGAATGCACCAGCGGCATACCTGTCGAAAATGTCAAGAGCATCATTACTCAGCATCTCTTCCAGGAGGACAACTTCAGCCACTCGGAGGGGCCGTGCCTGTTTTCGCACTGGGCGCTTTTTGGCAGCTGTGTCAAGGATGCCTTTGGTGAATGCTGCGACCAAAGGTGCGTCTGGTCGTTTCAGTGGTAATCCCAGTACATGCACTGCGAAATTTGCCGATTCCAGAAAGCTCATCGTTGCGCTGTACGGCATGCCATCTTGATGTTTTTCCCAAATGTATTCGGCAACATCTTCCGAATCTAATGGAAAGGGATATTTCCTGTAGAAAAAGCCTTTGTGCCACACACAGTATTTTGTGAGGCTATTCACCCTCTTGGCTACTGTATTTGGACTTCTTGACCCGCAAAGAGTTCTGAGCTGTCTGACTGTCTGAAGTTGAGGTCCATGTGCCCTTCCTGAAATCTGACTCCATCTGGGACCACTCCCGGGCTGGAGAGTATTACTGCATACAGCTTTTCGATGGCCCGGTTCCATTTCGCCTCATCAGCTTCGTGATCAGTCAAATTGTTCTTGAAGCGGATAGCTCTCTCATAAAGCCGGAGGGTGGTGTTGCATGTTCTTTGCCGCTTTGCATGTGGTTCAAGACTCCCGCCCACACTTTGTGCCTGGTCAGTTTTGCGATCATCCATGCTATGTGCTATGGCTGGGATCTTTGGTACTGCAGCCAGTGGTTCATCACCAAAGATGCAAGCCATGATGCCCTTTTCCCAAGGGAGTTCTAAACCATCGTTTAAGCTCGCACTGAGTATCGCTTGGTTTACCATCGAGTCAAGTATCTTCGATTCAGTCTCATTGAGGGCTCGTTCGTGTCCGGGAACTGCTTGGTCCATGGAAGAGGCAGTTGCAGCTGTAAATTGTCCGTGACGCTTACCATCATCATCCAGATCGTGCAATTCCTGTTGATCTTGATGTTCAGGTGGGCATTCAAGCGTTGAACCATCTACGCCGTCGCCCACAGCAAACCAATCCTCGCCCTCATTGACATCGTTCTCAATTGGGTTCTGACTGTTCACTTCAGAGTCCGGACTATGGCCATCACACGCGGCAGGGACGGGTAGCGTTGACCCGGGCTCGAGATCTTGGTTTTCGCCGTCCGTCATTGAGCCTCCATCCTACAAGTTGCACTCACAATTTTTCTCCTGGCTGGAGTCACTAGGTTCGGAAAAACGCTTCATGCTATTCAAAACAAGCTGGTATGATCTGTGCCTTTCTTCGCTCCAGCAGCTCTCAGGCGGGTGTCGGCGGACACAAACTATCAACAAGTCCAAAGGGACTTGTACTTCGCAAAGAAATCTAAATAATTGGTCATCCTTTTCCCCCGTGCAGCTGTTCTGGAGCTTTGCAAGGAGGGTATAGAAAGAATTACATTTTTCCAAAAATTCGTTTGACATGACAGCCCTGACGTTTCCAAAGTCAAGGGATCTGTATGATCCTTGTTTGCGGAGCGGCACTTGGTTCATGAAATCATGGGGGTGACCTTCCATCTTGGCTCCCAACCAGGCGCGTGCCAAGTCCACTTCTCGAAGGAACTGCAAAAATATTAACATATAAGCCGGTGTGCCCACAATCCTAATCAACTCAAGGAGCATAGCAGCAGTGGCGGTTATATGAACTCTCATGTCTGGATCATCAATGATCAGGTGGCCAAGCTTGACTGCCAATGTTCCTTGGTCTCTACTCACAGGGACCTCTGTTGAGTCCAACTCCGCCGTTGACACGCTGGCACGCCCTCGTTGGCTCATTGTGATTCCTGCCATGTTTTCTATGCATGATGGCTTCAAAAAGCACTGTTCGCAACGACGGATCAAAAATGCAGCACTCTGCAATTCCACAGGGTTTCAACGCGCCTCTATAGTGATGGGGCCTATCGAGTTGAACATTTCTGCACACAAATTAAAGACTACTTGAAGGGAGCAGGAGATATCAGTCAAGTAAAATTTCCAATAAATTTCAAGAGCCATCACACATGGTGGGTCGCCTCTTGAACGAAGGCTGTCCAGGAGTCCAGGGATGTCGTATTCTTGCCCTCCCAAAAGCTGCAGCTTCTGCACTCGCAGAAACATTCAAATATCACAACTCATGCCACATCGGCTGTTGTGTCTGTCACATGACAGATGGGAGGTGTGGGTATGCTTCACATGAAACAACTGCCCCATCGGCCTCACCTGTCGCGCACTCAGCGTGATGGCAGCCCCAAAATTGCCCGGGAAGGATGGAGCACCTTCGCTGTGGGCATTGAAGCCACAAGGACTGAAACTCACAGTTCAAACCAGGTTCAGGAAACCACACAAAGTAAAGATAAATTGAAGTATTTGTTACATCAAGTGTAAAGGCCTTGATTGTCGGTCACCTGGGCGTGCACTTGCACTGTTAACACATGTGTGAACCCTCATGGACAGAAGTGCATGCCACTCGGCAGAAAGCACTGTCCCCAAGAGTCACTCGACTCCGGACTCCCCACCTGTGCTGTTGGATGTGAAGGCTCGAAATTGTAGATCGCGAAAGGTCCACCTGGAGCATAGCCACTAACAAAATAGAATGAAACCCAAACGAATGTGAAGAAAGTCTTATACCTTTGAAAAACATCAAAAATGCACATGAGAGTCTGAGGACATGGCACCTCACGAGTTTTCCTCGAAAATTGGAGACTGAGGTTTGACAAAACTTCCACAAGTTATAGGTCTTGTTTCTGTAAATCGTCGTGCACTTGCACTTGCCGGGACCCACACCGTCTCACTCGAGAGCGATGGCACGTGCCACTAGGGTATGTTTCCGGGTTTGAACCGGCTGTGAAAGGAAAACGAGAATGAATGTTTAGGACATGTCCTTGAATTGTGCCGTCACATGACTGCCAAACTGAGATACTCCTATTTTTGAAAAATACAAACCTCAGAGGTGAAGCAAACAACACATGACATGTAAGTGAAATGAATTTGTGACATGAAAATGCCGAAATGCGCCCTCCCCATAAACAAAATTGAGGTGGACTGGAACTGCGGAATGCTTTTTCAAGAAGGGCAGCCATTGCGGAAGGCTACAGGCCTTCGAAACCTCTACTTGGGTCAGCGTCCAGGACGTCGTCCTTAACTCACTAAGACCGTCCACGCAACCAAGTCAACTACTCCCAGAGCTCAGCCACTTTTACACACACAAGCAACAAGGAGATGTCTTGCTCATGTCGCTATGGTTCTTGTTGGTGTGTCACGCCTTGACACAAAATGATGCGGAGTCGCCAGTCAGCATCTTTCTGCTAACTCTCACAAAAGCGATCAAAAACACATGTCCTCACAAAAAGTCTTTACATCAAGACATGGTTTGTTGGTTTAAATAAGTTTGAGTGTTTGAAAAACGTTGAAACATTTCAAGCACCAAAACATGATTCATGATGTCTCCCTCAGATCTGTTAGCAACTCCAGTTCTGAATGCCTTTCAGAACGTTGCTCTCGCTATCATCATTGAGAGACAAAACACACTACACTTCTCCGATCAATGTCAAACAAAGTTCCTTCTTCCGAAGTCACAAAATGAATTCTACGATCTTCTCACGATTCCTTCGTGCACTTCTGCGATCATTCTGCCGGCAAAACTAAAGCAAAACATATGGAAAATGGTTTGATTTTCCATGTCACTATACAAATTCAAATCCTCACGATGTTCTCCGTGCAATCAAAGTACTCAAAGAAGACGAAAAGTATATCGTTGTTGGGTTTCGTCATCTCCAATAAAACGTGCAGAACATGAAACGTGCAAATACGATGTCAACCATCACGGTTGAGCTCACCATCAAGATGAAAACCAAATTCACTTCTTCCAATACAGAAAATACCAAATGGATTCATCTCACCACAGATGTCACACAATTTTCACACCCCCTTTTGAGATGAACTCCATTCCATAGGTATACACTGTAACCCATCCTGACTTCAGCACATATCGCTCAAGCTCGACAGGCCAATACATATAGTACGAATTGTCCCGTTGTCCACCATCCAATGAACAACCAGCTCATAGTCTTTTCCTCGCCTTTGCACCAATGAGGATACTCTCAATCACCCAGCTGCCTCTGCACTGAAGTTCCAGTGAAGCAACCCTTTGGCTTTCCAACCTTTCCAGAGTCCTCCACAATCTTGCATGCGCAGAGAAAAGAATACCAATCCTTTGCAATTGGACTTGTACTCTTGTTTCCCAGGTGACACATACTCCATTTGCAATATCCGGCCATCTCATCATCGACATATACCTCTCGGTATGTTTTGCCCTCATTGGCAAACTTTCCAAACGCAAACTTCGTTCTGCTCCAATCTCGAAAACTCATGCCTTCAGGCACCAAATCAGCAGTAAGCTGATCAAGGACCTTGTCGGCGATCCCAGGAAAGATTGGGATAGGCATCACAGGCAACTGTGCACTCAAAGGTTCAGCTGCCGAAGAAATCACATCGAATTCATCATCATCCAGAGCCTCACGAAGTCGCTTGCTTCCATCTGTCATTGCTCCTTGACTCTCCAAAGGAGTCAAAATACTGGATCCGGCTGCATAGCCTGACCCTGAATTCTCACTGTGCCACTTCTTCTGAAGAAGACCAAGCAAAGCCTTCTCATCTTCATCCGTCCATCCAGACTTGGCCATGGCTACAAACCAAACCGCGTCCGGTAGTGAAAAAGCACTAGACCGTGGCTAAACTCTTAGGAGCAATCAACCTAGAACGTGAAACGAAGTGTCGAACCGCCATCACAGTCGTGATAGGATCAGTGACCTTTCAGATTGTTCTGCACTGCGCACACACACTGTATCTCACAGTATCGCGCAACAAAACTCTGCACAAAATGAAACATGGTGAAAACTTCTGTTTGTCTTTGGCAACGTTTGTTTGAAAAACAACGTGCAAACAGAAAATGAAACGTGACGTCAACTTCTGTTTCTCTCTCTGTCACAGGGCCCCCTTTCAAACGCAAATTCAATTCTTCTTCGAAGCATGTTTGAGTGCAATCAAAATGTATCTTGCCAACTTTCGGTTGTAAAACGCTGTTTCAGAATAGTTGATTTGATAAAGTTCTGCATGAGTCTGACATGTGCATGTAGAAAGTTTAGAGTGGAGATTTAATGCAAACCAGGCTGAATTGGAAACAAACTTCAATGTCTTTCCAATCGGAATACCATCCTTGTTCTGACATCCAGTCTTGCACAACTTCACCAAAGCCTCATGCCTCATGTCAAAACTCTCCAAAAGATTCACTGTCTCAGGTCGGGACCAAATGGTATTTCGTTCTGGAAGCTCAAACGAACATGAGTCTGCATGTTTGAAGTAACCACCAATCGCGTTGATGATCTCATCCCCTTCCTGGTCCTTTTCAGTGACTGAGTCCGGATTGAAATTGCGAAGTGGGCTTCCACTTCCACAAGGAGTCGATGCATGAATATGCACCCAAGGTGGACATGACGAATTCTTCCACTGACGAATGCAAACTGCTACACGACTCAACGTTCCAGAACTCTGCACCTTAGCAACTACACCAATGTATGGGACCTTCGAAACTTCACAGACCTTTCTCAAGTTCGAATGTTCCGAACAACACAGTTCTACAATCGCAATTGAAGAACCCTGAGTCAACACTTGCTGCAACACACTCAGCTCACGAAGTTCTGCTAACTCAGCTGTCAAACCATCTGGAACGACAATCCCAAGAGCATATCGGTGTTTGTAGAAAGCTTTAGCACTCAAGCATTTAGTGAAAAGATCTGCTGGATTTTCAACACCACTTCTGTGTCTCAATTTCAACAAACCTTCTCTCATCTGCTCTCGTAACCAATGCAATCTTATCTCAATATGTCGCGAACGTCGTGGCACGTCCATGGATCTCACAAGTTGCAATGCGGAGCCTGAATCGCTCTCCAGCCAAATCACAACTTCTTCTGGCTCATCGATCTCATGAAGTGCAAAAAGAAGACGGTGAACCAGTCTTCCAAACGCAACACTTTCTTGACACACTGATTGCAAACCATAGAGCTCTGCCTCACATGAACTCAAGCTCAAAGCTTGCTGCTGTCGGCTCAGAGACCTTACCAAAGACCTCTCAAAGAAAACAGCTCCACCGCTAACACCTTTGCGGTTGTTGAAACGATACGGCGCATGTGAAGCGTCGCTGAAAGAGTGGAGATGGACTGATCTCAGTTGAGTATCGTCAACTTGACTCATGATGGTCTCATCTCTGCTCGGTAAACACAAGCATGCATGCATGTCAACATACAAGAATCTCAAAACTGCTTTCAATGCTTGTTCAGTTCCGTGCATCGGTTTTGCTTGCTGTGTCCCAAGAACAGACATCCATGTCTTCAAGTCATGACGCACCTGTGACAACCAAAGCAATTTTCCCAACGCCTTTCTGAAGCGTGAGTATGCTTCATCTGACAGAGGTTTCTGAAAGTTGCTATCCGTGAGTGTCTTTTCAAGATGTCCCGAAATGTCAGGCACATTCTCAGACCCACGGGTAACACCATAATCCAGAAACGTAGAGTCAAGATAATGTGGATCAACACCCAGAGTGATCTCAGAGGAATCTCTTTCTCTCTTGATAACACAACCAATAAAGGTCAGGGATCCTCCCTCTTCTCCGATCTCTCCAGTTGTCTTCACAGGCACTACAGACGACAAAGTTGCAACCACATGCTCTTCGGCTTCCTTAGTGGTCGACAACAACAGAATGTCATCAACATACACAACACACAAACAAAACCCAATCTCATGACCATCTTTCACAATCTGTCCACCATACACACATGGTTCCAACGAATCAGACCAAAGGCCTACATGTTCAACCGTAAATGTCAAAAGCTGAAAGCATGCCAGTGAAGCATCACGTAACCCGTTCAATGCCTTTTCAAGCAAATAGTAGGTCGCTTCACCTGATGGAAAGCTAGTCGACAACGGCATTTTCAAGACAACATGTACGCCAGTTCCCAATGGGCTATGCATGAAGGCATGACTCACGTCCAATGCACGCAAAAGCATCTTCCGTGTCGCTGCCATTGCAAGCACCAAATGGACACTTTCAATCGAAGGAGTCGGACTGCTAAATCCCAAAGATCTAGCTGAGGAGCCACGATTGAAGTCCTTCGCAACAATCCTGGTTCGAACCCTCTCACTGCTTTTGTAAGCTGCAACCCACCTCGACTGGATCAAACGAAGGTTCGGAACAGCCTTCTTCATGTCGTCCAGTTCTGACTGGGTGATGATGCGGCCAGTCTTGCAGTGTTCCAAGTTCCTAACCTCCTCTTGCATACCTTTGAAACCTTGTTCCAAATCAAGCTCTTGCAAACTCTGGTCATCTATGATACTGTCAGGTTTCCAAACCAAGACATCCTGACCTCCAAGACGCATCTTCACAAAATCATGCTCATTGCCTCGATTGAAACAAACAGAATCAAGAGAACCAGAAAACATTTCAGGAGATGTTGCCGGAGCAAAAGACGCTGGACCTTCAAGTGTACCCAAACTCGCAACCAACACAGGCTCACCACTACCAACCCAAAACCAATCAAAATCCATATTTGTTTGAAGCAGTTCCTCAGAATCTTCACGGATCTCTCTTTCCAACTGTTCTCGGTCGGTTTCAGCTTTCCTTTTAAACCTTCTAGTGTACTCAACCTGTGTTTCCGGCTGTCGCCGAGCGGACTCAGGTGTTGGTACCACTTCTTCATCATCGACCTCTTCTACTGGCACCTGAACCTGGGGTACAACTACAGGGCTCTCCTGAGAGAGAGCAGGTTCAACACGTCTTTCCTTTCTCCGTTGTTCCTCAAACTCAGCAAAACGCTTCCTACATTCCTTATTGTGCCTAATACCAGGTGCTTCCATGCCACTCTCACATGCTGGACATCGACGAGTCGGTTCAAAACGTGATACGTCAGGTGAAGTTCTTTCAGAACTCTCAGGACTACCGATGGCTACATCTGCAGTATCTGCTGGTGACGTAGGAGATGGAGTGACAGAAACTCGAGACGGTTCTGCTGGAACTTCCTGTGGAGTCACGACAACATTCGATCTTGCTAACGGCACTGCTGGCGCCAAACGCAACTCACCAGATTTCTTCCTCACACTGTTGGACTCTGGCAAGACAAGTTTGGGCTGTGAAGGTGCCGGCAAACTCTGACCTTTCAACCTTCGCAACTCTTCAGGAGGTAGCTGACTCATATCAGCTGGTGCAGTTCCACTGTCATTCACAATTTGGGGTCTACTACCTACAGTCCCAGTGTCAAATTGAGTCAAAACTCCCTGTCCCGAATTCAAATCCCATCTCAAAGGTGAAATAGCCCTGATGTTCCTAGCTACAAAACGCATCAACTCAGCTTTGCCATCCACACGAATGAGACCCTGCACAACTGGACCTCGTTCCAATCCCATGTGAATGAAAGTACACTCAACATTCCTTGTTGAAAGTGGTGAATGCTGCCGAATTGAATCAGGAATTTCTGCCAAAACCTGAGCACCAAACAAAGTTGAAACTGGTTTGGATAACTTCCTTCCTGAAACCATTTCCAATGGACTTCTGTCTGAACCTCTCGATGTTGAAAAATGGTTGTTGCACAAAGCCAAATACGTCAAAACATCAACCAAATTCTCATGTGAAAACGTGACATCCAACCCTTGTGCATTCAGATCAGCCCTTAACACAGAAAAGGATTCCTTTAATTCCCTAACTGCTCGCTCAGCCGACCCAATTGATCGATGTTGTTGTGGCGCGGCTCTCCGAATAGCGAACGTGTATCGGCCAGTGGAAGCTCCAATGATCTCTCCCACGGCCCTCTCGCTATCGGTGTGGACATCAATGGAGACTGCCTTCGAAGTCAACCCAAAATGTTGAAGCCATACAACAATCTGTCTCCTGGCTGCTTCGACATCTTCTCCAACCACCACATAGCCAATGCACCTCGACATCATCTCAGTTAACACAAGGATCTTCACCGAACCTGGGAGTTCGTCTGCGGCGATCTCGCCTGATGTCTTGAGAAATGCAAAATCGGCCTGAATAGAAACCTCTTTCCTGTCACCTTTGTCTCTTCTGTGCTGAAAAACGGAACGACCCTTGGCACACTCCAAGCAATTTGGATTGAATGGAATATGTCCCTGTCTCCGGTGACGTGCCAGTTCATTGTCGTCTCCTCCAGACACAGCTGCGACAGAAAAGTCATGAGTGTTACTCACAGTCAAGTCAGACCTGTATGCACTACTACTACCAACATCTGGATACAAACGAACCCAAGGACAATTGGCAAAATAAGCAACATCAAGACAATGCATTCCAAGCTTTTCATGAAACAAATCAAAACCTTTTGGACCTTGTGTGAATCTCCATCCCGAATCTGCCAATGAGGTAATTGACAAAATGTTGTGTCGGATGGAACCCACCAAAACATTCAAACGTGCTTTCTTCCAACACCAATCATCACCTGATGTGCCTGACATGTGCATCTGTACTCCAATCTCAGCAGTGCCTGACATGTTGACTGAGGATCCATTGGCAGCTTTGTAGCCACCTAATTCCTCACTGTCCTGCAGCACTGACCTGAAGGCTGACAAGTTCGACTCAGCCAGAACACTTGTGGATGCACCAGAGTCAAGAAGCCACCAAGAAGCATCGGTGTTGTCAGCAACCTGTGAAAGCAGAGGTCGCAAAAACTCAAAATAAGGTTCAATCTGTTGTTCAACCGAAACCTCACTGTGGTCGTCAAACCAAGCATGTGCACGCACCAAAACGACTTTCATCGGTACAGTGGCACACAAGTCTCGGCTGGGGTCATTAACAAAACGTGCTTCTAAGTTGGAACTGTCACCAAGTCCAACCTCATCTCCACACTTCAAACCACAAAACCATGGCTCATGAGTACAGCTGTCGCAACCTCTTTCCAGCACACAACCCATGTCAGCCGGTTCACTTCTGACTACTTCTGACTCACGAGTACAGCTGTCGCAACCTCTTGCCAGCACACAACCCGTGTCAGTCAGCTCAACTTCTTCTTCTTCTGACTCACGAGTACAGCTGTCGCAACCTCTTGCCAGCACACAACCCGTGTCAGTCAGCTCATCTTTCTCTTCTGACTCATGAGTACAGCTGTCGCAACTCTTTGCCAGCACACAACCCATGTCAGCCAGCTCATCTTCTTTTGACTCACGAGTACAGCTGTCGCAACTCCTTGCCAGCACACAACCCGTGTCAGCCAACTCACTTTCAAAGTCTTTGCAATCAACCACAAGCCTATTTTCGGTTTCCATGTCAGCAAACTCATGCTCATGCACAAACCTAAGACCTCCAGTGGTTTCACATGTCATGTCAAACAACAAAGGATTTATGATCATGCTGCCGACACTGCCAGTCTTTTGGACATCAGACCTATTGTCGTGACTTGCACTCGGTTCCGCACTTTGGACTGGTCCCTGTTGCCAGGTATACCCATACCCGTCGCAATACCATCCAGAACCATCGTCCCACCATGTCTGCGAAACTCCCCATTGACCATCACAGCTCTCCGGCCATTGGTCATGCCACCAATAGTCATCATCGTCCCAACTCTCAGCAGTCCAGTCGGTCCAATCCTCTGAAACTTCATTCAACTTGCCTTTCTTTCCTTTTCCTTTGCTACCTTTAGAGCCTTTTCCTTTGGAACCTTTCTTGTCCCAAGCGTCAGTCCTTACAATACCCTTACCCTCTCTGTTCTCAGGGCAGTTGAAGCTGACGTGTCCGGTCTTACCGCATCTAAAGCACCGGATCCTGCTCACATCTGCGGTACAAGCTGCTGCAGTGTGTTTCCGACTTCCACACTTCCCGCATCTGCCTTCCACCGCATCGACGAGTTCGGCATCAAGAGAATGATGTTCTACATTCCCCTCCAGGGAACTCAATCTCTTGCTGTTGCCTGTTGTCTCAAAATCGCTGAACAGGCGCTGTTGCTCTTCCCACCGCATCGCAGCGTTCCTGTAGGACTCGTAATTGTCTGCGCCGCTGTGGTGGAGAACGTAGTTCTTCACTGTTTCAGGCAAGCTTTTCAACAGAACAACTAGCATGTCAGAATCTGCCAGCTTCAGTCCTGTGGTGTCCACCTGCATAGGGAGAGTTCCTAGCAACCTTGAGAACCTTGCAGCTTCATAGTCAATTCTTCTGATAGTATCACTAACCAAGGAACTCGGCGATGTCTGTGTCGCCGCCAGGACAAAGGATCTCCCTGCAATCTGCGTCCTTAGTGAGAGCGCTTCGGATCTTGACCTCACAGAAAATTCAAGAGTAAGTTGCCTAAGCAGTTCAAACCCATTTGCTTGTTGGTTTACTGCTACTGTCACTCTGTCACTAGATCCTACTCCATGTAGTGCCACACCCTCACTGAAGGCGTTCACCAACGCCACACACCTGGGGTTGTCGTGAAACGCAGCTTTTAAGATGGACATAAGCCTTCGAGACCTTGCCTGTTGTGCTCCACTGAGAGCACTCCATCTGATGGGACCGGGCCAACGGCTACTATGCTGGATTTCTACAGAAAATTCTAAACTTCCACCAGCTGCCCAGGATGACAACTCATCCAAATAGCCAGCCCAACCTAACACCTCTTCTTCTCTTGTCTTCCAAGTTCCTACTGGTGTTGGTGCCGGTGTCAACCATTTTTCGCTTTTGGCGAAGACATCCAATTGCTGTGAATTTCCATGATTTGATTGTTGAACACCAAAACCAGGCAAAACATCAAATGGCTGCGGAGTCACAAACGACGAATCAGCTGCCCTACCAAGACCATCACCAAACACTTCTGGAACCCCTCTTCTCTGTTGCATAGTTACAAAACGATCTTGCATATGCTGCTGCACTGTCTGTAGCTGTCCCTCACTCATGCTACCTAACATGGCCATGACCTCTTGGATCTGCGCCGCCTGAGGCGTCAAGCCTCCCAAGCTCGCTCCAACCGGGCCACTCGGCATGTTTCCTTGGCAACTCATTGGGTTCACTCCTAAGTTTGGAAAATCTCCAGACCTTGGTCCACCAGGCATACTCGCACAACCATAACTTGGCACACGCGCTTGCGAATTCTGTTGCATAAACGTTTGTTGTTGGGGAATCCATTGCGCACCAAACCATGCTGGTCCCGGTCCTTGCATTCCGGGGACATTTCCTTGTTGACATCCCTGCACCGGACCTATCTGACCACCTGCATCCAGGTTTGTCGTGCTCGCAAATCCCTGTACGTTCTGTGACACATTTGCTTGTTGTTGCTGTGGCTTTTTTTTCCTCGAGTGTGGCCGATGTCGCACTAATGGCTCGGTCCTTACATGTGAGTAAGCAGACAAAACTCTGTAC
The DNA here is from genome assembly GCA_947184155.2 of Cladocopium goreaui. Lineage (NCBI taxonomy): Eukaryota > Dinophyceae > Suessiales > Symbiodiniaceae > Cladocopium > Cladocopium goreaui. The sequence goes on along the minus strand of CAMXCT020000645.1, from coordinate 53,424 downwards.
AAGGACAAAAAAGTCCTTAGAATAAGCAAATCGATAAAACAACAAAACGAAAAACACAACCACACCAAAACGACGACCCGCAAATCCCCCAGCCAGACTTGCGTTTCGCCAGCGGAAACAGCGAAGCAAACAGCCGAAAACAAACCAAAACCCAAGAAACGGGGCCAGAGCCCAAACAAAAACACCCACCAAATCGATTTGCAATCGGACGCAGTGGCAAATCCACTGCATCACTATCAAAAGCATGCAAAAAATGAATTATGTATCGCAGCTGCCCAGGCAGACATGAAGACTCTAGCTCGGAATTTAACCCTAGCATGAGACAAGCTGTACACGAAAGCAGAGCTACTATGAAATCTCTCTCAGAGTCCTCTCAGGTCAGCTCGTCATGGGCCTTCATGGACGTAATAGTCATCCTCTTGACTGTCAGCTGCGATCACAAACCAAGGTCAAATGCAGTCAGAACCCCCCTTTGAAGGGGGGGCCAGTGATGGCAATGGGGAAGCAAAGAAGGCCAGGGAGCGGCTTCCAAACATGCCATCGCCGACAACAAATCAAATAGGGGGAGCACGCCCCTAGTTTCATAGGGGAACTGCAGCCATCCATTGTAAGGTCTCAGTCAGCGACTTACTAGGTAGTATCCGCAAAGCTGAGCAACATGCAGAAAACGCTCGTGTCTATAGAATGTCTTTGCAATTGCCACAGTACCAGTGCTGTCGTAGGCAGTGTAGCGTTCGAAAAGCAGGTTCGCAAGGGATACGAATTGCAGAACTGTTCAGGACATTGCAGGATGTCATCGTTCCTGAAGGACCCGCAGTGCGTTGCAGTACGTACCGGAAAGCATGGTAGCAAAGCTACGGCTGTATTGCCACTCACCCAGAGAGTTGACAGGCTGCAGAATGACCACACCTTTCTGTCCAGTGACGAACCATGTTGGCAGTCTTATGCTGCTCGCGGGCGCCCCAGGCTGTCCTACAGGGAGGAACACCGGAAAGCACCGGTGAAGCTCGCTGCAGCACAGGCTGGTCCATGGCATCGGCCGGCTAGCTATCACCCCCTCAATTGGATTCAGCTACCGATAGAGAGTACCCAGCCAGAGGACATACCAGGGGACCCCAAAGAGAACTAACGAAAAACGGCAAATTAGAAAGCAGCCCCTCAGAAAGAAGAAATTTAGCCAGCACGATAGGCAAAGACAAAAAGGGGGGGACGGCCTTTACGGGTGCAGGCTATACGGCTGTCCTGAGTCACCTTAGTGGGTCACAAGAGTGCTGTGTCCGTGTCTCTCCATTCAGTGTAGAACCCAGCTAAACAAATAGTCATCCAAAAAGCAAAGGTTCGCACAGTCAAACAATTCTCCTTTCATTGGTGCCTGAGTGAGAGCAGGGGATAGCAAAACAGCAGAGGAAACAGAGGAAGCACGCAAGGACCAACAGAGACACAGACAGACGAAGGGAAAACCCAGCAAAAACACAACGGGACAACAGGACCAAGCGGCAACCAAACAGGGAGGGGGCGCCGGGACGGCAGAGGAGGACAGGGCGGAGAAGGCTGCACCAATCACCTTAGAATAGCAATAGTGCAGCTTAGCGGAGTCTAATATGGACCTGGATCATCATTCCGATGAATACCTCAGCTTGGCCGAACTAAGCTCCCCGACGTCACCAGTGACATGGTGTAGAGGGTAAAAACCCCACACAGGGCTAGTAGCCTTTGTTGCCATGAACCGAATGACGGAAGGATAGCAAAGCTTAACCACACTCCCAGCATGAAAGCAGGGCAACAGAGCCGTCACAGCTGCAACCAGATACCCAGAGGGAGGCACCAGTGCACCGGGGTGCAAGCTGGACCAGAGCACAGATATAAGACCAACCGCGGGGCAGGGGAGGCAGGAAGGACAGAGACAGGAACCACAACAAAAGAGGGCAGACACACAGGCAGGGCAAAAGAGGGCAACACAGACAGAGCACTTGAAGAGCAAAGTGCGCAGGACCCGAGTAAGGCACGAAGTGAAATGAGGACAGAGAGAAGGAGGGGCGTGCAGCAAAACACAACAAACACCGCAAAACGAATTAGATCAGTACAAGTGCACCTGTCACGTCTACGGACAGACACACGAGTACAGATAACACTAAGCTCATAACATATACCTGGGAGAAGAAGACCCCAATGCACCTGCCACGTCTATGGACAGATGCACCAGTGGTCATGAAGACCCAAGTGGACAGATGAAAAGAGGGACAAACCAGACAATCAACGGTAGGTCCCGACCGGGGCAAAAAGGGCCCAACTCAGCGGACAAGGAGGGCCAGACAACAAGACAGAAGAAGAAGCAAAGAAAGGCCGGAAAAGCGACGAGGTGATACGAGGTGTGCGAACCAGGGACAAGTAGAGGAGGGGGAGGAAAGAGGGCTATGTCTGACTCCGTGTAGTGTATTCAAGATGGTGGCGTTTGTCTGCTCGGAGAGTGTCATTCCAGCTATTCCCGATAGCAAAAGAGACAGGGTTCGCTGCTTCATTCATTGCAGCCAAGCGACATATTTCGTTGCATTTGGCGTTGAACACAGCTACATCATTAGGCGGTACTCTTTTGCGTAGTTTCCTGTCAGGGAAGACACGCTCTCGCACATGCTGTTGCAGAGTCTGTTCCGTTAGATAATGAGCTGGTCGTGGGAACAACACTCTGCTGGCTAGCTTGGCGCGATTGACTTCCCAGTGAGTGAACATATGTTGATGTTGAACTTGTTGCTTGAGTTGTGCAGCATATTGGTGGAAACTTTTGGGCGTGTGCCACAATCTCAGAAGGCTATAATTGGATGGCCAATCAAGCGGGCACAGAGTGGCTGTCTGCTTCCACATTTCAGGCGTAAGTCCTTTGGCGGATGGTACAATTATTTCCAGGTTGACTCGGGTGGGTCCAGTGGGTTGCAGGCCCATCATAATAGAGGGGTCAACTACCCCTTGTGTGTATCCTCGGGCGAGTTCTGAAAAGCAGTCAGCTGCTTGAAATTCCTCATCCAAGGCCAAGCTCAGTCCTGGGGCGTTCTTGTCAGTAAATCTAACCGCCTGCAAGACTTGATCAGCCGCATCTCTCTGCAACCCCTCAAATACTCGATGGGGACAAGAGAAGGAAATCTCCTGTGGGGCTTGGGTGCTACCGCCAGACTCCCCTACGAAGCATGGCGCGATTTTGCTGGCCCAGCTCGCCGGAAACCACGCCAATAAGGCCGTAGTACCACTCACCAAGTCGACCCCCGTGTGGCGCCGCGAGTGGGGCTGGTTCGTAACAACCACTTTGACAGGGCCACTGGGGGCACGTTTTCGGTTTACCTCTGCACTCTCTCTGGCTGCCACAATGAGCTCGGAGAGGATTGGACGAAACCAGAAGGTGGCATAGAGCAAGCACTCCGTCTCTGGGGTAGCCAGGGACTCCGCTCTTCGAGTCAGAGAGCAGATGTACTGCGAGAGCTTTTCAGCCAGCCGGAGGGTAAAACTCCGAGCAGCATGTGCAAAGACCTCCTCAACCGTCCCAATCACGCCCCTCAGCCACAGTTCTGACGCAATTGACATGAAAAGGCGTGCAAACTTTTCTTGCATTGAGGTCAGGGAGATGGTAAGCTTCGCTTGCAGCCCCAGGTGTGGAAGAGCTCCAAGGTTGTCAGGATGAAAGAAGACACTAGCGCTGGGTTGTGAACTGCTGATCATAGTGGCCAACTTGTCCGCAGCACCCTTGATTTCCTGTTCCGTAGGATCATCCATGGCCGGTGGGATTGGCGGGCACCATGGTTCCTCTGGAGGTCTAGCCTCGTCATCATCTTCACTTTCTGCCTCTGTTTCACTTGCAGTGGTGGATTGTTCTTCGTCCGACGAGGGATCGTCCACTTGCTCGCCAGCCCCTTCCGGGCCTACCAGAGAGCTCTCTCTCATGTGTACTTGCAGTGCAGGAGCTTGTAATAGCAGTGGTTGCAGGCGGTGTGCGTCGAAATAGTGGATACCTGGGATGAGCACTATTCGCCGATCTTTGGTGGCTTGATGAAAATACATTTTGCTTCCTCTGAGCCTATGCACCAACACAGGGGAGCCATTGTGGGAAGCACACAGCCAAAGCGGAGAACGATATCCATCGCCGGCATAGCCGTAAAGGTATTCCCTATCTATGGAGCACGGAAAGAAGCTGCTCGCCGTGAGGCGGTGGTCACGACTTTGGGAGGCTAGCGCTGCAGTGGCTTCCTGTGTAAGCCGCAGCTTTGATTTCTGTGCAATGACCAAGCGGAACCTTTTCAGGGATCGCACACCATTCACGATCACCACCATAGCTATGGCCAAAGGCGGTTTATCTTGGGAACTAAACGGTGTATCTAGGCCCCACTCAAAGACCGCCTCTGCATCAGATGGCACATGCTTGGGCTCATGGAACTGGACAGTGCGATCTTTAAGGGTATAATACCCGTAATGGTATACAGCAAGTGTCTGCGCCATCCCAATCAGCCCAGCCATATCAATGGGGGAGACAATGTACGTATGCTGGATGGCCCTGGTGAGCGCGACAGTGGCTCGTCCAAAGCAGTCCTCTTTGTCTTCTATCGTTGCACCTCGCCGGCCCCCACTGAGGAACCCACATCCTGTCTGGACCACTACTGCTATTCGTGCCGTGGCTCCTGCTGCTGACGAGGTGGTGGCAATCCGCAGACCGCCAAACCAAGCAGCCTGGAAGCCATGTTGCAGCAGTTGTGTGTGTGCACTGCCGTACGATTACACATAACAAGGAGCTGCGCCGTCGCTCCTTGATTGAGGTCTCGATAACACTGTTGAAGATAGTTGAGAAATACCACGATATCCTCAATAGCTGCCAGGAGGTCTCTGGAATATCTGGGTACCTCCCAGAAAACAGCGCGGAATCCTCCCTGCCCAACAGTGTAATCATGGGGGACAAAATGGCCGATTTGTATGGGGTCCTGATCATGTAGCACCAATTCCGGGTACCGGACTGCTACGATAGCTTTGTACGTCAACAGGGACACTCTGGAACTGTTGGGCAGTATGATGCCCCATCTATGTGGACCATCCAGACCGGCTGCTTCAATCGTGGTTGTACACTCAGGGATGCCGAATTCTTCTGGCGCAGTTGCAATAAGCAAGACGGCCAATATTGCAGAAATTAAGCAACTCTGAATATTCAGGTGGCTAAGTGTTTCTTCACTGAAAAGGCGCGCCAAGGAGATTGGGAGCTGCTGGGCAGTTATTGCTGTGACCCACGTCCCTGTGTGTGGTGCTTGGCCGAGGTTGAGTAGCCGCGCCACTTCTGAGTCGCTGTCCTGGCTAGCATCCGGCCACAGGAGTGCAATTAGCTTGGTGAGCCGGGCAGGAGGCAAATAGTCGCCAGGGCGATTCAATGCTCGTAACCCCAAGGGTCGATGAAGAAGCTTCTGTCTATTGGCTGCTGCAGTCCTTCCCTTGGAGAGACCTCCAGGTGTTTGCCTATGGTCCCCAACGAATACAAGCAGTGCTGGTTGCTGGATTGCAGCAAGAGCGGCAATTTCATGGTAGTTGCCGTACTGCTGACTTTCATCCATAAATGCAAGCCAGACTTTAGAGAGCCAGAGACTAAAAGACGAGTATTTCATGGCCATTTCCGCCGTAGCAGAACCTCCGGTCGCAATCAATATACGTTTCTTATTGCGATCACTGCATCGAACATCAATTTTGGTTGCATACGCCTCGCCTTTGCCTTCCTCGATGCGACCCAGTAGCCGTCCAAAAGCACTTCGTGTTGGTGGAGCTAGGTCACTGATTTGATCCGCCAAGGCTTTTGCAGCAACATTTTCTTTGGTGTACACGATTGCATAGAAATCACTGAGCTCGCAGCTGAGGGCAATTAACAACACCGCCAAGGAGCGCGTCTTTCCGGCACCAAAAACACCTGCGATGCATAGGTCAGAACGGCCAGTGAGGATCGCCAGGAGCAATGCCACAGCCACAGTAAGGACGTGCCCATCCCCATGCGCTGCCAACGGGAGCAGGCTGTCGCGCATATACTCATCATGCGGGCCTGGGAGAGCAACTCCAATCGGTGTCAGTAGGCGGCAGAGCACTCGGACCAATGCGTCCGTCAGCTTCGTTCGGCGTTCACTCATCATTCTTCGCACTGGGATGTTAGGCTGAAGAATACCCATCGTCAGTGGAAGTCGTGCCGGGTTAGCCTGTGCGAATACCAGCAATTCACACCTGCTCCGCGTGTCTCCAAGAAATGCCATTTCTTCCATCACCACAGAAAAACTTGCGTGGAAGACAATAGGTTTCGGCCAGTCTCGTTCCGGGTCACTTCCGCTGGCTGTTGCCCTAGGAGGCGGCCACAAAATGCAACCGCGACAGACCTGGAGACCAGAACTAGCTCAAGAGATTTTGGGGCAATTCGACGGTATGCGCGGGAGTCCGCGGACCGACTAGTACCTTGCATTACTTTCTCTTGGACCAGGAAAATGGCACAGCGATGTGGGCCCTCAGGGAGCTGGAAACGCCCAAATAGGGCTCTTCCTGCCATCACATTGGCTTCCATGCTTCCTAAGTTGCCATTTTCGCACAGGCTCCATGGTGACGCGGAAGGAACTGCCTTCGGATCGCTGAAGAGCAAGAGAGGAATGCATTCGGTGATCAAATGTACAACATGAAATCCCGCAAAGGCCTCATAGCCGTAACGGACCACTAGCTCAACTCCTGGTTGACCTCGCGCTTGTCGTTGCGCCAACACCACACTGGTCTAAGGGTACAAGTGTTGTAGCTGGCGACCTGCATGGTAAGCATCCAATTGAGGCAACACCATATCTAGCAGGAAGATCAATGTGCGCAGGGGGAAGCCACGGAGGAATTCAGTTAGCAAGTTTCTCATAAGTTTACCTCCTTCTGCATTCGCCTGCCCAGGAATTGGGATCATGTCGATCAGGACTTGTCGCAGATCCTGCTCCGTAGCAATAGGGTCATCTCTGACGTCCCTGTCATCCCATGGCACCATCTGTAGATCAGCACACCCCTTGCCAGCAGCCTGAAGAAGTGAACTGAGGGTCCGTTTGCAGTGGTCAGGGAGATCAAAGCTAACCCATGAAAGCACCCGTAGGAGCCCCTCGCACCGTATCCCATGTGGTATGACCTCAGGGGTCGTGATCTGGAGATAATGAATATTATGGGTACCTTCCTCAATTGATGTAAAGAGTAGGTGCCCATAAGCATGTCGCGCTCGGCCACTCCAGGAAGGCTGACCATCAATGAGGACGACATCATAGCTGAGGTCTGTAAGGGTGGCAGGATGCCACACGCAGAGTCGATCTTCAAGGCAATGGAGAAGTACTACTCTTCGTTCCCCTGTTGTCAGCCTCAACATTTCTGGCGGAGTGGCAATTGCAGCAACCTTGGTAGTACCTGGGAAGCAATCGAACTCATTGAGTACTTGGTGGATTGCCAATCCAGTATACGATCCCGCCGAAAAGCCGAGAACATCAATGTCTCTGATGCCGTCTGGGATGGTAGGTGTCACGAGATGGGGAAAACAGGCTCGCACCAACAGCAGTTTGCCCTGTGGATGGTAGCATCTGAAGATTTGGCGAACTGCCGTGACCCATGTGGGGTGAGGAGGTCTCGCATGTGCTGGCCGGATGGTTGCCGCAGTCAGTAGCCGTATGGCGCGGGTGATCAAGAGTTTGAGATTAGCAAATCTATCCGGCAAAAATTCCTTCCATGCGCTCCATCCAACGGCAGTGGAGAGAAGCTGATAGATTGTATACTCATGCATTGTTTTGGTCAAACCAAGTTGGGTAATACGCTGCTCCCAATCGTCTGTCATTGCCAGTGAAGGGCCATACACTTTCATTTGCGCATGATTCTGGAAGAACAGGTCGTAATCATGATCAGGGCTCAGCAGTCCGCCTCCCAGTCCACTGCAGTGTACTGTGAGCGGGCGATCTGGCATCGGAGAGTCCTCCTGCCACAGGCTATTCATCGAGAACACCCACTGTGCCCATTTCTTCGGTCGGTCAATCAGAGGATGCGGAGCTTGCGCCGTGTTAGCTGCCTCACCTGTATAAATCCGCTGGGAGCACTGCACAAGGTCAAATACTTCTCCTTTCACTGATGCTGTCCACTCCTCTGGTGCGCGAAACGCTGTTGGGAGCCCAAATGCAAGCTCAGCAGCTTGGGCAAGAGCCCGGCAAGGAGTTCCCAGGGCAGGTCTTCGTTCCCACAACCCTAGTAACGCCACTAGCTGCTGATACGACAACGGAGACGGAGGAAGCTTTGCATGGACACGCAGGCCTATGACCAGAAGAAAGTTGCGCCAAGTCCCCAAGTCTCGATGGTAGCCGTTGTTTGGCCCTGGTTCCAAAGCCATGCAAAATAACAGACCTGATGAAGCCCGGTTCAATCTCCATAGCCTGATATATCTTGTCTCCTGGTAGCACTTTAATCGCAACTTCGCCTGGAAGGAGACTGAGTGTTGGCAGGGCTCCTTGCTCATAGGCAGGGCGGGCCCACTTATGAAAATTGGGCTGTCTGCCTTGGAAGCCATCAAGGATTCCTCGCAAGTGCCCATGCCGAGGCCACTGCCCCGTTGCAGGCACTGGAAAAGTAACCAAGCCTGACCATTGTCCCAGTATGCTCCAAGCGTGACACCAATCAGCTGCACATCGAGTGGCAGTGCCTAGAAGCGGCGATCCTAGCAATCCACTGGAGACAGCAGTTTCAGTATCACTCGGCGGTTGGGTGGTCGATAGGTAACTTTCAACATGATCACGGTAGGCAGTGCTTGCAGTAGTGGCAAGCTCGTCAGGGTCACGATCAGGGTCAATAAGGTCAGCCTCTGGAATTGGGCTGCGATGGCGAGATGCCAGCACAATGACCAGTCCAGCATTGATTTCCGTAAAGGCTTCACTGACCAGGATGATACCTTTGGTGACCACCGGTTTTGATATTTCAGCGGTAGCTCGCTTGTCAGCCGATCCCTGGCACGACTGAGCCGTTGGTGTGGAGTTTCGGCTCTTCTCTTCTTTACTCTCAGTTGAATGTGGGCTCGATGGCTCGGATCCCCCAAAGTCAACCTCATCCTCGAAATTTTCTGTTTGGGCAGGAGTTGGCAACCTGCCAGCACTAGCCAACAGGTTCTCCACGCTTCGCGATTTGGGCAGCTTGATAGGGGGGCCCGGTTGCTGTTGCGCGGCTTGTCCCATATCAACTGATCTTGCTCTCTTCTGTGCAGGAGCAATTGGGCTGCTCGGAATTGCTGCCGGCTGTCGGCTTTCGTCTTCAGTGGAGTCAAGCTCAGCACATGACAGCCACAGCTCTTGAATTTCGAAAAGCGTGACTGGCACGCAGTCACTATCGATGAGAACAAAGTTGATGTCTGGGAAAAGAAAAACACACGCATCCAAAATATAGGTTCCCGCCCACGTCGGGTGCACCTTGTCCAGACCAGTGTCTGCAGATATAGGCACAAATACAACTGTGGTACGTTCGCCATACGGGCCCACGTATCGTATACGCTCCTTCCACCACGCAGCGACAATAGGCCAATGACTTAGCCCTGCGGTGCTGGACACAGTCGAGGCCAACAAATCTCGATTGTCAGTGATGAGGTAGACTGTTTGGAAAGCTAAAAATTCATCAGCTTGACTGATAATCCATCGATAAAGGCTGTGCCACACTGGTCCTGGAGTCACTTCCACGCCATCCACAATCTTAATCTCATAGTCGTGCCGATCGGGGTCACCGGACTTCTTGTGGGGGACTCCAAACCGCCACTGTTGATGCACCGACTGATTCAGGCCGTACTCCGTTGAAATGTCTTTGTAGAGGCCTAAGGCTTCCAACAGGTCATCAAACTTCGCTCGGGGGTCAGCTTCGAACCAGTGGTGTTGAGCTTGCTGCCTAGTAAGGAGGTCCATGCCGAAAGTTGAGAAGCAAAGCCCCTGGACCAGTCTACGGCCAGAGACAGTGCAGAAATGAGTTTGCTTGGGGGTCCAGCGAGGTGATACCCCTGACCAGTCTACGGCCAGAAGTACCACACTGGAGTCTTTGCTGGGGACGTAACGAAATTAAAATTTGATTAGGATGGAAGGAGTGGGGTCCACGAAAATTTATGGGGACGAGGGAGATGCTGGAAATCCTGGACCAGTCTACGGCCAGAAAGACCAGGCACCAACCCAAGGGTAAAAAGGAACAATCAAGACAAAAGAAAAGGAAGAGCCCAGTAGGCAGGTAAAGCAAACAACACAAGGCAGACAAAAGGGCAGGGGCGCAATCAAAAGACGGAGAAAGAACCGGAGGAGATAGAGGCCGAAGGGGCAGGGAGGGGGAAGGGCCGTAACGCCCAACTCAGGTCCACAGACTGACAGGGAGAGATAGACAGAGACCAAGAGCGATACAGCGGTAAGAGAGGCAATTAGCCACGAGAACACAGAGGGTTTGAGGCACTGACAATCCTGAGCCAGTCTACGGCCAGAAGAGTCAGGTACCTATGAGTCACCCAGTTAGATAGAAGAGAGCCGGTGCAGTGTAGATAGGGAGGATACGATACAGCAGTTGGCACCCACTGCACAGCAGCGAAGCACACCAGGCAACAGACTATAAGGGAACAAAGGACAGTTGCAAGAGTATTGTGCTAGGGTAACCTCCGAACCAGGGCAGCGAGGTACACCTCAAGTCGCTGATTTGAGCCATATTGGGCAACGACAGGCAGGCACGAACTGGAAAATTAGCCTTCATCGGTCTGAACACTGAGTATGTAATGCAGTGGTAAATATTTCAGTGGATGGATTTTGATGGGTAGATCAAACGCGCCGAGAAAGGCCAACCTTCACTTATGTAGCTTGACCTAATGAAACGTGACTACTGAGGATAATCCCGTATTGTTAACCTTGGTCAAGTCATTCTCTCCGAGTTTCTCACGGCAGATAGACTTTAGTACAAACAAAGACAGACACAAGGGGAAACAACCCATAAAAAGAAGCATGAAATGGAAAGGGTCAAAGATGCGACTAGAACCAATGCTCATGAGAAAGAGTAACAGCACACACATTGGCAGCTGGTGTCCACTCCTTTGTTGATCCGCGCTACTCCTGCGCTATGGTGATTAACATTAGTCTACTTGATCCAATAGCGTTTCAGGCCGGACCAATCCTGCAGGACGACGAAGTTCTTCTCTGATTCGAACAGGTAGGTAGAGGCCTTCAAACACCCGTCGCCATCGGTGCGACGTATAGCACCCTCTTATTACCTGAGGTCTGGTGCTGTAATACTTCCGTACTAGGCTGCCTAAGAGGAGCTTCGCATGGTCCGTCATGGCAGTGTCATCAAAACTTGGGTGTGTAGTCTCGCCTGCACTTGGTTGGATCTGAGTGCCATTAGGGAGGAGATCAGCAACTGTATCTTCTGAATCTTGGATAAAGGATATTTGCACCGCGTTGACAGATTCATGGCGTGACAAGAAGCCAAACCAGTACCATGGATGGTCACACAGCGAGACAATGGGTGTGGTTTTCCATGGGTCTGCCCTCGCATCCAGTAGCAATTGCACATTCCTCCTGTGTCGATGCAAAACAGCCGTCATAAGAGGCGGCACCGCATCACCCTCAGGGTGTACCTTTGCTTTTTCGTCTAGGAGTAACTGGACAAGGTGTGAGTTACCGAGTTCAACTGCCAGTTCCAAAAGAGAGGTCGGCTGCTGCTTTGGCGGAAGAATGTTGGGGTTAGCCAACGATTGCAATAGCAAATACGTAAGGCTGACCCCAGGCCGGGGGAACTGCAGATCCTTGGAGGCTTGGAACTTATACGTGTCACTGTCGTTGTCTCGGAAAATTGCGAGACACTTGTTGTTGCTGTGGCTGCTGCTAGGGCATGTTACTTACTTCAGGTGTTTGTCCATCCATCCCAGATCCACTACCTTGCTGACTAGGCGTTCTTGGCACTGGCGGCAATCCGTCACTACGGTTACAACCACCATTTCCGGTACCACTACTTCCTTCACCTCTTTCAGCCATACCAGGACTAGGACAACCTTGCACACCTTGGCTCACACCACCCGGATCCATTCCTACTTACGCGCAGCAAGCAGGCAGCTCCGCTACCATGCGGAAGGCCACAGGCCTTCGAAACCTCTACTTGGGTCAGCGTCCAGGACGTCGTCCTTAACTCACTAAGACCGTCCACGCAACCAAGTCAACTACTCCCAGAGCTCAGCCACTTTTACACACACAAGCAACAAGGAGATGTCTTTTTTTGTGGCCGGCGCCATTGTCTTTCGACTGGTCACCACACTTGAGGCTTACCTGCGGACCAGCGGGGAATCGAACCACCACCGGTAGTCTGTCCGCGTCGTCAAGAACGACGCCCTACCAACTACTCCACAGGGACGCCTACAAGCAACAAGGAGATGTCTTGCTCATGTCGCTATGATTCTTGTTGGTGTGTCACGCCTTGACACAAAATGATGCGGAGTCGCCAGTCAGCATCTTTCTGCTAACTCTCACAAAAGCGATCAAAAACACATGTCCTCACAAAAAGTCTTTACATCAAGACATGGTTTGTTTGTTTAAATAAGTTTGAGTGCTTGAAAAACGTTGAAACATTTCAAGCACCAAAACATGATTCATGATGTCTCTCAGATCTGTTAGCAACTCTAGTTCTGAATGTCTTTCAGAACGTTGCTCTCGCTGTCATCATTGAGAGACAAAACACACTACACTTCTCCGATCAATGTCAAACAAAGTTCCTTCTTCCGAAGTCACAAAATGAATTCTACGATCTTCTCACGATTCCTTCGTGCACTTCTGCGATCATTCTGCCGGCAAAACTAAAGCAAAACATATGGAAAATGGTTTGATTTTCCATGTCACTATACATTTTTTTTTCCTCTGGCGTGGCCGATATTGCACTAGGCTCGGTCCTTACAATTGCGTAAGCAGTGAAAATCTGAGAACAAAACAAAAATGGACACGTATGGCCCGTAAGAATGGCAAATCAGTTCAAACCAAGAACAAGACACACCAAAAACCAAAGCGACCCGCAAATCCCCCAGCCAGATTTGCGTTTCGCCACAAAACAACACAGCGAAACAACACCAAAACGGGGCAAGGCCCAACAAAAACACCCAACTTAGATTTGCCATGTGATACTGAAACGATTCAACAGTATCACTTTTAGAAACATGCAAACTAATTATCTATTGCGGCAGTTCATCTAACGTCATCCACGTGCGAGAACTGTCAGCATCCAGAAACCGCCTTGACTGCCACGCAAGCTCTCAGAAAATTTGGCAAAGCAGAAGTAGCTGTATAGCACAGCTGGTGCCCATTGCCATTCTCATTGTCAATGTTGGTCCTGTAATGGTCAGCGTAGTTGGAATCCTGTCTCTGGAGTAAGATACTGCCGCAATAGCGATGTGACTCAATACCCCCCTCAAGGGGGGGTAGGTATTGACAGCCTGTAAGTCATGCAAGACTATAACTGTAACTCATCACAGATGCCGTCATACCGTAGGAAACCAAGAGGACCTGGAAAGGTGCCAATGGTACACGATTTCCGCAAAAAACTGATTCTCTCCGTAAGGTCATTGCAGATGAATAAGATATACTCGTGCAGAGGGTAGGCTCAAGCAAAGAAAGATTGCTACTAGCGACCTGTACACAATTGCGCCGCTCTCGCATGGCAGTCGTGCTCAAGCCACAAACTTGAAAGGGTGAAGGTTCGCTGTACCAGCACCAGATTGACTAGCAGGATTCACAAGGTGTCATCGTCCCAGCAAAAACCTGCAGCAAGTCAGATGTTCCAGAGGTTCGCAGTGCATCTCACATAGGGCCACTCTCCCCTAGAGTGGGCCATTAGCAGAATCACTACGTCCCATCAACGCACCGAACCATGTTGGCAGACTTTGCTGCTCGCGGGCGCTCGAGACTGAACTGCAGAGAGCTCCACTGGTTAGCGCCAATAAAGCTCGCTGCAGTGCAGCCCAGTCCATGGCTCTAACCGGGTATCTACGGCCCCTCTCGGAAAAAACAACAGAAACGCACCAGAAAGAGAGAGGCCCACCCCGAGGGAGAAGCCAGACAAAAAACCAAAAGCAACAACCGTACCAACCGAATTCAAGTAAGTAGAGGACAAGATGCAGCCAGAAGCCACCGTAAAGCAGGCAAATCCTTAGTCACAGCAAGCCGACACATGGCGACCTTAGTAGCACATCTAAGCAAATAGCATTTCGGAATCCTTAGTGACAATCGAACCAGCAAACCAAACAAGCCAGTACAGGGGGGAAGCATAGCGGGGCAGGGCAGAAACACACGCACACACACGCGAAAACACCAAAGAAGAGAGAAGGAGAGGAGCCAGGAGGCAGCAGAGGACAGACAGAGGAAGGACACAAATGTACCAGAGGGGATACAAGAGTGCCTTAGCGGAGTCCCACAGGGGGTCCTGGATCATACGCAGATGAATACCTCAGTGACGGAGCACAGAGAACCCCAGCAGCGCATGCAACGTGGTGTAGAGGGATAAATCCCCACACAGGGCCCTAGGCCTTTGCTGCCACGAGACACAACGAAGAGGGGAAACAAAGCACCACGACACCCCAAGCAAAGGCAAGGCAACCAAGCCGTCGCCAGGAGCCACAGATACCTGGAGGGAGGCACCAGTAACCAACAACTGGACCAAGACGCCCAGTGGGAGCTATCCGAGGGGGCAGGGGGGGCTTCCACAAAGTAGGGGCAGCAACGGACACAAAAACAACACAGAAGAAAGGCAAACACACGGCCAAGGTAATAGGGCAGCAAGCTCTGTCAGAAGGAATTGCCTGGGAAACAACAAACGAATTCAAAAACGAGGTGATGGACTGTTTTGATCTTCAGACCAGGGGTGGGCACGACAGCATCTGTTTAGTCACCCATTTATGGTTGTTAAGACCTAGCACGGATTATGCCCCTACCAAGTTAACGGGCTCCCTCGTTGGTAGCCTGCCTTCGTATGGTCTAAGCTCTCTACTGAGGGGCTAGGATGATGTAGGGAAATGGGCTAACAGAGCAGGCTAGATCTCACAACGAAAAATGAGGAACAGCTGAGAGCCGAACTGTATACCAGTGCACCTGTCACGTCTCTGGACAGACAGCACCAAGATAAACTATCCCGGCTGAAGTCACAAAAATCTAATGTTGATCCCAACTGTAGTACATCAGCACGCATGGCTGTCGGGACAGTGAAACAAGCATTCAAATAAAAAAGGGAGGAGAAGGCAGAAAGCAGGGGGTAGAAAGGGGTAGACCCAAGAAGGGTGGGTCAGGTAAGGGATCCTGTCATACTTTTCGCAAAGTGTTCACGATAATGTTGTTTGTCTGATTTGATAGTGTCGAGCCACTCATTGGTGAGCCCAAATGAGACTGGGTTCACTTGCTGCTGTCCGATTGCATGTTGGTAAAGTGTCCTGATCGCCTCTTGGTGCGTCGCTAAGTCTGCTGGAGGAACTCTCTTGCGGACTCTTCTGTCCGGAAAATTTAGCTCCCGTAAGTTTGCTTGCAAAGCATGCTCTGCCGCATATACCGCGGGCTGCTGAAACAAGACTCGTTCTGCAAACCTCTGAGGGTGCACTGTCCATTCAGCAAACATGTGGCTGTGCGACAACTGGTCCCTGAGTCTCGCTTCTGTCTGGTGAAGACTTCCATTAGTGTGCCATAGTCGCAGGAGGCTATAGTTAGAAGGCCAATCTAATGGGCATAACGTGGCCGTTTCTTTCCACTTGTCCGGAGAGAGCCCAGCCTGCGATGGGATGATAACTTCCAGAGTGGTACGACTCGGTCCCACCGGTTGGAGACCTCGCATCATGCACGGCTCAACAAGCCCCATTACGTACCCATGTGCTAGCTCTTCAAAGCAGCCTGCTCGCCGGAAGTCTTCGTCAAGTGCAAGATTCAGGCCAGGCATGTTTTTGGCGGCAAACTTGACGGCCTGGAGCGTTTGCTTCTCTCCCTCCATGGGAGTCTCATCACATGCTCGTTTCGGGCAGGTGATATTGATTTCTTGTGGTTTCTGTGCATTTTCAGTAGGATTAGCAAGAAATCGCGGAGCAATTTTGCTGGCCCAGCTCGCTGGAAACCATGCCAGGAGGGCAGAAGCACCACTTGTAAGGTCAACTACTCCTGTGAGGCGTCGATGCGGTCGATCTGTGACCAATACTTTGACTGGGCCACTAGGCGCTCGATTTCTGTTCACATCCGAGCTTTCCCGGGCAGATCCGATAAGTTCAGAGAGGATGGGCCGAAACCAATATGTAGCATACAAAAGGCACTCGGTTTCTGGAGTTACCATGGATTCAGCCAATCGCATCAATGAACTCAGCGCTTGGGCTAGCTTCTCTGCCAATCGAATTGTGAGAGCCCTTGCAACTCGTAGGAGGACATCCTCCACAGTGGCTAGTTGCCCTCGCAACCACAGCTCGCTGGCAGCACTCAATAAGATGCGTGCAAACTTCTCTTGAATAGCAGTCAAAGACAATGTCAATCTCGCTTGTAGCCACAACGGTGGAAGTGCTCCAAGGTTTTCGGGGATGCAAAAGGGGTTTCCACTGGGTTGGACATGCGAAATCAAGATAGCCAGTTTGTCAGCCGCACTTGCGATCTCAGCTTCAGAAGGGTCTTCAGCTGCATCAGGTATCGGTGGGCACCATGCGACCGTGGGGTCTTCTTGATCGCTTTCAGCATCCGTGGAAACTTCTTCCTCATCAGATGAGGGGTCATTCACAGTATCACCTGCACCCTCAGGGCCTGCGAGTTTCATGGACCCCGGATCAATTTGATGTTCCAACGAATTCACAAGCAGCGGTTGAATTCGGTGGGCGTCAAAATAATGGATGCCCGGGATCACAACAAGTTGCCTATCCTGGATTCCCGAATGAAAGAAAATCTTGTAACCGCTGTGTCGATGCACTAGTGCTGGGTGTCCATTATAGGCAGCACAAAGCCAGAGTGGAGATCGGTACCCGTCAGCTGCATAACCATACAAGTATTCCCGATCAATTGGGAAAGAAGCCGCTGGTTGTCAGCATATGAGCCCGCGTGTGAGACTCGAGCGCTGCCAGTGCCGCAGAGGAGAGACGTAGTTTCTCTTTACTTGCCAACACCAACCGATACCTTCTCCAAGACCGTGTACCATTGACGGTAGCAATCATGGCAATAGCTAGAGGGGGTTTATCTTGTGGGGAGAAGGGCGCCCCTAGTCCCCATTCCAGTACAGCAATTTTGTCGCTCGGGTAGGTTGTGGGGCCATGGTACTGGATCTCCCTACCTTTGAGCGTGAAGTACCCATAGTGGTACACCCCTAACGTCTGTGCCATCCCAATCATGCCTGCCATGTCGAGAGGCGAGACAATGTATGTATGTTCAATGGCTCTCGTGAGCGCGACAGTGGCTCTCCCATAGCAGTCTTCACGTTCATCTGCAGTGGCATCTCTGCGCCCACCACTAAGAAACCCACAACCAGTTTGAACAATGACTGCAATGCGCGCCGTGGCGCCTGCTGCTGAGGAGGTAGTGGAAACTCTCAGCCCGCCATACCATGTTGACTGAAAGCCATGTCGTAGGAGCAGATTGTGCACCGCAGTTCGGTTGCAGAGGACAAGCAACTGCGAAGTCGCTCCTTGCTGCAAGTTGTGATAATACTTCCTCAAATATTTGCAGAGAGAGACAACATCCTCAACAGCCAATCTCAGATCCTTTGGTGCATTCCATAGTACTGTCCGGAATCCTCCTTGCGCCACAGTGGCGTCATGTGGCACAAAGTGGCCAATGTAGATATGATTGGACTCTTAGAGGACCAACTCAGGATATCGAACTGCAACAATGGCTTTGTAAGTTAGCATAGAGACTCGCGAGCTATTTGGGAGTATAATACCCCAGCGGTGCGGACCACACAACCCTGCTGCTTCAAGGGTGGTGGTGCACTCGGGGACTCCAAACTCTTCAGGTGCTGTAGCAATCAGGAGTACCGCTAAGGCAGCTGCAATAAGACTGCTGTGCGCATCCAGCTGGCACGATACTCGGCTGTGCAGTACCCGCCCAAGAGAGACAGGCAGCTCATAGTCTTGCGCGGTGTCAGTCCAGGGGCTCCTGTGGGGCTTGCTTCCAAGTCTGAGAAGGCTGAAAAGATCAGAATTAGGATCTTGGCTAGCATCTGGCCACAACTGAGCGACAAGCTCTGCCATTCGTGCCGGAGGGAGGTAATCACCTGGCCTGTCAAGCGCTCGGAGCCCTAGTGGCCGTTGCAACAGCTTGCGTCGATTAGCAGCCGCTGCTCGACCTTTCGAAAGTCCTCCTGGGGTCTGTCGATGATCCCCTATAAATACGGTGAGGGTTGCTTGCTGAATCGCAGCAAGGGCTGCAATTTCATGGTAATTGCCATATTGTTGGCTCTCGTCCATAAAAGCAAGCCACGTGCGTAAGATCCAGTGACCAAAAGAGGAATACCGCATCGCCATTTCTGCAGTGGCCGAGCCGCCTGTAGCAATGAGCACAGTCTTATACGAAATGATTCTGTTGCGGTCACTACATCGAACATCGATCTTCGAGGCATAGGCTTCGCCCTTTCCTTCTTCTATGCGACCAATGAGCCGACCGAAGTTCTTGATGGTGGGCGGGGCAAGATCACACAGCTGATCTGCTAACGCTTTGGCAGCTACGTTTTCTTTCGTGTAGACGATCGCAGCAAAGTCAGTTCACAGCTGAGCGCAATTAGCAAGACTGCAAGGGATCGCGTTTTGCCAGCACCAAAGACGCCTGCAATACAGAGGTCAGATCTGCCCGTTAGGATAGCCAACAACATGGCAATTGTGACCGTGAGCACATGTCCATCGCCGTGTGCTGCCAGTGGGATGAGATACTCCCGATAGTAGCTATCATAGGCCCCTTCCATAGGGACTGTAGCTGGTGTAAGGAAGCGGCTCAAGATTCTGACTAATGCGTCAGTCAGCTGTGTTTTGCGTTCGCTGGCCATGCGGCGAACGGGTATGTTCGGCTGGACAATGCCCATCGTCAGGGGTAAGCGCGACTGGTTAGCTTGTGCAAATACTAGGAGTTCATGGCGGCTTCTGGCGTCACCTAAGAAGGCCAGCTCTTCCTGCACAACTGCCATAGTCATGTTTTCGTCAATAGGTCGCGGCCAGTCCTGGGCAGGATCAAAATAACCTATGGTCTTAAGATACTGGTCCAAAAGCTTTCCACAAAATGTCCGAGCTATGGGTAGTGAGACTACTATGAGCTCTAGCAACTTCGGGGCGATGCGTTTGATTGCCCGCTGTGCTGGGTTCTTGCTGGTGCCCCCTTGCATCACCTTCTCGTGAACCAGGAGAATAGCGCACCTCTGCTGAGCATTGGGCAGCTGTAGTACTCCTAACAGCGCTCTGCCCGCCATCACGTTGGCTTCCATGTTGCCAAGATTCCCTACAGCACATAGATCCTTCGGTGAGGCTTCTGGAACTTCAGACGGTGCACAAAACAACAGAAGCGGGGCGCCTTCTGTATGTAGGTGGATGACATGGAAGCCAGCATGCGCCTCATATTGGTAGGTAACTTGAAGCTGCGTTCCCGTTTGTCCGCGCTTCTGTTGCTGCACTAGTTCTACACTTACCCAGGGCTGGAGATGCTGGAGCTGCCGCCCTGCATGATATGCATCTAGTTGCGGGAGTACCATATCAAGTAGGAAGATGAGAGTTCTTAGGGAGAAACCTCGCAGGAATTCTGCAAGCAAGTCACGCACAAGTAGCCCTCCCTCGTCATGGGAACCTCCTGGGGTGGGAATCATGGCTATCAGAGCTAGTTGCAGTTCTGTCTCTGACTCAGGCTGATCATCCCGAATATCTCTTCCTACTATCGGCACCTTGTGGAGCTCTGTGTTCCCCTCTCCAGCTGCAACCAGTAAAGTACTGAGGGTTGTTTTCAGGTGGACCGGAAGGTCAAAGCTGACCCAAGAGAGCACCCGCAACAATCCTTCACATCTGACCCCATGTGGGATAATTTGCGGGTTGGTGATTTGAAGCCGCTGAACATCGTGCACCCCTTCGTCAAGGTCAAGGAAGAGCAAGTGGCCATATGAGTGCTTGGCACGCCCACTCCATGTGGGGTGCCCTTCGATCAGAACAACCTGATAGCTGAATTCTGTCAGGGAGTCAGGTCGCCACACACACAGTCGGTCTTCCAGACAGTGCACCAATGTGACTTTGCGGTCACCTGTGGCGAGGCGCATCAACTCAGGTGGTGTGGCGATCGCAGCAACTTTGGTAAGGCCTGGGAATGCAGCGAAATCATTCAGGATCTCATGCAGTGCAAGGCCAGTATAGGACCCTGCTGAGAAACCATAAATGTTGATGTCCCTGACACCGCCGGCAGTTACTCTAGTTAGTAAGTGCGGAAAGCATGACTTAAGGAGCAGACACTTCCCTTGTAAGTGGTAGCAACGAAAGATCTGCCTTATGGCCGTTGCCCAGGTTGGGTGCGGTGGCCTGGCATGGGCTGGTCGGACATTCGCAGCCTCAATAAGACGGATCGCTCTAGTCAGCAGCATTTGGGGATTGGAGAAAGATTCTGGGAGAAAATCTCTCCAAGCTGCCCATCCTTCTGCAGTGGAAAGTAGCTGATAGACGGCATATTCATGCACCGATTTGGTGAGGCCTAGTTGGGTGATATGGGCTTCCCAATTGTCTGTCATAGCAAGTGACGGGCCGTACACCTTAATTTGCGCATGATTTTGTAAAAATATGTCATACTCATGTTCACCACTGAGTAGGCCTCCGCCTAGTCCACTACAGTGCACCTCCAACGGTCGGTCTTGCATTGGGGCATCGTCCTGCCAGACCTCTGAAAGCGAGAAAGCCCAAGCTGCCCATTCATCAGGGCCCTGAAATGGTGTCGGCACCGGTGTCGCAGTTGTACCAAGATAGTTCCGCTTAGACCATGCAGCAATATCTATGGTCTGCTCTTTGACGGTGCATTCCCACTTTGCCATCTCTCGGAAGGGTAGAGGGAGACCAAATTCCAGGGATGCAGCTTGTTGCAAAGACTTGCAAGCCAATCCCCGCTGTTCATTTCGTTGCCATAGACTACAGAGCAAAATTAACTGAGCTTGAGAGAGCGGAGCAGGTGGTACCTTGGAATGTAGGCGTAGCCCAAGAACTGGGAGAAAGTTGTGGTGTAGCCACTGAGGCTTCCATTCTTGTGTGCCAAATAACGCTGCCGCAAGTGGCAGCCATCCATATTGGGCAAGGTCAGCAAGGCTATTAGGCAATCTCTTCTTGGCATTGGTACCAAAACCATGAAGGATAACTGGCCGCATGAACTTTGGCTCTATCTCCATAGCCTGGTACATCTTGTCTCCTGGCAGCACTCGAACACTAACTTCTCCTGGGAGCAGGCTAAGTGTAGGCAGGGCACCTTGCTCATAGGCAGGCCGAGCCCACTTATGGAAGTTAGGTTGTCTACCTTGGTAACCATCGAGTATCTTCCTTAAATGACCATGACGCGGCCAGACTCCGGAAGCTGGGACAGGGAAGGTAACTAGTCCAGACCACTGGCCTAGCACACTCCATGCATGACACCAGTCTGCCGTGACCCGAGTGGTCGTGCCAAGCAAAGGAGAGCCAAGTAATCCACTAGCAACTGCTTGCTCTACGTCAACTGGTGGATATGTGGTTGCAAGGTAGGCTTCAACATGCTCGTGATAGGCACGAGTGACGATGTGGGCAACCTCATCAGGGTCCATGTCCGGGTCTGTCAGAGTGCTGATCGGAATGGGATTCTCATGACCAGAGGCTAGGACAATGACGAGTCCCGCATTGATCTCAGTGAAAGCTTCGCTAACCAAAATGACTCCTTTAGGCCTCAGCACTTCAGCTCTGTTGTCCGCAGCTGATTTTTCCTTCCCTGTGGGTTGATTTGACGCAGCTGGGGACGAGTCACTGCTGCTAGACGTTGCCCTTCGAGACATACGGGGACTCGGTTCTGGTGAGCCATCATAGTCAACCTCGTCTGCCAAATTATCACTTGTAGTGACCGTAGGTGCACTTGGTGGATCAGCTGCACCGGCCGCAAGGTCATCTGCACTACGTGATCTCGATAGTTTGGACGGTGGGCCAGGCTGTTGCATGTC
The DNA here is from genome assembly GCA_947184155.2 of Cladocopium goreaui. NCBI lineage: Eukaryota > Dinophyceae > Suessiales > Symbiodiniaceae > Cladocopium > Cladocopium goreaui. The sequence continues at coordinate 31,269 of CAMXCT020000645.1, read as the reverse complement.
CCTTCCTGTGTCTACTGAGCGTGCTCGTTTGTGTGAGGTCGCAATGGGGCTGGACTGTTTACTCTTAGCAACTTCGCTTGGTATCACTGGTTGTGACGAGTCAGTGCTTGCAAACCAGAGTTCTCGTATCTCGAAGAGAGTCACTGGCACACAATCACTGTCAATCAATGCAAAGTTGATAGACGGAAAGAGAAACACACAAGCATCAAGAATGTAAGTCCCTGCCCATGTAGGATAGACCCGTATCAGCTGAAATGTGAACGAAGACAACTGTCGTGAGCTCTCCATAGGGACCTACGTAACAGAGCCGTTCCTTCCACCAAGCAGCGACCATTGGCCAGTGGCTGAGGCCTGGCGAGGTTTTGACCTTGTCCGATAGTAAGTCTCGATTGTCAGTCACTAGGTAAACAGTGTGATAGGGTAGAAAGGCCGCGCTTTGACTGACCAGCCAGCGATAAAGCTTATGCCAGTCTGGTCCTGGTGGGGTTTCAATTCCATTTGTCACTGCAACCTCATAGTCATGTCTGTCAGGATCAGCTGTCTTCTTATGGGGGTCTCCAAATCGCCAATGTTGATGGACAGAAACATTCAACCCATACTCGGTCGAGATGCTCTTATGTTGCTCGAGTGCATACAGCAGATCCAAGAAGCCAACTGAAGGGTTCTTCGTGTACCAGGACTTCAAGACTTGCTCCCGGGAGAGCAGAGACATCTTTGCAATGCAGCTTCTCTGCAACACTTGTTTGGATGATACAGTGGGGGGTTGAGGGTGTAGAGAATCCTGACACGTCTCTGGTCAGAAGACTCCAGCACCACTGTCACTATGAGTACCAATACAAAGGTGGGGAACAAGGCCAACACCAGAAAAACAACAGAGAGTGGGGGAGAAGTGTTGAAAAACCTGACCACGTCTTTGGCCAGGCAGTTCAAGCACCAGGGCAAATCGAGCTCAGTCAAACGAAGGAAGGCACAGGAGGCAAAAAGAAAGGGGAAAGAACAAAGAGGGTGGAAGGGTGTGTGCACCAAGGATCGAGGGGAAGAGGAAGCTGGAAGCCCTGATCAGTCTTCAATCAGAACAGCCAGGCACAGGGGGGGAAATTAAGGCAGAAATGGATGAGAGGTAGCGAAATCAAGACCAAGTCACACGATCGATATGGAGGGCCCGAAGGGGAAGTAAATACCAGCTCCAGGAGAGGATGGGAGAGGCGCTGGAAGCCCTGGCAGTCTTTAGCCAGAACAACCAGGAGCCCTGGGGGGTGGGGGACAGGTGGCGAGGAGAGCAAAGTACTCAAGGAGGACCACCTAACGTGACGTATGATCCCAGATATACCGTTACTAAGTCTATAAATATGGTAACTTGACCAGCGTACCAGAAGTGCTTAGGCTTGCTGTACCTACCTAGTGTACAAAAGAACCGTGCAGATCCACTGCTGCGCTATTTGAACCCAAAGGGCTGCGGGAGATGGAAATGCACTGCGTAACAGCATCCTTCGCTTGTTATTAAGGTTGTATGTTCATTGAACTGCACAAACAAGGGGCTTACTCTGAAGTGAGGTGCTGTGCGCCATTTTTATTCTGCCCATGTACTCGTTGAGTCAGCTCCCAGCTGGCTGCAATTGCTGGCGAGGAGACATTCTTTGTGCGCAGCATCAGTCCACCTGATGTAAGAAAGTCTCAGCTCTATTGAGCTCAGGGGGTGGCTGCAGCTCGTTTCTTATTCGTACTGGAAGGTATAATCCTTCGAAGATTCTGCGCCAACGATACGTGGTAAATTTGGTTTGTCGAGACTGCTTTTCGATAATGTGTTGGTACCTCCACACGGTTTGCTTCATGATAACAGTGGCCCTCTCTGTAAGAACGAAGGGCTTAATTTGTACCTGAGAGGGTTGCTCTCCTCTCGCATCTTCAGTTGTATCACCAATCTGTAGAAGCATGTCGAGGACCGTGTCTTCTTCACTCTGCGTAGCTGCAGCTTGAACAGCATTAAATACTTCTTTGCGGGCTGCCCGCCCGAACACCTGCAGTGGATGGCTAAGCACGGATGCAATCGCAATCTCCTGCCATGGGTCCGCCTGCGCCTCTAAGAGCAGTTGTATAATTGCCCTGTGTCGATGTAGGACAGCAAGGAAAAGTGGTGGCGGTGCTCCTTCAATGGGAATGACTGATGCACCCGCTTCAAGGAGGACTTGGACAAGCTGCGAACTACCCAATTCAACTGCCAACTCCATCATCGTAGTGGGTTGCAGTTTAGGCGGGAGTATATTGGGGTCAGCTTGTGCTTGTAGTAGAAGATAGGTTAAGCTGGCTCCATGTCGAGGGAAGCAGTGGCCAGCACTGGGCTGGTACGCATATGGATCACTTGAATGATCCCGTAGGATGGCGACAGTTACTAGCGAGCTGGTGTGCCCTCCATCCATCGTGAGGCAAGTGAGGTCCAAACCTTTGCCCAAGAGGTAGCTCAGCTCCATAACATCTTTATGATAGATGGCGGTCATGAGGTCTTGATACTGCTGAGCTGTTGGGACTTGCACTGTTTGCACTATATAGCAAAGAGTTGCCTCACTTGCCTTAGTATCGAGTTGTAGGGCTTTCATTGGTACCTGGATGACCGACGAATTGTCTGCATAGAGAACAACCTGGAAGGGGGAAACTAGCTTGAGCACACTGGCCATTCGTGTCATGATATCCCATCCTAATGTCGCCCGTTCTACTCCTTCCATCGTCAGGGCCACTTCTCCCATGAGTCCATGGCGCACACAGAGTCGCATAGGTGCCTTGGAAAATGGAGCGGAGGCAACCCTGACAGTCTTTAGCCAGAGAGACTTCACACTCGTGGTTTGGGACAGAAGTTTAGCTTGAGATGAGGAGCGAAAGGAACAATGAGGAGTGGACCAAAACACAAAATTTGGTAGTTGAGTATGACTCCTGTGCCCTGCTTGAGCTAAAAAGGTTGCAGACCCTTCATTGAGCAACATGTCATGTGACCTCATTCTCACCAAAGATACAACACTGCAAGCAAGTGATTGAAATATACCTAAGACTCTGGTTTACAAGTGTCCTATACTGTCAGTCTGACAGATGCTTGCTGACACATCAGTAGGCATACCTCTCAGTGTAATTACCTTCTTTTCACGTTCGGCAGCCTCGAGGTGAGAATAGGGCCACAGTCTTCGCTATGGTCCCCCCGGACTTTATACAGCATGCAAATATCAGAATATATTGTGCACTCAGTTCTGACTTCCCTCTGTAGCTGGCTCTATGCGAGGTTCGGTGGGAGCAGCTGGATCAGCTTGCCCCGGTTCTTCCTCCTTGGCCGATGCTTGTTCGTTCTCTATCTGCACTAGATTGCCCACGACTTCTTCCATTTGGGTGGCTGCCTCCATAACAACGGCCAATAGGGTGCGTGCATAGGGCAACTGCTTGGCAGCACGGGCACGGCCGTCTGCTGCGGGTCCGAGTCACCATGTCGCCACATTGTGACTTTGCTGGTTGTATGGGTTGGCACTGGTGTGGCTGATTTAGACACAGACTGATCGGCAAGGGTTGCATTGAGTTTCTGCATATCACGTGCACTGTAGTTTCCAGACGGGTCAAGCTGTTGGGTACCTGTTTGTCCCGAGGGGTCCGAGTACTTTCTCTTGCCATGCAAGTGCTCTTCTCTTCGCAGCTGAGGCTTCATGACAACTTTGTGCTCAAAGCCTGTCTTGAAAATTTCATGAGCGGCTGAGCTACAGCGGGACTCTTGGTTCAGTGCAATGGTTTTATCCTTCACCCTGCCAGAGCTGTTAGTCAGATCAGTAAAGTACCAGCACGGTGTGCGATTTGCCAGAAGGTTATGATCATGCATCCTGTCAACATAGAAGTGATTCAACTTCTCGCTGTGTTGGTGGTTCGTGATAACAGCAAATCTTCTGGGGCTAACCTAAATCCATAAATCTGCCTGGAAGGACTCTGTGGCATAGAAAGGCCATATCTGTCGGCCTCCCATTTCCACAAACCAAAAGTTTGTATAGACGTCATCACTGGCCTCAGTATCTATGTGACAGAAATCATGCGACAGTTTAAAGGAACTGGACTCTGGATAAGCCCAGTCCGGCGAGTGCGCCATGTCATCATTGATGATAATATTCCAGCATTCTCCGTTGATGCGCATTCTATATTCATAGAAAGACCACGTATGGAGTTGCTTGGTGTGCTCACAACAACCCTGCTTCCCTGTGGCTGGGCTCACTTGGTCATGTCCAGTCAAGGGTCCTGCCTTCAGCGTGACCTTGTCTCCGATCCATTGCGCCATGGCTGCCAACCGGAGTGCACAACGGTATGGCAGGACAGTGCCCTAAGAGCGGGGAGAATTGCTGAGGAAACAGACAAAAGTGACAGGCAAGACTGAAGCAAAGAGTATCACAGGAAGCAGAAACAAGTGGACAAAGTAAACTCCTCTGACACGTCTTTAGTCAGAGGAGTGGGAACCCTATGCACCACAATTTAATTTGAGCCATGGAAATGCGGCAGGACATCCACAAGTGCTGACAGATCTTATTCAGCAAAACCAAACAACAGGGCAGTTGTACATTTAAGTATCACTGCTGATCATACTCTCAGTCATGACTAACACTGCCGCTACATTTTCGTCAGCATCTCCCGTCGATGCAATACCACTCTTAATTTTTTTTCCGTCCAACGCCTCCGAGGCTTTCGCCAGGTCGTTACACAAGCTTTTACTTGCCGGAAATTGAATTGATATGCATGAAAAGCCACAAAAGAGAGATGGTGTGGACCTTTACATAGTCCATAAAGCTATCCAATTGCCGAGAGCGAGCACAAACCAACAAAAAGACAAACGAAACAAAACCACAAAAAACAAAACACACAAAAAACAACCAAACAAAGAAAACTGCAATGCTACTCTTAAGGATTATGGGCACAACCACTGCTTTGAGCCTTCATTAAAAGCTTGTTAAGCAGTGAATCAGTTCAGTATAGCTGTACCTGAGCTGTGGCTCGCTTGTGTGCTTTGGCCTCCCGGTGCAGAGCCACGCCAAAAAGGCGAAATCCACGCAGAAGCATGGCCCCCCGCAAGCACCAGACGCAGCCGGCGGCGCACACCTTTCCATTGCCATGTCACTATACAAATTCAAATCCTCACGATGTTCTCCGCGCAATCAAAGTGCTCAAAGAAGACGAAAAGTATATCGTTGTTGGCTTTCGTCATCTCCAATAAAACGTGCAGAACATGAAACGTGCAAAATACGATGTCAACCATCACGGTTGAGCTTACCATCAAGATGAAAACCAAATTCACTTCTTCCAATACATAAAATACTAAATGGATTCATCTCACCACAGATGTCACACAATTTTCATTGCACGAGAGCTTCAAATGTCGGTGGTGGGCTCGACTTCGGTGTGGTGACCAGTCGAAAGACAATGACGCCGGCCACAAAAAAAGGTGGTGGGCTCGACTTTGGTTTCCAGATCTGGAACAATCACGACCGGCATAAGGGCGACAAGTGCTGCTGGAGCTGTGCCACAGTGGCTTCAAGCGCCACGATGCGCTCTTCAAGGTTGTTATTGATGCTCGTCTGCATGGATAGAAGTCGGGCAGTTTGTTCCAATCGTGCGGAACATGGGGATATACGTGCCAAAAATGCGGCACGAAACCAACTGGAGTCGAGCCTCCTCCGCTCTGGTGAGCACAACGTCGTATCAGCATTCTGGGCACCACTTGGATGCTGCCGTGGAGATACTCTCCTGCATTGTTCAACACGCGGAGGATCCCAGTGTGAGCCTCTTCATCAGAAGAATCAATTGGCTCTGGTACCGCAGCAAGAGGCGGATCATCTAACTGTGTCTTTTTTTCCGTCCGACGCCTTCGTGGCTTCCGCCAGGTCGTTCAACATTGGAATTAATTGATTAATTAAGTCTCGTCTCGCAAAGGCCGTTGCTGTAGTGGCCGAAAAGTAAACTGGTGGAGGACCGATACATAGTCCTATGCACTGTCACGCTCATCAAGGAAACAGAACAAGACACCAAAAACCAAACAAAGCAAAAAGCAAAACAAAAACACCAAACACAAAAGAACACAAACACACAAAATGTGAAAGTTTGTGTCTCTTACAGGGTTACAACTTGGCTTTGGTACGACCTGCCATTCATTGAGTATTTTGTAGTGGAACTGGACTATGGGAAGATGTCTGCAACAGACTTGAGCAGTTTCGATATTGCTTTGAGTATTTGAAGCTGGCGGAGTTGCTGTGAGATATCGACCTGTGGGTCTGAGTGAATCTACACGGAGTTCAAGACACTTTAAGTACAGTTTGGAGCTTTATTTAGCTTTATGATACTGAGCGAATGCTTCCAGAAGCATTCGCTATGGAGTTGAGTCGGGATGCTATGATTCCATCGATCTCGGAAGTTCTTTGACCTCTTGGAGGAGTATGAATCTAACTGAGATGGTTTTGGATCATCCGTTTCGATCCTTGTCATTGCTTCGTACATCTGAGATGTTGGTGAAGCCTATTTGATTACTTCTTGCGAGTATGTGAGATACTCCGGCATTGTGTGTACCTTAGCGCTATGACTGTTTATGACTGGACATTAGCTGAGAAGTCAAGCAGATCTTTTGAGTATGTGAGATACTTCGGCATTGTGAGGACAATGCCTACGTATCTTATTCAACCTCCGGATACTTGATCTGGAGAGCTGCATTATGATCTTTATGCCTGTGACTTGTTGCTGACTTTTGGTTATGACAGTAAGCGAACTACTTTAGCGCTATGACTGTTTATGACTGGATATTAGCTGAGAAGTCGAGCAGAGTATTCTACTCTCCTCGACGGTTTGGAACTATGAGAAGATATCTCTGTGTGAAGAAGTCGAGCAGAACATTTTTACTCTCCTTGGTAGTTTGGCACTATGGGAGCACATATCTATGTGAAGAACTGTTTTGGAGATGGAACATGAGGTTCCCATGTTGTTCTGTATTGCAAGAGGATTTTGTATAGGATTTTGAGTGGAACATTTCGTTCTTAACTAGCCGTGTGACTAGTCTAGACGTTTGGTAGAGACTAGTAACACCGGCTAGCTGGTTACTTGCGTTTGGACGAGGACCAGCTTGACTTGAGAACTTTTGGAGATGTTTCTGACGTTTTGTGACTAGGTGATTTGTATATCATAGCAGTTCGGAATTGTTTCAACAACCTTTGTGGGAAGGTTGTGTATTGGAAGCCTGGAATCGAGTTTTCCAGTTGAGACATCGGCTCAAGGGAGTGGTGTCAATTGTTCCGAAGCGAACTGAACTGCAGTGTCACCTAGGGCATTGGAAACAGTAGCCACACCTGGAACTTTTCCTGTTGCTTCCCCTTGTGGTTTGTGGCCGTGTGCCTGCCTTGGATCTTGTTGACCTGTTCCGTTGTGTGTGGCGTCTGGAGAGAAAAGAAGGAATCTGACGTGCACTTAGGAGTCAGGGTGGAACAAGTTCCTTTATTGACTTTGTGGGGAAGTAAGTAACTGCGGAGCTGCAAACACAGTAGGTGTTTGCGTCTGGCGTAGTAAGATAACGAAAGCGTTGATTTGAGTACACACGAGGTGTACTTAGGTTTGCGTTTTTCACATGGTAGCGGAGCCCTGAAAGAAGGGCTGCCCACACCATCTTCCGCTGACCCTTGTGTGTGACAAGATACTAAGGACGTCATCTAAGGTGAGATTGGGATCTTGGGTATTGGAGCTCCGTGATCTGGACGCAGATGCAGAGATGAGCTCGTACTAAGGTGCACCTATGTCACAGAAAAAAAAAATCTGAGAGTGTGAGGTCACTAGGGAGTGTGGAGTTGGTTTGAGTCTGTTTGGGTTCAGGTGACTTTGGGATCCTGTTTTAGTTTTTGTATAGATTTTTACGGATCATGAGGATCGTGGGCGCATCGTTTTATTTGAACGACTCTTCGTTTGCAAGTTGGGCAAGATTCGGCAGGGTTTGTTCTTGGTAGGCTGGACAGAAGTGAATCCATGGTAAGCTGTCGACAGTGGTACCTGTAGGAGAACATACAGAATTAGTCAGCCCTGTGCAGGACTTGTGACTTGGACGGAGGAGTTGAGTCTGTGGTGACAGCGGATTCTGTCAGAGTAAGTTTTCTTTTCACCTTGTGTAGGTGCGTAGTGTTTGGAAGGCATTCATGTGATATAGGCGGTATTCTGGTAGGAGTCTGTGTCATGGCGCGACGTATTGCTAGCGTAGGGTCACTATGGCAAGGCCAGGCTAGAGTGTCTGGAGATGTATGCATGGATGGGGCTTTCCTGGACGTAGGAATTTCGTTTCGGCAGTAGGAAGTGACAGTAGGTAACTTGCTGCAAGATTGTAACTTGGAACTCCCTGAGGGTGGGGCAGCTGATTGCCAGGTTTGACATCCTCGGACACTGAGGTATTGGATCAAGGTGCAAAGGTTGGGAACTGATGGGGTCAGGTACATGGTTCTTGCGAACAACTGAGGCACGTCTTGGGTCTTGAACTCAGTTGGTCTTTAGAAGAGGGGTAGTGAGAAAAGGTGTATCAGGTGACTGGAATGAGCATGTGAAGAGCGCTTTCTGAGTTGTCATGGCAGTGTTACTCAATCTGAAGGTAGATTTGATTTTTGAGCCCAATACGCATGAAACTTTATTTTTGGAGTGCACTGTAGATGATTGGAAGTGGGGGTCATGCTTGTCACCGATGATACTAAGTGTTGCTCAAGAAGGTCAAAGGTAGATCAGGTTGCCATGTCCGCTCGGGAAGATCGGAAAGAAGTTTCGAAGGAGGAGCCAACATCTGTAACGTCTCGCGCTAAGCAACCAGTGATCAAGAATAGCTTCGACAAGAAGGGCCAGTCTTCCAAAGCTGTGCGGCGTCGAGCATATCCCATTGACGCGGCTACCGCACCTGTTGTCATTGATGCGGAAGAAAGTGTGGCGGGCGTCAGAAGGGAGCCACCGTTGATTGATGCTGCGACAATGTCGACGTCTGGGAAGGAAGGTCACTGTGATACACGTGCCAACTCGGACGATGAGTTGACGAGCGTGAGTGACGTCCCGGAGATGACAGCTGAGGAAGACCTGCTCAGAGAGGTTGGGCTGAATGATCCTAGTTAGGCCATAGTTTGCTGGTTTAGGAGGAGACGTCAGTAGAAATAGCTTTTGTGCTCTGCGGTTGGCTGCCTGGAAAGAAATGACCCGTTTAGCTCTGTTTTGATGCGGGAGCTTGAAACGTTGAACTGTTTGTGACCTAGAGGTGTATAAGGTCGTTGGCTGAGAGAGGTAAAGCTGAAAGCGACAGAGAAAGCCGTTGGGTCAGTCTTGTGATGTTTGCACATGAGAAGTGTGGGAGTTTTGGTTTCCAAGAGTATGAGCTTTGGATGAACCTCTGCTCATGTTTCCGCAGCTGTTTGTGACTGTTTTGTGTCAAGAGCTCTGAGACCGTGGCCGTGTGTGTGTGCGTTTCAAACATGGAGTCGCTCAAGCTCTGGATTGCTTTGACGCCTAAGCAGTTGGAAGAGTTGAACAAGGGCAATGAGGTGTTTCCAGATGAATATTCTGGTCGCTTTGACCTGCGCTTGGGACCTAAGGAGGCTGTGGATCGTGCCCAGTACTTTATGGATTGGACGCCTGAAGGTTTGAAGGGTGAACACCATCAGAAAGACTATGCGGTGATGGAAATGGAAGTCTTTGCACTCGGGTACCTTCAAAAGGTTGAGAGTGGAATCTTGGAGAAGACTAAGCCCACTGAGTACCGCTGGCATGGGCCTGTAAAATGTGAAGAGTGGGACAGCAAAGGGCGCTTGTTGTACCGCATTAGTGAGATGGCTGTTAATTTCATTTAACCGGTCAAGGTCCAAGTATAGCAATCGGGCAGACCATGGGGTTTTAGGTATAGTTTTTGAGTCCCAGTTTGAAATGCGGAAGGGAAAGAAGAAAGAGTTCCTTCGGCAGCCTGGAGGGTCTGCGTTGCTCATGTGATGAACGGACAGTTTGCATTGCTGTGGGGAAACTGTGCATTTGGGCACGTGGAGTTGTCATGCGGAGTTGGAGCTTGACTGTAGGGTCATGGGTCGTTGGTTCAGAGGAACTGTATGCGGCAAGGATCACAGTCAAGAGATCAGCCTGTACTGAGATTTGCAGTGAGTGTTTTGTTGGCCACATGAAGCATTAGTTGCATTGCATGTCTGCATCGATGCCGCGAAGCCATTTGTTTTGCTTTTGCTGAGTGAAGGGATCTAATTTGTTTTTGATTTTTGAGCAATGGAGGATAGCATCCGCCTTTGGATCGCTGTCGGTCTATGAGCCAGTTCGTGAACGTCCTGATCGAAACTGAAGCGTGGGTGAGTTGTAGATTAGTGTACTTTAGGTCTCTAGGCTCAGCTGTGTGAGTTGTTGCAAAATGGTGGAAAGTGCGGTTTGAGTGCGTGCAATCGGTGATTGGCACATTTCAGTATTTTGGTGCGGTCATGTTGCAAGAGTGTGGAATGCAGTCATGTGGAATCTCAATTTTAAACGAAACGAAACAAACAAATGAAACACAAACAATTTTGAGTGTTTTGTGCACTGCTCCTTGTTTTGCAGTTAGGATTTTCTTTGTCAATTTGTCGTTTGGCGAGTGCAGCTTTTGTTTGTGCAGATGACTTGTCGAAGGGTTCCTGCAGAACCACGGAGACCTGTTCGTTTCCAGAACATCTGCATGCCTGTCAATAGGTGTTTTTGAGCTTGTACTGCATACAGCAGGGAGTGCACAGTGAACTCATGGGAACTCGTTTTTTGTTTTAGGGATGGTGACTGTTTTGGTGTTTTGTAGAGAGGGATGGTCAGTTTTCCCTGTTTTTGCTGCTTTGGAAACGAATCCAGACTTTGACTGCATGTTGGGACATATGTGTCAATGGTTCGCAAAATTCCGGTATGTTGGTAGCATCTGGAATTTTGGGAAACAGTCTTGTTGGTTATTTGTATTGTTGAGCATGCACCTCATGTTGGTTGGTTGTTTGATTGCTTTGATGGTTTTCTGTTTGAGACCTGAAGAGTGCAGGGAATGCGGCTCTATCACCAGCCGGGCCCGTCGAACAGGGTAGTGTCAGCTCTGCGCAATCGTCTCGAGCGGGTACTGCTAGGAATGTCGGCCGATGGAGACGCCCGTGTCCATGGCAATGGAGCTCATGGGGAAGAAGGTGATGAACACCGTGGGCGGTCACGGTCGCGTGGCCGTGCAGCGACCGAAGCCCATGGAAGCCCAGGTTTGAATGCGGATGGTGGT